>PVKU01003178.1:0-36245 GCA_004027475.1 Anoura caudifer
CCAGTTAAAGGTTATAGATATGTTAAATGACCATTCTGGGGGTTATCTGCAAAACCATTGCTATGCAAAACAACTCAGTGGCCCTGCTCCATTTGTCCCTTCCCCCAACTCATACCTGTGGGGGAGGGGGTGAGGACATCTTATATGTCCCTCTAATATTTCCTGGACACCGTGAGTTCTGGGCCCCATTCCAACTCCCTTTTGGGGCCCCCCTCTTGGCTGCACCCTGTTACATTACTAGTTTCGGCAAGGGGCAGGACTGGATATTGGAAATGACATATCCTCACTATAAGCAAGTGACCTAATTAATGATGTCAACATCACTTCACAACTCATTAAATATAGACATAATTTTGTTATGTTTGATAAGCAAAATGAATATACAAATAAAACCTATTTTGAACATAACATAGTTTTATTGTCATCTAATAATAATTATCCAAAGTGAGAGAGTTCACTGGATGTTGATAAAGGGAAATAAGAAACTTGCTTTATATTTGTAATAATAAATGGAGATTTAAGTGCTTTGGTTTAAAGAACATTATGATTCTAAGTGGAGACCTGAGATGTCTATCTAGGATGATTAGCATTATTATGGAATCTCGACTAAAAATCCTGGAGATTGCAATTCATTAAGAAACCATTTTTAATTGATGATTTGGAGAACAAGCTCCTATCACCAAGTGGGAATTGGAGAAGACCTCTGAAGCCTGGGGGTTTGAAAAGATCTGCCCATTATGGTGGATTATGCAACTGGTGGTGGAGATAACTCTGAATCAATGGCAGCTTTCTCTTAGTTTTGTAAAAGCTTGAAAGAAAAGGTACTTTGTAACTCACATACAAAAGTAGGCAGCAGATCAACATTTTATGTGACTCTTAAACAAATGTGGTGTTTCTGCAGCCTTCTCTGCAAACAGAACCTATCTGCCAGCTTTCTAAGACATCAGTCCCACTGTAATTCCCTTGAAGTTACAGTCCAACACGATACTCTCAACTGCTTAATAGAGATCATTCTGCACTTTATTGATGTTTCTTACAGGGGATGAAGAATGGCAATGAAGAGAAGGAGTAAACATATATACATACTGAACACTGTACAGATATTATTTTCAGCCTAGTAATAACCATGACATTTTTCCATTTACAGAAAATGAAAATGAGGTTCAGAAAAATCCAAGAGACTGTTTGAAATTACACAAATCTATATGTCTGAACCTAGATTTGTATCCACCTCTTCTTCAATCTAAAAACCACAGTTTTTCCTCTGTGACATGTTCTTATGTTCCACCTGGCTTCTCATGTGTGCAGAAACCTCTCAGTCAGGCTCCTTTAATCAATTAATGAATGATTCCCTTAAAGGCAGATACCATCAGCATTTGACAACGGAGTCACTGCCACAAATGTGCTAACGTCTTATGTCTCCTAACAGTGAGACTTAAGGAAAATAGGATTTAATCACCCCTTAAAGTACACATAACTTGTACTCCCACCTTCAACACATAGGCAGGCCCTCTTCCACCTCTGACTACATTCATTGCTGTGTTCCTCTGCATCTATTTAAATGATTTTTGGCCTCTGACAGTGATGGAGTTGATTTCTATTCTTACTCCCTGAATCTCTGAAGAAAGTACAGATTCGTTTGCTCTGGCTGTTGGGCTGATCTGGGCCCAGGGTTAGATGTTAGCATGAGATGTACCTTGAGATGAAAACCCTGCAGCCTTGAACTAGGACAAGCCTGTAAGGGCCTCACTTGGCTGCCAAGTTCCATTTTCTGGCATGTGAGAACCAGTTACTCTGTAGATCCAGTCTCAGGTTTAGGGCTGCCTGTCTGTCCCTCCATCATACTGTGAAGGTCTTTAATGTGTAGTATGATATTGCTGCTTCCAAAAACTCATGCAGGACATTTTAGTTACTCTACACTGGTGACATAAATGCTATGCTATGGATTTAAAAAAATCATAAAATGCTAAATGGAAAAACCTCCTTACTTTTTTGCATTTTTCTTAATGACTAGATTGATACCAAAAAAAACAAATCCCTTCATTTCTTACAAAAGATATACAAAGCACTGTGTTGAGTATTTTCCTTGCCATGCTGAGATATGGATGGGGGGAGTGGAAAATATAGTTATCAATTTTTGTGCATTGCCATTGGAATACCCAAAGTGTCTGACTGAATAAGAGTGTGTACCATGGGAGGGAGGCTAAATTCTCTTAAGTCTCTGTTCTTTCTACATTCAGAATTTGTTTGGGCTAAATGAAGCCAGATGACAAGGCAGAATCAGCGGGGATTTTTTTCCAGTCGGTCTAACCTGTGGGATCTTTCACATCATCACCACTTTATTATTTCTGCCTTGAATCGTTCCATGCGGACCTCATTCATATCCTGCTCCCGTCTGTCCTGAGGCAAAGACAAAGGCCTCTTGGGCTGTGAAGACACTGCTGCTTTCTTCCCTGTCTGCTCTCTCCTGCAGTAATCAATGTTTATGGTTGCAGTTACAGTAAAAATAGCAAAAGTCAATATTTGTGCTCCATATCTGTCAGATAATAAAGCTGCCTGGAAGTAGGACTCCATGGCATCTGCCTGCAACACGCAGGGGCTGGTCTCCTCATCCTTCCAGACAGTTTATCTAAAGATGGCGTCATATTTGTACAGCTGACATTCTCAAATCCCCTGTGTGTGTCCTCAGGGAAGCTCAAGGTTTTTGTCTGATTTCTGATCCTATTGATTCTGGTCTTTAAACTGGAAAAAGTTTTTTAAAAAAAAAAGAAGTAGAAAAAAATTTAAAAGTAGGATAATGAAACAAGACTGAATAGCCATTCAGAAAAGCAGTTCTCTTTAAACTATTGTTTTTTAAACCTTGCTTACTTCCACAAAGGATAATAAGAGACAGAAAAATGATGGAAAAATAAATTGAAAGACCCTAAAGCAAGCTAGGAGGTCAGAGTTTCTTTCAATGGTTTGGATTTTAGATGAAGACCAGGGTTTCAGTTTTAGCTCTGTTATTCTGGCCAAGTATCTTCCTAGAAATAGCCTCAGGTTTCCATCTATAAAATGGAAATATTAATAAAATGCCATTTACAGAATGTCAAAAAGATTAAACGAGATAATGCAGGGAAAGGGCTTAGCACAACAGGTGGTAACAATACCAGTGATTATTCCTATCAAGCCAAGTGATTTTTAAGTGAACCAGCTTTATGTTTTCTCAAGCTACTCAGCCTCATTAAATGACTAACACAAGTCATTGTAAAAAAAGTGAATGTGAAAGTCAAAACTCAAATTTCATAACTCATTTTTATGTTACAGTTCTTTACAACTATTACTATTAATCTTCCATGGCTTATTTCTTACACATTTCCATCTTGCTCAGTGTTCCCAAGTCAGAATTATTGTCCTAATCTGGGAACACCATTGTTGTAATTGTTGTGCAATTTGATCCCAAATTTCCACTTTTGAATCCTCTAGCGTTTCACAGTCTCCTTATGCTGTCCTTTGCATACGGGTTGTGTTCCCTTCTGCCCTTTTCTGTAGTTCATTTCATTCAACAAGTTAGTCTAAAAGTGACATATTTTTTTAGTATGCAAAATGATTTTAGGTGAATGAGTTTCTATAGTTCCAAAAGTCATTTATTTTAATATTCATTAGAGAAAATATGGTAACACACCGAACCCATGATCTCCCAGATTTTATCCTCTAGGTTGAGGATAAAGCAAGATAAAGAGTAAAAATTGGAAATTTAAAAAAGATTAAGTATAATATTGATTAAGCTATGGGTGCCTGCTTATATTTTCCAGCTCCTTGCCGTACAGTGGGGTTGTATGCTGTACAGTGGGGCTTCTGTCATCACTGAACAGAAGCATTCAAGAGCCTGCATGCAGCTTTCTGATGTCTCTTGCTCTGTTTCAGAGTCCATCTTGCAGTCTGCAGGTTCCAAATGTTTCAAGTATAAGATGTGAGAAAAATGTAGTGTGAGAGAGAAAAATCTTTCCTTGTGTTAACTCACTAAGTTTGGGGGATTGTTAGTGATCTCAGCATGGTGGTATGTAAAATACCAGAAAGGTGGTCACAACAGTGTTCAAGATCTACAGTTTCTTTTTTAAAAGATTTTATTTATTTATTTTTAGAGAGAAGGGAAGGAGAAAGAAAGAGAGAGAAACAGCAATGTGTGGTTGCCTCTCACGTACCCCCTACTGGGGACCTGGCCTGCAACCCAGGCATGTGCCCTAACTGGGAATCAAACCGGTGACCCTTTGAATCACAGGCCTGCACTCAATCCATTGAGCCATACCAGGCAGGGCAGATATATAGTTTGTTAATCAGATGACACTGTCCTCCATATATCATAGTTTTATGTCTCTGTCATTGCCTTGTCAACTCCTCTGTTAACATATTTTAATTTGTTGATTGCTTTCTTAAAATATGATATTGAGAGATAAATACAACCCACCAGATATGGTTAGAATAAAATGGAGTTTCTCTCCATTCATATGAATTTTCAAACTAAGATACATAAGCCTTCCTTCCATCCTTCCATCCAATTGTCAGCTCATATTAAATATACACTACTCAAAATCCTTCTGCTGTGAATTTTCATGAACACTTTTTCCTCCACCTTTTTCTTCAGTGCATGATTCATTGAATTTGTACAGTTTTTCTCATTGTACTTTAGTGCTTTAAGGTCAAGCTAGAAAGATCTTTTAAAATCTTAATTGTTTCATCCAACATAATCACTTGGAGTGATTCATCCACCACTCTAAGCTTTGCATTTTCCCATATTGGGTAAATATGACTTCTACGTTTTTATGTAAAGCAGTGATTCTCCAAATCACCTAACAAAGAATCACTAATCAGGAGGAGTCCAAAATGATCTCCCACAGGTGGGACATGAAGGTGGATTCGCTGGAAGCAAAAGCAACATTTTTATTTGTATATTTTATAATTTATGTGACCTTTTTAAATTAAACCTAAAATATATCACTGCTTATTGTGGCATGCTTTTCCCAAAAACTTTTGATTGAGATTGCATCTATATGAGAAAGTACAGTGTTTAGTATGTGTTTGGCATTGAATGGGCCTCGAATTCTTAGAAAGAGAGAGACAAAGGGAGGAAGAGAAGGAAGGAAGGAGGAGGGTGACACAAAGAATGAATAAATGCAAGAATACACAAAGCATGTCTTTGGCTTACATTATACCATCTACTGCAAAAATGGAACTTCTTCTTTTTTTTTTTTTTTTTTTTTTGAGTGGGAGGACCACTTCTTTTGTGATCTCCTGTTTCCAAAATACATTTATTTAATATTTTTCAGATGTTTTTCTGGGTTGTTTTCTTCCAGTATTTCAATGGCTCTTCTTCCACTTCTTTATAGTCAATGCTTTCAATTTGATTGTATATGTTTGTGACATTAAAACATAGGCTCATTTATTTAAAAAATACTCATTGAGGAGATGGAAGATGATGATGAGATAGGTGGGAGCTAAGTCCACTTCCCCCTGCACATGGGCAAAACACCTAGCCAATCTTTTGAGGATCAGAATGAACAGCCAACAGTACCCCAGCATGTATGAAGATTAGAGACCAAAAATTGAACAGGACATAGAAAAATCAGACAGTAAGGAGAGTGCTTCAGGACAGTAAGGTCCCTTGGTCCAGTGCAGGGACCAGGGTGGCAGCTGCCCCAGGTCCGGTGCCTGCCGGGTCTGCCTACAGGGTTCTAGGGAGACAGTCAGGTCAATGGCTCCCTCCCCTGTCAAACAAGATTCAAGCAGCACCAGTTGGGACATGGATGCTTGAAGTAGCAGGGAGGGGAATAAGGATGAAGTGGCAAACACACGGGGGCTAGAGCACCAGCTGCAGAGAATTGAGAGTTGGGCTGTGATGGGCCCTACCCGGGATAGTCGGAGAATTGGGCTGTGTGAGAGGCCAGGCCCTCCTATGGAGAGGCAGGCTTGAGCAGGAGGAATTAAAAAAAAAAAAAAAAAGTGAAAAAAGAGACATTCCATGGCTGTTCGGGGAATTCTCCTGCAGCATCCACTCCAGCCTCCTCTCCAGCCATGCAGTGCTCCTTGGGTGGCATGGAAGGCCCCTTGCTCACACCCAAAGCCCCTGGGAGAGTGCGCACCATGAAAGGCCCTGCACGTTACACCCGCAGCCCCGGGGATCACGAGCACCCAAACCTTTGGACCCAATGCTGATCATCCCGCCACACTCGCAGGCCCGGGAGGGAGCACACCTGACCGGGCCACCTAGAGGCACCATGCACCCAACCCCTGCACCCCTGGGGAAACAACAGAGGAAGCACACACAGACATCTGCAGCAGCAGCGATGGCGGCACCCCTGCCCTGCAGGGCCAACTGGCTCTCTAAGAGGAAGGCAGAGACACCCCTCAGAGGAGAACTGCAGGACTCAGAGAGTCAGCAGTTCTCAGAAAGACTTAATACAGTGGGGGCAGGGGGGCTGAACTATCCTGAAGGGGCGCTGAGAGTCCCTAGCATCTAGGACAGCAAAGAGCGAGAAGCAGGTGTGCGAATTGCCCCTAATTGGTGCACCTCAAGGACGGCACAACTGGTGGACTGAAGGCCTAGGCTGTGTGCAGAAGGTCACTAGGGGTCTGGCAGCAAACTGAGGAACTGGTCTGGAGGCTACTCAACTGCCGCTCAGGAAGGGAGAAAAGCTAAGCCAATTCCCCCCAGCCTGCTGCAGTCGGGAAGACCAGCAGAACTGGCTTGGCCAGTTTGAAGCCAGCAGGAGGCTTTTTTTTTTTTTAAGTATTTTTTTTTCTTTTAACTCCTGCTTCCTCTCTTTCCTTCTTTCTTTTTTATCCGTTCTTCCTCTCACTCCCTTTTATCTTTTCTTCCTTTCTCCTTCTTCTTTTTTTTCCTAATTCCCGCAAGTGAGACAATAAAACCTGAAACTGTAAACAGAGCAGAGTTGGACCAAAGAAGGGTCACCCCAACAGCTCAGACAGTGAGACAAACTTCACTTTGCTACTCCAGAGAACTTGCAAGTTATTGTATATTTGTATTATTATTTTTTCATTATTCTTGCATCTTTCATTTTATTAGTATTTTGGTATTTCTCCTCTTTCTATTTAGTCTTCACTTGTCTTGTTAAATTGCACTGTTTGACTGGTTTCCCTTGTTCTCTCTTTCACAGTGTATTTTTAATTTACTGCCTTTCACTTGTGTTCCATTAGCACAATACTGTAGGTCCTATACTTCTTATTCTTTTTTTAAAGATTTTATTTACTTATTTAGACAGAGGGAAAGGGAGGGAGAAAGAGAGGAAGAGAAACATCAATGTGTGGTTGCCTCTCACATGGCCCCCACTGGGGGATCTGGCCTGCAATCCAAGCATGTGCCCTGACTGGGAATTGAACTGGCGTGTGTTTGGCTCACAGCCCAAGCTCAATCCACTGAACTACTATACTTCTTATTTTTGGTATCCAGATCACAGAGAGTCTGTCATATGATTGTTACTCCATTGCAAATAATAGCTTTTCCATACAATTATAAATACTATATAGCACCCCTCCAAGGTCTTAGCCCACTTCACTGTTTCCTGAACTTTATTACTTTTGTGGTTAACTCTATTCTCTCATACACTACACCTATTTTCTATCCTTTACTCTCACTTTATCTCATAATCTGACCTCCCACAAGCTCACTGCTTTCTAGATCCAACTCAAAATCCTTCCCCCCATCAAGAGTCTTATCTACTTACTGCCCTTTCTTAAAAGTGGCTAGTTGGGTGAAATATCATGGTTAACACTATACATATCCAAAGGATCTCCTATCTCTTCTCTACAGGTTGGTACTTTAAATGTCATAGAATACACTCCTGCTGTCTTAAACCATTTTGCTTTCCCCCTCCAATTGATCATAAAAAAGAATAGGTGGAAGCTGTGAACACCAGGATACTTGTTGGAAGAGGAAACCCACCAACGAAGGAACCACCAACAGATAACAACAGAAGGTGAAGGAGGGAGTGGAAGTCACACTATCTCAACCCAGGATCTATCTGTAAATACAACTAAATGCTGACACAATTACTCAGAACAAACAACTAAACAAGAGCAAGAGAGAATCCTCAAAAGCTTGTACACATAGAAAAAACAGCTTCAACACAACCTGCCCACACATGCACAGTGTAATACAAGAGGTGGTGGACAGAGTGACTCTCAGTTATCCAGCTGGAGGGAAGGACTCACCAGAGAAAGACCCCAAAACAATCACAACACAAAGACATTCAGAGAGCCAACATAAATGACAGCCCAAGACCAGCAAGCTAAGGAGATCAAGGAGACTGCACTACTGAATCTCAAAGGTCTTCTACCATAGAAGTTCACACCATAAATCCAGGGAGTCAGAACAGATCAATTTAAGAAGCAGAGGCTAACAAGAAGAGTCTCACAAACAATGGAAAGAAAAAAAGAAACAATCCCCAAATGAAAAGAAAGGAGGAAGTCCCAGAAAGAATGCTAAATAAAATAGAGGCAAGTCAACTATCAGATATTGAGTTCAAAGCAATGATTATAAGGAAGCTCAATGAGCTCACAGAGAATTACCGAAAATTATAGAGAAACTAAAAGGAGCTCACTGCGAACTACATCAGCATGAAAAAGGAAATAGAAACTATCAACAAGGACAAAGAGAAAATGAAGAGAATACAATTACTGAACTGAAGAACACTGTAGAAGGAATCAAAAGCAAGCTAGATGAAGCAGAGGGTCAGATCAGAGAGCTGGAGAACAAGGTAGAAAAAAATATCCAGAATGAGCACGAAAAGGAAAAGAGGCTCCAAAAGAATGAAGAAGGATTAAGGGAAATGCAGGACAATGTGAAATGTAATAATATCTGTATAATAGGGATACCAGAAGGAGAAGAAGAAGAGCAAGGGATAGAAAACCTGTTTGAAAAAGTAATGATGGAAAACTTCCCTAATTTAATGAGAGAAAAAGTGACACAAAACCAGGAAACACAGAGAGTGCCAATCAAGAGGGACCCAAAGAGGCCCACTTCAAGACACATCATAATTAAAATGACAAAATTCCAAGATAAAGAGAAAATCATAAAAGCAGCAAGGGAGAAACAGGAAGTAGCATACAAGGGAGCCTTGATAAGACTAACAGCTGACTTCTCAATGGAAATGCTCCAAACCATAAGGGAATGGCAAGAAATATTCCAAGTAATGAGAACCAGAGGCCTGCAACCAAGACTATTTTATCCAGCAAGGCTCTCAATTAAAATGGAAGGCCAAATAAGGAACTTCCCAAACAAAAGAAGCCTCAAAGAATATACCTCCTCCAAACCAGCTCTGCAAGTGATGCTAAAGGGTTTGCTTTAAGAACAAGATAGAAATCAGTGAAAGAGAGAGAAACACAGATACAAAAAAATGGCAATGAATAAGTACCTATCAAAAATAACTTTAAATGTAAATGGATTAAACTCCCCAATCAAAAGACACAGAATAGCAGAATGGATAAGAAAACATGACCCACATATATGCTGCCTACAAGAGACCCACCTTGGAACAAAAGACCTACACAGACTCAAAGTGAAGAGCTGGAAACAAATATTCCAAACACATGGACAGGAAAAAAAAACAGAGTAGCAATACTCATATTGGACAAAATAGAATTCAAAAGAAGAGCCATAAAAACAGACCCAGAAGGTCACTTCATAATACTCAAGGGAACAATCCATCAAGAAGACATAAACATTGTGAATATATATACACCCAACAAAGGAGCACCCAAATACATAAAGAAAATCTTGGAGGACTTTAAGAAAGATATTGACAGCAACACAATCACAGTAGGAGATTTTAACACCCCACTGTCAAAAATGGACAGAACTTCCAAACAAAATATCAAAAAAGATATTGTGGCATTGAACAATGCCCAAAAGGAAATGGACTTAACTGATATATACAGAACCTTTCATCGCAGAGAAGCAAAATATACATTCTTTTCAAATGCACATGGAACATTTTCAAAGATAGACCACATTATAGGACACAAAACAAGCCTCAACAAATTCAAGAAAATTGAAATCATATCAAGCATTTTCTTTGACCACAAGGGACTGAAACTAGAACAAACCTCATGGAAAAAAACCCAAAACACTCAAAATCATGGAGACTGAATAGCATACTATTAAACAATGAATGGGTCAAGAATGAGATTAGGGAAGAAATCAAACAATTCCTGGAAACAAAAGAAAATGAACTCACAACAATCCAAAATTTAGGGGACATAGTGAGAGCAGTCCTGAGAGGGAAGTCCATCTTACAGGCCCCCTAAAAAAGATAGAAATATTTCAAATAAACAACCCAACCCTATGCCTGTAAGAACTCAAGAAACAACAAAGAAAACCCAGAGGAAGTAGAAGGAAGGAAATGACCAAGATCAGAGCAGAATTAAGTGACATAGAGACTAAAAGCACAATTCTAAGAATCAATGAATCCAGGAGCTGGTTCTTTGGAAATATAAGCAAAATTGACAAGCCTTTAAGCAGGCTCATCAAGAAAAAAAAGAGAGAGGACCCAAATAAACACAATCAGAAATGAAAGAGGAGAGATTACAACCAATACCACAGAAATACATAGGCTTGTAAGAAATTATTACGAAGAACTGTATGACAAGAAATTTGAAAACCTAGGTGAAATGAACAAATTTCTAGAAAAATATAATCTTCCAAAACTCAATAAAGAAGCAGAAAGCCTGAACAGACCAGTAACAGCTGATGAAATTGAAACAGTAATAAAAAAGCTTCTGACACACAAAACCCTGGACCAGATGGTTTCACAGGAGAATTTTACAAAGCATTTAAGGAAGAACTAACCCCCATCCTCCACAGATTATTCCAAAAAATTCAAGAAGATAGAAGACTCTCAAACCCTTTTTGTGAAGCCAGCACCATCCTAATCCCAAAACCAGATAAAGACACAACAAAGAAAGAAAATGTTAGGCCAATGTCACTGGTGAACATAGGTGCTAAAATCCTCAACAAAATTTGATAAACTGCATCTAGCAATACATTAAAAAGATCATACACCATAATCCAGTGGGATTCATCCCAGGGATGCAAGGATGATACAATATTCACAAATCAATAAACTTAATACATCACATAAAAAAAAGTAAAGACAAAAATCACATAATCATATCAATAGATTCAGAAAAATCATTTGATAAGCTACAGCACCCATTTATGATAAAAACACTCAGCAAAATGGGAATAGAGGGAGCATTCCTCAACATAATAAAGGCCATATATGAGAGACCTATGGCCAACATCATACTCCATGGACAAAAACTTCGAGCTTTCCCATTAAGATCAGGAACAAGATAAGAATGTCCACTTTCACCACTCCTATTCGACATAGTACTGGAAGTCCTAGCCACAGTAATCAGACAAGAAAAGGAAATAAAAGGCATCCAAATTGGAAAGGAGGAAACAAAACTATCATTGCTTGCAGATGATATGATAGTGTACATAGAAAATCCTATAGACTCAACCAAAAAGCTGCTTGACCTAATAAATGAATTTAGCCAAACAGCCAGATACGAAGTCAATATCCAGAAATCAAAGGCATTTTTGTATACCAACAATGAAACAGTAGAGGCAGAAATCAAGGAAAAAATCTCATTTGATATGGCAAAAAGAAAAATAAAATACCTAGGGATAAACCTAACCAAGGAGGTAAAAGACCTGTACTCAGAAAACTATACAACACTGAAGAAAGAAATCAAGGAAGACGCAAACAGATGGAAACATACCATGTTCATTGATCGGAAGAATTAACATCATCAAAATGTCCATACTACTCAAAGCAATTTACAAATTCAGTGCAATACCTATTAAAGTATCAATGGCATATTTCACAGACATAGAACAAATACTTCAAAAATTTATATGGAACCATAAACGACCCCGAATAGCTGCAGCAATTTTGAGAAAGAAAAACAAAGTAGGAGGGATCACAATACCTGATATCAAACTGTATTACAAGGCCACTGTAATCAAAACAGCCTGGTACTGACATAAGAACAAGTTCATAGACTGATGGAACAGAACAGAGAGCCCAGAAATAAAACCAAGTCTCTATGGTCAATTAATATTTGACAAAGGAGGAAGAAGCCTAAAATGGAGTAAAAGCAGCCTCTTCAACAAATGGTGTTGAGAGATCTGGACAGCTACATGCAAAAAAATGAAACTCAATCACCAATGTACACCATACACAAAAATAAATTCAAGGATAAAAAACTTAAATATAAGTCATGACACCATAAAAGTCCCAGAGGAAAACATCAACAGGAAAATCTCAGACATTCCACACAGCAACATCTTCACTGATATGTCCCCTAAAGCAAGGAACATAAAGGAAAGAATAAACAAATGGGACCTCATCAAATTAAAAAGCATCTGCTTGGCTAAAGAAAACAGCATTAAAATGAAGAGAACCAACTATATGGGGAAACATATTTGCCAATGATACCGTGGACAAGGGTTCAATCTCCAAAATATATAAAGAACTCACACAACTCCACTCCAGGAAGAAAAAAAAAATTAAAAATGGGCAAAGTACTTGAATACACATTTCTCCAAAGAGGACATACAGAGGACCCAGAGACATCTGAAAAGATGCTCAGTATCACTAGCCATCAAAGAGATGCAAATTAAAACCACAATGAGATACCACCTCACACCAATCAGAATGTCCGTCATAAACAAAGCAACAAATAAGTGTTGGAGAGGATGCAGAGAAAAGGGAACCCTAGTGCACTGTTGGTGGGAATGCAGACTGGTGCAGCCACTATGGAAAACAGTATGGACTTTCCTCAGAAAACTAAAAATGGAACTGCCTTTTGACCCAGTAGTTCCACTGCTGGGATTATACCCTAAGAGCCCTGAAGCACCAATTCAAAAGCACCTATGCACCCCAGTGTTCATAGCAGCACAGTTTATAATAGCCAAGTGCTGGAAAAGTGTCCATCAGCAAATGAGCAGATCAAAAAACTATGGTACATTTACACAATGGAATATTAAACAGCAGAGAGAAAGAAGTTCTTACCCTTTACAGCAGTATGGTTGGAACTGGAGAGTGTTATGCTAAGTGAAATAAGCCAGGAAGTGAAAGACAAATACCATATGATCTCACCTTTAACTGAAACATAATCAACAAAAGAAAAAAAGCAAATATATAACCAGAGGCGTTGAAATTAAGAACAATCTAATGATAGCCAGAGGGGTGAGGGGAAGGGACTGTGGAGAGAAGGGTTTTCAGCAACTACTATAAAAGACATATGGAGAAAACCAAGGGGGAGGGTGGAAGCAAGGGAGGAAGGTGGGTTTCCTTGGGGTGGGGTGGGAGTGGTGGAGAGAAAATGCAGACAATTGTAATTGAACAACAATAAAGTAATTTATAAAACAAACAAAAAGAAACCACCCCCAAAAAAATATTCATTGAGCACTAATTCTATGCCAGGGACTATGCTAGCCATATAAATACACCGATAGGCAAGATAAGTCTATTTCTTATAAAACTGAAAATGAGATGCTAGGCCGTCCTCCTTTGGTTTCTTCAGACACTTTCTGTTTTCCTTCTCATCAGAGTCATTGTCATTTGTACAGTTAGAACTTCAAGTTTGAAGAGTGTCTCATTCCTCCTATGCTATTGTTACAGAATAGAGGTCACAGGGCCAAGGGGGGGGGGATGATATACAATTACCAAAAGGACCCCCTCAGGTTCATTATCTACACCACCTTGGGAAAGACGTCTCTCAAAGCCAGAGATTTGTGAAAAGGAAAGGAAATGTTTATTTAATGCTATACAGACTTAAAGTAGTGACCTAATGTCTTCATTAAGATATCAAAGTCCTTTGGATACCCACAGATGCCCACAGTGCTTCCTTCTCCCCCAGCCCTTAATTCAGGGTTACCATAACTCAGGAAAAGAAGCAAACGTCTGGGATCCAGGCTCCTAACACTGTCAGCTGTGTTGCCATCCAGGCAGGATCTCTGATTAATCCAAAGCCATGTGGCACCTTCTCATGGCCTACTGGCAAGAGTTCTTTCACCCTTCTTCCAGGCAAAGTCTTTCCCACTTTCCAGGCCACTCAGCCAAAGAGAGCACCCCAAAGCTGCGTGGTCCTCTTCTACCAAAGCTTCGGTGGTCTGCACTCTGGTGAAACCGAGTGGCTCTCTCTGGCAAAGCTGCAAGGAGGTCTCCACTCTGCCAAAGCCTCGTGGCTCTCTCTGCAATGGCTACCGCCTCTCAGTTTAAATCTCAGTGCCAGTCTTCCTCTGCAGCCCCATTTCTGACTCCTCCTACAATCAGCTACACTTGCCAGCTCTCCTGTATCCTTCCAGATTTACTGGGCTGCCATAGTGAATCTGGGCAGGCATGGCCCCATGGCATGGAGCCAATCATCTCCAAGCTCTCACACAGGTGCCATAAACAGGGGAGTTGCCTCCCAGTTACATCTTGGGTGGAAGTCCCTCCCTTCTCCCTGGCTCAAAGCAGGACCACAGCTATTTAACATATCCATGCAACCAGTTAAATGTTGTAGCTATGTTAAATGACCATTTCAGAGGTTAGCTGCAAAGCTGTTACTATGCAAAACAGCTCTCAATGGCCCTGTTCCATTTGTCCCTTCCTCCAACTCACACCTGAGGGGGGAAGGGGTGAGGACATCCTAGTATTTCCTGGACACCTTAAGTTTTGGTCCCCATTCCAAATCCTTATTTTTCAGGCCCCCCTCTCAGCTGCACCCTGTATCACTATCACACATTAAAATGCCACTATCTATAGAATAACAATTACACATTCTCTGGAAATTCATCCAAGTCTCATTCTAAGCACCACTGTTATCTGTTAAATACACCTATGTGCTCCTGGAGGAGAAATAGTTCTATGGGCAGAAAGTGGATGTGCTTGGCTCAGGTGAAAAACAACTAAGAAAAGAATCCCTGAGTAAACATTGTTGTCAATGAACATAAGGGTCTTCTTAAGGTGTGTGTCCTTCTCAGACTGAAGCATGTTGTGTGAAACAACTTACATAATAATTTTTCCAGCCAGTAGTCACTTGGAAAGAAATACCGTGTTATACTATTTCTTTCTGAACTAAAAAAATATTTCAAGGGGCTCTCTGTATTATTATAATAACTTTGGAGTTTTTTATTGCAAATGTTCACTGTAGCGATATTTAAAAATATAAATAGAAAACGTGAAGAAAATTTAAATAAACTTTGGTATCCACTGCCCAGAGGTATCAATATTTTGGTGTAGATCTTCCCACACTTAAACTCTTAAAATTACAAGTGTGTATTATATTTGTACTGTTTGGTATTATGCCATTATACCATACTTTATTCTTCCTCCAACAATATGTAATTATTTCTCATGATATTAAATAGTTCCCTAAAATACAACATTAATAATGATATAATGCATTGTTGTGCTATTGCTGGAGAAATGAAATCTTTTGACTGACTTGCAGGGAAAGTATTCCAGGGACCTAGGTATGGGAGGCTGTGGTATAGTGGTAAGATTTATTGAATCTGGAGCAAACACAAAAATGGTCTCAGGTTCAGCATCAGTATCTCACTTCCATTCATCTCGCCATGAAGGAAGTCCAACTTTGTCTTCATCAGGACCAGTACAAAGTCCAGTGTCCAAAAGTTCTGTGTCATGCCAAAACTTAGTTCATGTCGGTCCCCCTGTTGCTAGTCTGTGCTGTCTGGCAGGCACTAATTGCCCATGGAGTCTGCCATAAGCCCCAGGCAGCTGCTAACACCACATGGCTGCTATGGAAAGAGAACAGGCAAACAAACTAGGTCAGCACATGTTACTGCGTGAGGCAGAAGGCAGGCACAGGGAGAGGAAGAGGGACAGGGAGGAGACCCTTTGTTAGGCTGATTACGTTATCTTGGGCTTGGGAAGGACTTGATGGCCTTTCAAACTAACCAATCAACTTCCTAAACTTTTGCAGGCTGGACCTTCCCTCTCACCATCTTGGCTTCTACTGAGCACTTGCCCAAGCAGATGGATTTCCCCACTGTTTTTCTTCCTCTCTTGGTAATGACCCTTCCTACCTACTTTGGGGGATTAGCTCCTCAGGGTGCAGGATGCCCTGGGGAGTATGTGAATCTGTAACTTCCTAGTGAAGCAAGCAGACTTATTGTCCAAGTCAGCTCCCTAATTTATTATGCTTCTTACTGTCCAATTCCCTTTGCTTTCCTTTATTAGTATCTAGCTACCTATGCTAACAATGCCATACTTCATTTTAGAATACCTTAATATTAAACATTTACACAGTTCTCCAATTTTTTACTATTATGATAAATTTTCTTTTAGCAATATTTAATATAAATCTGTATCTATTTCTTTAGGATATATTTCTAGCAGTGGAATTATTCTATAAATTCCTAAGGCTGTGTTTTTACATTTTTAAGGCGTTTCATACCTATTCTCAAACTATTCTGTGAAAGCTTTGTTCAAATTTATATTTAACTCTAGTGTACAACACTGCTCAATTAGCAAACGGCATTGCTATAAAAATCTCTTCTAGATGGTAAGTAAAACACGATATCTTATACTTCTTTAGTGAATTGATTATTACTTGTTTTTCTACTAAATATTTGTCTTAAAAATTTCTTAGTTTATTATATTTTTAAAATTCTTGTACATTAAGAATGTTGTTTTTATTTTACATATACTGCAAGTATTTTCTCAGATTTCTGTTATTCAAACACTAATTTTTTACAGTATTTTGTAGGTACAACTATAATTTGTTTTTATTACAGTAAAATGCTTCTATATTTTTTATGTCTGTATTTAATTTCACGTTTGGCTTTCATTTTTAATTCTCTTTTTTTCCCAAAAGACCCATAAAAGAATTAGATAAATTGGTGGGGGGTGGGATTCTATTATTGCTGGCAACTAGAGAAGTATGAATTTCATATGACATAATCTTCAAACCACACAACAGAAATGTAAAAGAATGTCTATAATATCAGGTGACATCAAATTGAAGGAAATGGTGATCAGCCAATGAATTCCACACACATAATTGTGAGAAAGTACCATAAACTCATATGTAAAGTAGTATAATTATACGAAGTTTCAAAATTTTTCTTCCATGTACCTTCCTGTATTTTCCAAATTTTCTATATGTAAGTGGGTGTTTATATCATGAAACAAAGAAAAATCAGTAAACAAAATAAATGAGCAAAGTAGACTACAGGACCAGCATGAAGTACTTATTTACTATATCTATGAGTAACAGAGATATCTTTTTTATGACAGAATATGGCAGGCATGAGAAACTCTATGTCTGTGGCTTTAATCTGTATAGAACAGTGGTTCTTAACCAAAAGTAAATTTGTCCCTTGTCCCCAGAGACACCTGGCAACGACTGGAGATATTTTTGGTTGTCACAATTGGGGATTCTACTGGCAACTAGTGGGCAGAGTCCAGGAATGATGCTAAATATCTTATGATGCTCAGCTAAACCCCCCACAACAGAGAATTATCTGTCCCCACATATCAATGATGCCAAAATTGAGAAACATTAGTGTACAGGCTTTAAGATGAGTGATCTCTAAAGTGGGGTTCAGACAACCAAGGAAGTGCACAGCCCAATCTGTTAGAGTGAAAAAATACTAAAATTTCAATTCATATTAATTTTTATTCTAAAAATGATATTAATTTTCCTCTATACTTAAAGTATAGATCAACATTATTCCCTTTACATAGTCCAGTGTCCCCCCAGTTACAAGCGACAGTCAGTCTGAAATGCCCTAAGGGATGAGAGAGGACCACAGCACTAAGGGAATGACAGCAGCTCCCCACTGCCTTGTTGGCTTTCAGTGTATTGTGACATCCTGCATCTCCATGTGCCAGGTCAAATGCACTTATGGATGATGTTATGCAGTTGTGAATAAGCTACCTTTCACACACATAGCTTTAAAAGACCTTACAGAGGAACTGGACTGAAAACAGCATTTATAATGTGAACACAAGCCACAGAAAGATGACAACTGACATCTATCTCAGAGCAAGCTCTCTGAGAGTCGCACTGCAAGAATAATAGACTGTATGCTCAGCTCTATACTGGGGCAGGGGAGCTTTATGAAGGACAATTGGTGAAGAAGAATGAGCGCCTCCTCCAGGTCCCATTCCTTCAAGGTCAGAAGGTATGACCTGAGGAGTGCAAGGGACCTGAGCTTGTTTGTATAAGACCAGGGTGTTGTCAAAAATAATAGAGCGATCAGCTAGCAATCAGTAGTGACTTACAGCTCAAAGTAATTCCTATAGAAACCAAAACACCAGAAGTTTATTGCTAAAATCAATTATTCCCAGTAGTTGAGAAAGATTATGTGAGTGCCCAAGGCCCCTCAGTAACAACAAGAGAGGGAGCCTTCAAGCTTCTCATCACCAGCTACATGGGACAAGTCATACACACTCTTCAACTGTGACAGAAGCTGTCTGCAAGCCATTTATGGCTCCAGCAATAAAAGATGAAAACCTCATTGGCTCCGGCAGTACTTAGCTAGGATGCCATATCAAAATAGTATGCACTGGGTAGAATAAACCACAGAAATTAATTTGTCCCAGTTCTGGAGGCTGGAAGTCTAAGAGCAGGGTGCCAGCATGGTCAGGCTCTGGGCAGCAACCCCCTCCTGGCTTGCTGGCAGCCCCTTTTCACTGGCTGTTGCTCGGTGCACACAGGTGTTGAAAGAGTGAGCTGTCTCGGGTCTTTTTTTTTTATAAAAGCATGAATTCTTTCATGACCATCTTACCCAAACTACTTCCAAAAGGAAGACCTCGTCCCCAAACAAGATCATCGTAGAGATTAGGGCTTCAGTATATGAATTAAAAGGGTAGGAACCACAAACATTCAGTCCAATACAGGGGGCTTCAAATGTAACTTCTAACCAATCAGTGGCTGACCATTAAGCTATGTTGACCCAATAGCCAGCACTAGACAGCCAGGCAAGTTTATAGATACAGAAAATGAATCAGTTTTTCCCTAGAACTGAGAGTGTAGAAGGGATGGGGAGTGACAAGAATGATAGAAGGTTGCTTCAGGGCATGATAAAAATGTTCTAAATCTTCACAAGTTGGATTATGGTGATAGTTATACAACTCTATAAATCTACCAAACATATCAAAAACCATTTAATTGTTTATTTTAAAAGAGTGAATCTTATAGTGCATAAATAATAATTTAAAGAGGTGTTTTTAAAAATTCACATGGAATAATTAGTCTTAGATTCACTTCTAAATTATAGTTCAATTAATTGTCTGTAGTATCACTAGACAGTAAGCTTTGGAAATTTTGACCAAGACTTAGAATAACTTTATATGAGCTTTAGTATGAGCTTTATTTTGGGCTTTAGCAATTAAATTTGACAATGAAAAGGTTTAACATTTTAAAAAATAAAATAGTAGGGACATCTTTCTATGTAAAATTGTTAGACATCTGTCAGTAAAATATATGAACCTAAATTTGAGGCTTGATGGAGCCAGGGCACAATATTGTGGAAATATATCTTAGAGTTCCCAGGAGAGAATCATAAGGACTATGAATGCAAAATTAGTACAAAGTTGTGAAAGAGAAATGGGTGGTACCTATATGTGTCCAGTATCTGGAAACTATTAAAAACTGAAAATAAATAATTTCTTAATTTATATTAACAATACTAACTTCTCCCACAACATTATGATAGACTTCAAAGATTACTACAAATCTACAGTAATCAAGACTGTGTGATATTGGCATAGAGATGGACCTGTAATATGATCATTGGAATACAATTGAGAGTCCAGATATAAACTCAAGCATTTATGGTCAATTGATTTTCAACAATGGTACTAAGATAATTCAGTGAGAAAAGAATAGTCTTTATGATAAATGGTACTAGCATAACCCAATAGTCACATGCAAAAGAATGAAGCTACCATATGGATCAAAGACCTAAATGTAAGAGTTAAAATTCTAAAACTTTTCTTAAACAATAGGTAAAAATCTTTGTGATCTTGTGTTAAGTAATGTTTCCTTAGATATCACATCAAAAGCACAAGCAACCAAAAAATAATACTAATAACAAAATAAATTAGACTTGGTGGGGACCCATTCATAGTATAAAGATTATTTTAAGTAAAAAGTTTTTGCTAAAGAAGATGCAAAAAAATTATATCTGAGCTTCCCTTACCTGACTAGACTCCAGAGAACACAGCTAATATTAACCATCCTGGGGAGTGTCTTATGAATTCAGCTTAGATGGAGATAATCTCCCCCATTCCTGTAGCATCGAAAGCCCAGTGCAAATTTCCATACCTTTCCTCTGAAGACTCCCCTTACCAAGAAAAATACTTTATTAAGTTTTGTGTATAACTTTTATTTTAGGTTATTGAGGGCATAAATAAACCTTGCTAGCCTGTTAACCTGTCTATTCTTCATTAATTTGTATGCCGTCAATCACTGGGCCCAAGTTGGAAAGCTTTTCCTCCCAAAACTTCATTCAAAGTTAGCAGTTTTGTGCTTTCAAGGGTCTAGTATCCAGATATGTGTAAAGAACTCTTAAAATAAAAAGTCAAATAACCTAAACAAAAGTGGGCAAAGGTTTAAATAGGCATTACCTAGCTGAAGATATACAAATGCCCAACAAACACATGAAAGGACACATAAAGATACACCTCATTAGGGAAATGCATATCAAACCACAAGGAGATCCCAGTTCTCACCTGCTGGATGGCCAGACTCAAAAAGACAGACAAATGTTAGCAATAATGTGGACAAATTGTAATGATGGCATATGTCTGGTAAGAATGTAAAATGGTAAAGGCACTTGGAAAACAGTTTGGCAGCTCGTCAAAATTTTAAATATAGAGGTTACCATATAATCCAGCAATCCTACTCCTAGTTACATACTCAAGAGAATTGAAAACATATGTCCACACAAAAACTTATATACTTATAAACTTGTTCATAGCAGCATTATTCTTAATAACCAAAAACCAGAAATGACCCAGATATCCATTAACTGATGAAGGGATAAACAAAAATGGTATGTCCACACAATGGAATATTATAAGGTCATAAAAAGAAATGAAGTTGAGATATATGCTACAATAGGAGTAAGTTTAAAAACATTATGCTAAGTGAAAGACACCAGCACAAAAGGCCATGTATTATATGACTCCATTTATACAATACTTTACTATAGGTTTTATTGTCAGTTAGGTATGGTAAGTCCACCATATCCATTGCCACTGAAAAAATAATTGGTTACTCACAGTTTCTAAGAAGAGTGGGGACAAAATGGGAAAATACAGGGATGTGTCAGGAGGCAGGGGGAGAATAGGTACCTATGGTGAGAGCTGTTGTTGACATTTCCATGGCGAGAATGGTAAGCTGGTTTAGGACTTGATAGTTTGAACTAACCCAGCAAGACTCTGGGGTATCTGGTCTGTTCTCACTTGTCTGGTACTTGGTGCTGTGGTGATTAAGGGATGGTAAATAGTGTGAGAACTCGGCTAAAGGGGGTGATTGGAAGTATGTGTTCCAAATTTGTTGGTTTGCATTTGAAAAGTGACTCCATGGTGAGATGCTTACTATCTCTAGGAATTAATGCACCTTGGCAGGGGCAGTACATTCAGGGGTAGCACGATCCCACATGTAAAAGCATTGGAATACAGAGAGTAAAAGACATAGTTAAGAGATATTAGATGTCCAGAATAGGTGAATCTGTGCAGACAGACAGATTAGTGGTTATCAGAGCTAAGGGTAGAGAAGAATGAGGAGTAACTACTCATGAATAAGAGATTTCTTTTGGGGGTGATGAATATGTTCTGGAATTAAGTAGTAGTAGTAGTGATTGCACAACCTTGTGAATATACTAAAGAATGCTGAATTGTACACTTCAAAATGTGAACTTTGTGGTATGTGAATTATATCTCAATAAAAAATAAAGGAACAAGTTATAACTGTGAGAAAATTACACTGTGGAAAAACATTTTGTTTAAGAAGAACTCATTGTTGGAGATTGATTTTTAGGAGAAATTTGGTTTTATAATTTTCTTATAGTCAAAAAAGGGAATATTGGCAAAGTCAGGGTTCTTGAGGGAAGCAATGATTTTTACCCTTCATTAAAGGCATAGATTTTTTAAACCATTCAGGCAAAACTCTAAAACAAAATATGGCTCATGGCATGGCATGTAATAAATATCATTCCTCCTATTTTTAGTGAAGAACTCTGGGTGCTAAGGTGAGGCTTAACTATATATACTTCAAGCGTCAAATGGGATATATGACCTACACCTAACCAATCAAGGCATAATATGTCTGTGCACATAAAGATTGATTAAGCCATTCAGACCAAATTATCAATTAAGTTAAGCCACTCAGACCCAAAACTGTGACCCCAGCAAGAGGAAAAGAGGTGTGTTCTTTTTCTAGTGAAATTGAACCTGTCAGGATATGAGCCTAGAACTCCTGGAATACAACTATGGAGAATAAAATCAACATGAGGAAGGACAGAGACCAGATACAGAGAGACAGCATTAGCTGTGGCTTATGTGCCTACATTGAGCTATGCCTAAAGCTTATCTCCAGATGTTTTGGTTATGAGATGCAATCATGTTGCTTTTATTTTTGTTGTTGTTATTTTTAAGCTGGTTTTAATTGGGTTTCCTCCCACTTACAATCAAAGAAGCCATAAAGGAAACCCAGAAAATGCTTTCAGGAAAAAAAATATCAAATGACATAATCCCTAATGATCTTGATAAGGACAGAAATCAGCTAGTGTTTATAAATTGCTTCACAGGTTTTATTTGAATGACCTCAGCGATCGTGAGAATTATTTTGCTCAGGTGTTGTTAGCTACATAAAGTTTGATATCCATTGTGATTTTTTAAAAACCAGAAATGAACAAAATGATTCTGTTGGGGAGAAAAACTTTTTATTCTACCCTCTTAGGTTGTGCTTGTGGTCCTGCAAATTAAATTGAGAAAAGACAGATTGGTGATATTAAGGAAATTTTTTATTCACACATATATGTAGGCAGGAATCCAGATAAAAGTGTGACTCAGAGGCAAAGCTAGAATTTGGGACTTATATGCCATCTTAACAGGCCAGGGAGACAGGAAGAAGTTCACTTACAGGAAAACGAAGGACTTTAGAAAGACTTAATGGATCCTTAGGGGAGTGGGCGGGAGATCCGATAGTCCCCCAGCACTCTGTCTGGCCGTGATACAGACTTCTCTCATACAAAAGGAAATTACAGTTGGTCACAAAAAGGGGATTTATGACAATTGAGTTCTTTTGGTGCCTATGCTTTTAAGCAGATAAGAAATTTCAGGAACTCAAACACCTTTAGCTCAAAATATTTGTTATGCTACCCTGGCTTATTCTGGATCTTTTAAATGCAAATTATTCAATAGTCACATAGCTAATCAGGAAACAAAACAAAGAAGTAGAGGCTATGTCATCTGGCTCTGGCAAGACAATGAATGGTCTCCTTGATAAGTTAAATTTTCATTTTAAAAAATTCTTGTAGCCATTGATCAGTTTTCCCCCAAAATATACAAATCTTGGTTTTACTTTTAAAGGAAAAAAAATAATTGCACAAACATTAATGTAACAGCTTTTTGCATCTTGAAATTGTTCCTGAATGTCAAATATTTTGCTCTGTGTAAACTGCCAGGCATTTATCCTATTATGGTCATCTTCTCTTTTTTTTCTTCTTTTGGAAAAATATTTGAAGGGGAAGAAAGAGAAATATTTACCTTTCCAGCCACAGCAGACTAGCCCTGGGTGTTTGTCAGCAGCCCTGATGTCAGATTGACAAGTCCAGCTGTTGATAGGCTGCAGTGAGACAGGGGAGAGAGAATGCAATTTATCAGGACACTGGACAAATGGACATGTCTTAATGTTACCATTTTCCTTATGGTCATAATAACCCCCTGCATAGCACACCTGGAATAATTTAACTGAGTTTGACCGATCATTTGAGAAATTATTTGGAAAGTATGTGCCCTCTCTTTTTCTGCCAGGAGCTGGTGGATTCCACAGTGAGCCAGCCAGAGCTCTCCAAAGCTGGTGATGTGCTGATTCATTCCTGAAAGGGGCTCACTTTCATCCAAATCATGCTCTGTACTCTCTCTCATGTTGGCCCAGCTCCTGACTCTTTATGCAGCAGTCATTAAGGTCACAGATTAACTGCAAAGAGCTTGGTGTGTTTTTTTTGTTTGTTTGTTTTGTTTTGTTTTCAGTTGAATTAGTTGCCAGCATGTAAAATTCATGAGTTCACATTTAAAAGATTCAATTCTGGTTACTCTTGAAATATCAGAATGTTGGGTCCAACTGGGCCTCCGTTTTTCACACGACAATAGTTGACCGAGGCTGGGTGGTAACTCTCACATTTAGATAGGCGATATGATGCCACTGTGACCTGACATTCCATTTCTCATTTTTGCTACCTCCTTGTGCCCTGGAGGTATTTGAGGTCATTACCTCTGCAGCAGAAAGTGAAAAAGAACTGCTTAGAAAAGTTCTCTCGGCCCTAAGATTACTGACTACATTGTGACCGACCACTGCCTTTAATAGGTTTGGGACTTCCAGTTGTTCATCCAGATGGGATTGTGGGATTATTTCTCATTTCCCTCTGTCTGTCTTTGTCTCTGTCTCTGTTTCTCTCTCTCTCCCCTTCCCCCATATAGTCTTTCTTCTTGGCTTAGTGAGAAATATCTAACTTCTATCCCTCTAGCTTAGGAAGCCAACATCTGAAAGGGATATTTGAAGTAATGATCAGTCATAAACTGATTCTTTATCTCAGTCTCACAAATGGAGAATGTTTCTTGCTGTCTCCAGCCATGTGTTAATGGTTTCTCTGAGGTCACCTGTACAGATAGATCTTTTGAATTTCACTGGGAACACATATGGTTTTAAGCTAGATGTTAATTGGAAACATTTATAGTGTCAAACATTTGATTAATGCTCTGGGTTTTAATTGAAAGGAATAAGCATTTCTTAAATCAACTCTTCACAGTAATATGCTTTTTTTAAGTTTCCTAGAGTAAATTAAACATTTATTTGAAAATGGAGTAATATTTTTTAAATCCTTATAACTTAGTACTGATTTTAAATCATCACTTTAAAAATATTTGGGGGATAATTACTAGCCAATTAATAATAAAATAAAATCAGATGTCAATAAATGCAATACTGCTTTTGGCTGATGGCCAGTAACCGTTCAGAAACATGCCAAAGAGGATTTGACTCTACTGTTGAGTGTTTGCTACAACATGGAACATTATACATGTTTCACCCTGTGGATAAAATGGTCTCAGAAAGGGAAACTGATTGTCTCCACAATGAGAGTTGCTCCATGTGGCTGGGACCCTCTAAACTGAAACAATTAGGATGTGGTTTGGGGACTGAGCTTAGGGTAATATTCTCCAGGTGTGAGAGTCCAAAGAGAGACTCAGTCGAGTTCAGAAGAAGGTACATTTTGACTTTAATGTTTGTTCATAAAGAACCCAAATTGGGTCTCCAGATGGTGCCCTGTAGACATAAGTAAGCATTGCAATAAATCACATGCCAGTGACATGGCAATTATTCTCGGGCCCTGCACCCCTCCCTGTCAGGTGCTCGAGAGGCTCGCCCAGGCATTCCTTCAGGTGTGCCAAAAAAATGAAGTGCCATCTATTAGCGCCCTGAAGGGGGAGGCCGCCATTCACTTGTACTGTCAGCCAGGCCTGAAAATAGGTGCAAGATGCAGCCTGCTGCTGAGGTGTGAATCCTCTCTGCTGCTGGGACTTAGTGTAGTAGGAGATAATCCAAACAGGCACACAAATAAATAAGTGTTACAAGCCTCCATCCACATAATTGCCACCATTTGAAATGGGAAGAATTAGAGGTACCCATTATGTCTTTCGTTCCCATGCCACCAAACCACTTGCTTTACACGTTTTCCCCCTGAATTAACTACCTGATGGATTGTTTTGGAAACATCTATTTCTCATTCCTTTGTTCCTTTCATGTGTATGTATTTCAATTCCCTCAAACCTGAGTTATACATAAGCTCTTGGAAATTTGCAAGGATCTGTCCACAGACACATTTGGGATGCATGGAAATTTGCTGGGGAAACACTGACTTAAGAACTTAAAATCTTATTCTATGAAAATGTCTCATAAGGAGGAATAATCAATGCAAAACAGGAATAAATATTCTTTAATAGTTCTATAGAATTTACAATGCAAACTTTCCCTGAAATTCTCTTTAGTTTGAGGCACTACTGTTGTGTTAAGTACTTACCTATCAGCTACAGTAACAAGCCCTAGGCCTAGGACTGCAGCAGCTCCTCTGTGCTCTGGTGAAGCCTGGGTGTGGTTCTCAGTCTGCGGGTCACTGCAGAGGGATTAGGTGGCTTTCACTCCATTGTGCACTGTTAAAACAGAACTGGAAGGTTCTGCAAACATTGGCAAGGACACTTTTCCAGTTAGAGGGTCTTCTTTCCCAGTGTTAACTAGGACCTTGTACTAGTTTCCCATAGCTGCTATAACACATGGCCACAAACCTGGTGGCCATGTGTTATACAACCAACACAAAAACGTTATTTTACAGTTCTGGAGGCCAGCAGAGTGAAATCAGTCCACTGGGCTAGAGTCAGGCTGTGAGCAGGGCTGGTTCCAGGGGAGAGGTGGTTCTCATGCTTTGTTCAGCTTCTGCAGGTCACCTGAGTTCACTGTCTTCTGATCCCTTCCTCACATCACCCAAACTTTTGCTTTCACCATCTGATCTTTTTCTTCCCTCTGATCTCCTCTACTCCCTATACAAAGGCTCCTATGATTACATCAGGCCCACTAAGATCAAGTATCTCGAGATCTTTAAGTTAATGCTCTCCACAAAGTCCCGTTTGCTACTAAAGGTAAAACTCACAGGTTCCAGGGATTACGATGGAAACATCTTGGGGCCATTATTCAGCTCGCCGCAGTCCCTCAGGACCCAGATACCTTTATCCTGCCCTGATCCTCATATCAGGGTTCATGTCATCAACCGTCTGCCTCGACGTTACTTTGATACCACTTGCTACGACCCAGTCCCAGGGCAGCTCATCTTCTCCCTCCCTTAAACCTGCCCCACACTCCAAACTTTCTCTCTCTTAGAGCAATGCTGTCATTCTACCTCTCACACAATTTTAAAATCTTAGTGCTATTCAAAAAATAAATATACTTTCTTTGCCCTGTATGTGTTCTCTGCTTCCTGAGACCCAACACCCAACACTTTGCCTTTGAAATGCCTCCCTGTGTATCCCTTTCTTTCCAGTTGCCACTAAACTCCCTCTACAATAGTCAAATGTCCTGGTAAGAATTGCATAACTGTTTCTACGTAGATTTCCATACCTTTGAACTAGTGCACTTCTTATTTAAATTGGTAGAACCCAGAATGCAATAAAATTTAGGTAAAAAATTTGCATTAAAATTGGTGGTATCTGTGACAAAGCCTCAACAAAAAATGTTAACATCTCTCCCACTACTTAATTGCTGATTCCACAACTTTATTTTTCTTCTAAAATGTCCACAGTATGTCCAACAGACACTACCATAGATACTGTTCTCAACTTCAGAGCTTCTGTACACTTGACACACCACTTGTTGTCTGTCACAACAGGGGCCCAGCAGTTCTTGGAAACTTTCTCCTCTGCTCACACCCAGTGTGTTAATCACATCAACCTCTCCTTTTATTCACTGACACACAACTCGGGCACTTAGTTCCACGTTCCCCCTTTTTAGCAGATAGTTTTATCTCCATTATTTAATAAAAGCAACCTAGAATAATTCTCTCCAAACAGCCTTGCTCTTCATGAGTCTATGGGGCTCCATGCTTCCAAGCCCTTGAGAACCAGCCTACAGAGCCCTCAGAAACAGCCTTAGACACTGTAGTCCCAGCATGTGATATAACGGTTTCTTGGTTAAATGACTTGTTTCTTCCTAACATTGGACATTTGTTTAAGGAGAAGGACTATGACAACACATGGCAAATACTATTATGTGCATAATAAAACTAGACAGAAGCATTTACATTTATAAAAATTAAAACCCAATATTGGTAAGGAAGTGATCTTAGAATTTACATTTCTACCAGCCTTAAGAAAACCACATTTTGTAAGTAAAGACTGCTTACACAAAATAAGTAACTCTTACTCTTCAAGCATGTAACATTCACCAAGCTATTCGTTTTTTTGGCGTCTGTTAACTTAGCTGATCACTGATCTCCTAATCCAGCTGTTACTTCACGAGAACAGTGTACAAAACTAATAATGAATTTCTGTGTTTAGCTCACATACAGGGAAAAAAAATGATGCACTTATTTATTCACTTAATAGCTAAGAATATATTTTGAATTTCTGCTATACAACCTTTGAAATTTGTTCTTCATTTGAGTTTGCAATGAACCACCTGTAAGTGTTAATTTTGAAAATGCAGCTTGAAAAGCACCTTGGGATATATTTCTTATCTCAGAGTGTGTGGGCATCTGTGTTTCTGTGTCACAAAGAGGCAAAGGCTCTAACTCAATTCTTGCTGGTTTAGGATGTTTCATCTTCTCTACAGTTGCCTGAAGTGTTAGAAAAACAAAGGGTACAGAGGCTGGGAGCTGTCTTCCCTTCCCAAATTCTTTTTATTAAACTCATTGATATTTTCTTAAAATCTCATAGACCTTCAAATGACATAATATATGGAAACTTCTTTATAATGAGAAACAGGAATAACCTCACGTAACACGTCCCCCTTTATCAGTAAGCCAGTTTCTCTTCCTGTACACATCATCCAATTGAACCATGTAGCATACTCTCCCCATGAAGGAGTTAGGAGATAGAGAAAGTCCCATTTTACAGAAAGTAGGAGTCTGGCTTCTCCCAATATACAAGAATATGGGAAGGAAAAGAGCAGCTGAGACAGGGTGAGGAGACCAGGCAGAAAGGCTCTCCTCCATACTGTCGGGCTGATTCCTAAGGAGAGGAGGTTATAGAAATGCCCATGTAAGTGTGGAGAGCCCTGGGAGGTCAAGACCAGTGGCTTGCTTTTCCAGTTGTGCCCTGGAGAAGACCATAAGCTTCTAGGCCAAAGGTCAGCAATGATGCAGCATTGATGAATGAAGACAATTAGACAAAAGAACTTGAGCCAAACTGAACACGACCCATATCCTAAATATGGTGTGTAGGTGACACAGAAGTTTCTTCACTCCCAGTGATAATGCCAAGGTCCTCAAAGGATCAGGAGACTGATGTTCAGTCAATTTGAAACTGAGACGCAGAACATTGGGAATTAATTACCAGAGACAAAGAACCAAGATCATGGACTAGAGCCATGCATACCTATGACGTCCTTCAAATGGTCAACCCTCACCAATAGACTAGACCCACTAGCTGCAAGTTCAGCACATGGTTCTGAGGCCCCTCCTCCCACTGCTGTGAGGTCACTTGAGTGTCCCTACATGTACAGAGGAAAATGGCTTGGGGAAGATGAAACTATGAGAAACTCAGCATTTAATCCCGAAAGATCTAAAAAGTATAAAAGGAGTGTTTAAGTCTCCAAATACTGAAATATTTATTGATAAGTTTAGATATCAACCTCTTCCTCCAGCCAACATACAGTAGGAGAAGGGCTTATTAGAAAGATTCTATCAGTTATAGAAAACAAAAGCTGCACTATTTTTATACACTTGAACAGTGAAGTTTTAAAACGTTCTACCTCTCCACACTCAAGCAAGGTTTAATTATGGCATTATTCACTGCCAACATCAGAGTGGTGTACATCATGTATACATGTTTGTTAAATATTTATTAAATGACTCAGTTAATTCCACGTTGGATTCAGTGGCATTAGTATTATAGAGGCCAAAAAATGCCAGCACTTCACACTCCTTCCTCTTTTTCTCACCAAAAGCAAGAGCATGTGACTGCAGGGAGTCTGGGCATGATTCTGGCAACTTCCTCCATGAAATGCATGAAATGTTTTACTTTATTATTTCTGATTTCCCCTTTTAATTCTCATTTCCAAAGAGGCATGTGAGCTGAAAACATATAACCCCAAAACTCAGTTTTGGAGGATGGGTGAGATTTAGAGTAACAATCTTACCTATAGGAACTGCCTCCTTAGGAGGACCAAAAGACACACACATCAGAGCAATGGAAATAGGTCTTACTAGGAACCATAAATACCTAAGAGAACTGCCTGAGATCAGTTCCTTGTCAAGTTGGAATCACCACTCATAAACTCAGAGTTCAAATAAGTGAGTTAAAATAGCATGTGTAATTCTCCAAAATAAGGACTATGACTTCGTTAAGAGCATTCAGTAAAAGACTTCTATCTCCCTGTCTCTTTCCTTCAACCACAACTGGAGATGAAGGAGGAGGGCAAGAAATGGAGAAGGATAGGGGAGCTATGTGAAAGCAGAGCCCCCAGCCCACCAAGATATTTCTTCCCCCCAAGCCACTATAGCCACAGGTTTCACCCACCCAGGCAGGAGGGAAAAGAGAGAGATTAATAAGCTTAGATTGAGGCTTTAAATAAACAGGACTGATTCTTTAGAACTCAAATGAGACACTTCAAAAACCCAAAAGACACTGAAAAGTTATAGAATCTAGCTGAGATGTCATTTAACAGCCCCACTGCCCAGAATAGAGAGTATGGTTGAAGAGGTCATTAGAAACTAAAATTGTTTCATGCTTGCCCCACCAAGATTCCTCAATAAACTGGTCACACGAGGCCCATGACTCCTATATCTTATGGTTGCTTTGAAACTAAATGAGGTAATAATTATGGGACCAACTTAATAGAAGGCACTTTATAAATGCTACTAACAATTCTTTTCCTTTCTCCTAAATGCCTTCTGATATATTTTTTATTTTTATCTAATTCATTGAGATACTTATTTGCATATAAATTTATAGACATAGAGTCATTTGCCTGAAAGTTTTAACACAAAATTACATACTGCTGCATATGTGCATGTATGCATGTGTGTATATGTATGTGTGTGTTTAAATTAAATGGAACCTCACTGTCATCCTCCCCTCTTTCCTAGAAGATAAATCTGAATCTCTTTATCTTGATCCAGAGACATTTGGTCTACAGTTGCTATCAGGAATGCCAAGGGAGATGGGTCAATCTAGACCAAAGAAAAAAAAGTACAAGAGTTAAAGCATGAAATTGGTAATGAACACAGTCTTTTGAGACATAGTTAAGAGGCCCTGTCAGACTAAAGAAGACAGTTCACATTGGGGTTAGTAAAAGGAGACAAAGTTGGAAAAATATGGATGATTGTGCTTGGATGGTTAAGACTTGATCCTCTAGATTAACAGTTTCTTTTTCCCTTCTTTCTCTTTTCCCTTTTCTCTCTCCTTCCTTCCTTCTTCCCTTTCTTCTTTGCCTTTTTCCTTCCTTCCTTCCTTCCTTTCTCTCTTCCACCCATCCTTCCTTCCTTCTTTCTTTGTCTTTTCATCTTTTTTTTTCTTTAAGCACCAGTAGATAGATTTTCTCATTGGGAAGCCCAGCACATAAAGCAGATAAAGATAAACTGTTCCAGTTGAGAAACCCAGAGTGCTCTCTGCTGAGAATGCCTACCCCAGAACCTCTAAAATCTCCCTGTAGAAAACAGAGGGAGAGAGAAAGAGAGGAAGAGAATAAGAGAGAAATGCCACTCAACAGTGCCAACCATTGGAAGTTTAGCATGGTGATTAAATAAAAACTCAACATCTCAAACTACCCCCATGATATAAAGGTGAGGAATGACATGGAGGGGGCAGTCACCACACTTGATGAGAAGACTTGGCACCATGTCAACATGACTAAGCTAGAGCTGTGTTTCTCAGAACTCTCTCCTCTGTATGGTGCTGGGTTGGCATTGGCCACTAGAGAATTTTGGGTGAGATTTGAAAGGTAGGCATGAAGCAGCAGCACTCCTGTTTGTTCAATCAGATGTTTTAGGTGCTCATGAATGTTGCCATGTCTCTGCTGCTTCTCTGACTACTGAGCCAGCTGCACAGTTGGGTCCATGACACAGGGCTCCATTAGGTCAACCCCATAATTGAGGTTGATTGCTTAGAGGAACAAGAGAAATCCGTGGATTTCAGTTTGCCCTGAATCTCTCACACTTCATACCCCTTATTTCTTCCCAACCATTTGTTCTACTGAGTTCAAACTCCAACACCAAGAACAGAAGCAACAGATTAGCAGAAATTGCTTAACCAGCTGTCACCATGGGATAAAGCTGAATAGCCTTCTTTTGTCCCCCACCTGGTGTTTCAGCTTCACTGACAGAAGCCTGGGGATGCCCCAGGTCTAAGTGGCTGCAATGGCCGGGTGAACCTCTGTGGTAAGTTCATTTTAAAATCACAGCGAGTCTTCCAGGTGGAAGTGTCCATTTGGACACACAGGACTGAGGTGCAAGGATGTAAGATCTTTTGGTACTGATTTAGGCATTTTGGGCTCTGAGCTAAGAAATAGACATGAGGAAATAAGCCTCAAGTTTTCTGAGATACAAAGGCAGAGCAATGAACAGAATGCTGAGAACAAAAATGTTCCTTAGTTGGAAGCAGGGAGAGAAAGAAATCAGTGTAGGAGACAGAAGTCAGAAGTCTGGGAGACTGAAAATGCCATAAAAGCAACAAAGGTGAGTTCAAGGAGGAAACGCTCGTTTCTTCAAAGGCTGAGGAGATGTCAAGGAATGTAATGAGCAGTATACAGGAAAGGGAGAGAATTTGACTTTGCAAGAACAGCCACTATGCAAGCAGGGACCTCTGGCTTACAGGAAGGGCACCCATACAGGGGCCTAAGTGACCCTGTACACCTCCAGGGCTTAGGACCAAGGGCTACAGCACTCCTAGGATGTCAAGGCAGCTTTTCTCACCTTATTTCAGGGACTTGTCCTTACTGGGTAGCTTAGAGGTATCAGAGCCGTCTTACTTGCCTCTCTGAAAGTAGGAAAAATGCAAGAAAATGTACAGGGCTGGGGTGGAGTGGAGGATCTACTTGTGTTTTCAAGAAATGGTAACTGTCTCTTGTTATATTTTGTATGTTACATGTCATAGGTTGTCATTCATTGGTTCCATCAATAAATATCTGAGTCCAAACTGCAAAGTCCTTTCCTATTGGCTGTGCACATTGACAAGAAAAGTTAGCCTGATAATAGATTAAATTCAGTGAAAGTCTGACCAGAGATTTGGTTTTAGAGCTACTCCCAAGCCCCACAGTAAATAAATAAATATCTGAAAGGACAGTGGATAAACTATTATTAATGGAGAAGGAAAAGAATGTAATTTCCTAGGTGTAGAAATTCTAACTCAAGGAAAGACACAGCTTTAGTGGAACGAAAGTGATCATTCATGTAATTTTCTCTGAAGTCTTCTTGAACTTCACTGCCTATTACACCATTAATTACCCCAAAAGTCCTCAACCTTTTTCTCCCACATGCATGATGGGTGGAAGGTGTGATCCATCATTACAGGAGTACTCCATGTTCTGCAGGATTTCCAAGCACTCACTGTAACTCTGTGCCTTTCTGTCAGGCTCAAGAAAGCATATTGGAATCCAAGTGAAAGACAGATTACATATATGTATATCTTTGAATCTAATCTGCTCACATATGTCTTGAATAGTAAATGATTCATATATATTGACATTAATACACTATTACTAGTGACAAAGCTAACAGTTGATTATTATAAGGCAATAGCATTTTGCAATCCAAAGCTTAGAACTGGTGGTTTATTAAAAAAAAAGAAAAAGAAAACTACCATTTCCTTCTAAAATTTTAGAAGCCATCTATATTGCCAACTTAGAAGGCACAATGAGTCTGTTGATTGAAAGAATCCCATGTTTTGGACAGCTCTTAACTACTTCAGTAATTAGCCTTCCAAAGCACAACCACAGTCACTCACTGGCATCTTCCTGAGACCTCCAAAGCACCTGGATATAGAGGCCAAAGACATTGTTTGCTCTTGAAAGGCCAAATATTGGGTAATGGAACACACTTGGAGAAATGAAGCTATAGAAAAACATGCTTTCTCATTGGCATCTGTTCTCCTGCAGTCCTCAATAAAAGTGTCCATTAAAACGCCAAATAACACCAATGAAAAGAGAACAGATGCAGAGAGCAGGGGTTAGTCAAGTTCAGTTCACACCTGTGGGTCAGCTCACTTCAGTTTCTCCTCCCACATGCAGGGAAATCAGACTCTTAGGAGTTAAAGATCAAAAAGACTTCACAGTTCGTTTTATCCAGCCCCAGGCACTCACCCAGGAGTGCCCTGGGCCTCACTTTAGAAGGCCTGGTTTTGTGCATTTGGGGTGAGAACAGTTTTCTCTGAGGTCGCTCTGCTTGAGCAGAGGAGGAAATTCTGATCTCCCAAGGAGATAGATAGAGGCGGGCATTGAACAAACAGTAAGAGCTTGTAGACATGCAAAACCTTTTCTTTTCAAGGGACTCAAAGAACTTTGTTCTTATGCACTGGTAAGAGAAAAATTCTGTTTAAACAAAAACTGACTGCAGCTGTGTCTGCTTCCTCGCCCATGACGTATTTTTGTCTTTGGGGTAAATGTAATAGTTCCTTGGTTTCAGCCTGTTTGGGGTAGCATATGGAGAAAAAAATGAAGACCCATGGGCACAGCACAGATAAGTTAGACCAAAAGTATGAGTGTACATACATACATGCACACATGTACATGTACATGCATAAAATACGTGAATTGTTCCTAATGAAATGAGAGAAACTTTTGGTTTCCTTGGGATCTTGAGAGAAAAGATTTCAGGAGTCTGAGAAAAGGTAAGAGAAATATAGGAAATATCTAGAGCAGTGATTCTTCAAATTGCTGAATGATAGAACAAGTTGGAGAGCTTTAGACATGGTAAGGATTGCACCCAAGGAATTCAGATTTAATTTGGTTTGGGTAAGACCTGAGCATTGGGATTTATAAAAGATTTTTAGGTGATTCTAATATATAGCCAGGATTGAGAACCACTGGTATAGAGAGACCACAGCAAGAGGTACACAGAGAGACATAGCCAATGAGCGATCCTGTTTTAGGAGCTAGCCAAAACATTTATAGAGCTATAATGTCTGGCATTAAATTGGACATTGTTTTCTTCTCTTTAATATAATCAACCTTCATTGTCCACCCTCTCATTACTACTGAGACTCTCCAATGTTCACTGCCACACCCGGGGTGAGTGGGGCAGGGCAGAAGTAGGACCTTGTCCCACAGTATAGATTGTGATTGAAGCACAGTGACTGGGAGTTCAGAGGGACAGGGTCTTGGGAAGTGAATTGGAAAATATGACAAGCCCCACCCCCATTTGCCTAATTTGGGAGGTTTGGGGGAAAGCACTAACATATTCCAAGTCATTTATATTCAAATACTTTAACATTTAAAGGAGGACAAGAGAACTGAAGCTTGAGAATATCCAGGTGACAAACATTTGGTTATCCAGGTTCCTGGAAGGCAAGTAAACTTGATGATCATAGTGGGAAAAAGAAATCAGACAAGAAGGATTCACACTACAGGGAGCCCCTGGCTAAGGCAACACGAGAGATTAGAAGTTCTAAGCCTCCAGCTGGGACTCTTCTTGTTGGAATCTAGAACCACACAACCTGGTAATCATGTTCTATCATTGGAAGTTATAACTGAAGCTCTGAATAAACAAAGCTACTTGGCAATACAAGCAGTCTGGACCCTATGGAAACTTAAATGTGAAGACAGATGAACAAGAGTGTTTATGTTCTAAAGTAGATTATTTATTAATAGTAATTCAAACTATTTTGATGAGATCCCATTTGTTTATTCTTTCCGTTATGTCCCTTGCTTTAGGGGACATATTGGTAAAAATGTTGCTGCGTGAAATGTCTGAAATTTTCCTGCCTATGTTCTCCTCTAGGACTTTAATGGTATCACGGTTTATATTTAAATCTTTTATCCACCTTGAGTTTATTTTTGTGTATGGTGTAAGCGGGTGCTCGAGTTTCATTTTTTTGCATGTAGCTGTCCAGTTCTCCCAACACCACTTGTTGAAGAGGCTACTTTTACTCCATTTTATGTTGCTGCCTCCTTTGTCAAATATTAATTGACCATAGAGAATTGGGTTTATTTCTGGGCTCTCCGTTCTATTCCACTGGCCCATGTTCCTGTTTTTGTGGCAGTACCAGGCTGTTTTGATTACAGTGGCCTTGTAATAC
>PVKU01003178.1:36345-190188 GCA_004027475.1 Anoura caudifer
TTTTTTAAGGGAAAGATCCTCACTTTGAGATGAGCATGCAGGGGTAGGGAGAAGAAAAGGAGGTAAAGACAGTGGCTAATCTTCAAGTAAAATAACTAACTATTGGCCATATGTCAAAAACAGCCCTGTTCAGCTCTGACCAGTGTAGCTAAGTTGGCTGGGTGTTGTCAAGTAAAGAGAAAGGTCGCTGGTTGGATCCCTGGTCAGGGCACAGGCCTAGGTTGCAGGTTCAGTCCCAAGCGAGGTGTGCTTTTCTTTCACATCAATGTTTCCCTCACTCTCTCTCTTGCTCCCTTCCCCTCTCTCTAAAAAATAAATCTTTAAAAAAAGCTCCCCATTCAGAGGAGATTTTATTAAAACTTAAAAGTGTGCTAATCTTTTTTTAAATAAGTCTTTAGGCAGAACTGACCCTGGTTTCCCAGACTTCAGTTGTATTTGTTCCTCCTTCTTGTTCATATTTTTTTGAGCTTCGTTCTGTGAAATTCACAGTAATCAATTTTAAAATGTCAGGCTATCAAATTTTTATTTACAATTACTAAAAACTGGGTCTACAAAGAGCCATTAAATCAGGAAATGCATCTCTTGACTACACCAGATTATTAAAGGAAATAAATGCAAAAGCATCCGGCTCAGATGCAGAACATAGCAGGTACTCCACAAACATGCATTTAATCCATTTATAAACAGCCCAAGTTAAAGAAGCAATATCTCATTTTTATTTTTATGCTTATTAATTTTTCATTCAATTTGTTTACTTTTTTGTCATATTTATCACAAAAGTAAAAATTTACTGATGCAATGCCACCATTGAAATGATAAAAGTGTATTTTTTTGTTGCTACTACTAGATTACTTTCCTAAAATGCCAAACCATGACAATTCACTGCCCCCAAGACAACGTCTAAGAGTACCATTCTCTTGTGTCTTCGCCTTCAGTAGATGTTACAATTTTCACTTTAAACCAGTTATTTTGATAATGCATAGATACGCATAACACTAGAAAATCATATTTCCTCCTTTGGACCTTTACAGGACTGAAAAAAATTAAAGACATTGACTACATGGCCGTGAGTCATTGCACAAACATTTAGTGAGGTCTGCATGTCTTGATTTATACAGCGAAGAAACTAAACAGCATGACTTTCATTATCTGCTCCTGAAGATTCTGATGATAATCATGACTCTCCTGATGCAGCTGGGGACGGCTTAGTCAAGACCCTGCTCCTTGGTGAGCAAATAAACACATTAATAAGAAACAGATGACCATATGAAGTCTTCTCATTGTAACAAACAGTATGTCAAACTGATGACTTTCTTCTCACAGTGCTGAGACCTGAGGTTATTTTTGGTGTGTACTGAAGGTGCTGCAGGTACCAAGCAGTCCTGCAACCTGACCATGCAAACAGGGACGATAAGGGTGGGGAATTGCCCAAATGTTTTAAATACCAACTTTATGACTGACTCCAGATCTAACTGCATCTGAAATGAGATTTACTCATGTTTCATCTCTTCTCAATGTTGGTTGTTTCTTATTTGATAGATAATTGGCATTCTCCTTTCAGATGTTTTTTAATAGATATGTCACTTTTGAGAAGTTATGGGTTAGAAAAGAAAAATTAGGCTATTTCTAAGGATTAATGCCAATAGGTTAATGGTATTGATAGGAGTGAGGAAAATTTGTAAGGTGTTCTGTCTAAAGAGAAATAACTGATGGAGGTCAAAATTATTTATGTGCTGTTGCAGATGATTAAAATGCTGCCACTCATATAACTTAAATGCCATTTGTCACTCTGATGCTAACTAAGTCCAGAGACACAGCCTAATTCTTTTGATTCCTTCCCGAAACTGTGACCCAGATCTTAAGAGGAAAACTCTTTTTAGTTATGGTTAGGATCAGAGTTTCCTTCATACAATTAGAAATTTGGAATTTTATAACCACAAAGTACTGTTACAGGAAACTTAACCTGCATGCCTAACTGTTAAATTTCAACTTGCTCCATGTACATACAAAATGGGTTACTTTTCTCAGGCTTAAAATAAAAAGGTACTTTTCCACTGAGTTCTGAAGGTTTTAATCCCTCTTAGTATTTAGGTCTAATTGCTGTTTCTATAGCATCCTGACCCCTAACATGAGTATTCTCACTCCTGGATCCTATTGTATCTTATAATATATGTATCTTATTCAAATACATATATTTGCTTTTGTAACTATTAACTGAGGTCACTGGTGATAATTCAACACCAACAAGATTCCCTAGTTTGGGGCGCCACAAAAAAGGAAACTTTATTTAGTGCTAACAGCTCAACTGCAATACAGCAAGGCTGTGATAATAGCACAGAATTGCACATGGAATAGCTCTGTAGTGTTACAGCTCAACCATGAAGCAGTACAGCAAGGCTGTGAGGTGGCCCTGGAGCCAGGAGGCCATGGGGTGAAGCCCCTCTCCAACCAGACAGCTCTGCTCTGCTCAGTCCCTGATTGGTCTGGCCTCATGCAAATGAGAATTCCAAATCCTTGCAATTTGATTGGTTCAAAAGGTACTGTCCCGATTGGTCATATCAGAGCTTCTCTGATTGATTGCTGAAGATGTTGACTGGGATATAGCTATGCAGCTCTGATTGGACGTGGTTGAAATACAATTTCAGAAATGCTTTTATAAGGGATGGTTCAGATGACAGGAACACAGTGCCAGCAGGCAGCTCAGTGCAAGAGGCAGGCATCTTAGCAAAGGCTCCTCCCTGAAGTGGAGTTGATAGGAAGGCCCTTGTATACAAACAGCTGCTAGGCTCTTTTTTAAAATTTGAGCCCAGTTAACCATCAGTAGCCCTTCTCACTAGGTATCTTCTTTCTCAGAGTTCATATAACAAACCAAGAAAAATCACATTAGAAATTCTGTCTGGCAAGCATTTCCAGAAGAGCTTCTATTAAGAGTAATATCAGTAGAACTGGATTAAGCAAAAGATACTAAGATCCATTTTAGGGGCCACTGCATGTTTTGCTAAAAAATCAGGGGTGACATGAGACAGACTGGCTCAGTAGTGATAGCTTCCACCACTGTTGGTCCCAACATCTGTTGCAATCAAGGATCAATGTAACTACTCTTCTAACTCAGGTGTAGCAGATACTTTTTGGTGTGGCCTAAAAGGTAAAAAATGTTAATAATGAGCAAAAGAAAGAGGATAACATTACAAAATCAATCAAACTATAATTCACAATGAAGCTATGTGTTATGAGCATTTGGACACCAAATTACAATCACTGTAAATATAAAGCAAACATTGAGAAATTTTAAAAAATCACAATTCTAATAAGAAGGTTTATATTTTTTAGACTGGACAGATAAGTTACACAAAAATAAAAAAGGATGCTCATAATTTAAGAATTATCATATATTAAATAAAAATTATCGCTCATTCTCAAACATCTGAAGAATATTTATAAAAATTGATCATATATGAGGACATTAATAAAAGCCAAATAAGTGAAAAATATATAGCTTATTTAACAAAAATACAATAGAAATGTAAGTTAATAGCAAGGAAAAGTTTAATTACACATGATCTTAACAATGAAAAATTAAAATTCTGAATAGAGAGAAACTTAAAAGAAAATACAACTATAGAACATATAGAGAATGGAAATAGTACTTATCAAACTTTATAGTATGATCAAAATGGTATTCAAAAACAAAAGTCAAAATATTACATGATTTCGCAGTGATGAAAAATTTTAAATGGACAGGTTTGGTATTCAAATAACAGAAAAAATTAAACTTAGAGAAAGAAAATCATAAAGATTAAAGTTAAATTTGGTAAATGAGAAGATAAAAAGCATAGTATATTGATTAGCCTAAGTGTCTCAAGAAAATCTAATGGAGAAAATGATAAAAGATCCTAGAAATTAATACATTCTTTTCTTTTTTCTTCCTTCTATCTTTTAAGTAAACAAACATTCTCTTTTATCAGGTATTATAAACAATAGGATTAAGGATCTTAAGTAGTATTTATAAACCCTGTCCTAATTAATTATGGGGAGTTATCGGCAATTCATTTATGTACCTATTTGTTCATTTGGCAATTATTTTATTTTTCTTACTCACCTGTGGACTTTTTAAATTGCTTTTAGAGAGAGAGGAAAGGAGAGAGAGAGAGAAAAAAAAACATTGATGTGAGAGAGAAATGTTGACCAGTTGCCTCCGGCACATGCCCCTGCCAAGGATTGAACCCACAACCTGAATATGTGCCCAGACTGGGAACTGAACCCACAACCTTTCAGTCCACAGTGTGTCACTCCATGCAACAGAGCCACACTGACCAGGGATGGCAATTGTTTAGGGAGTGCACACTGTATGCTCAAACACTGCTGGAGGTACTGAGGATAGAAGAGTGAAACTCAACAAAACCCTCTTTTCACAGAGCTTACATTACAATACAGAGAAATGAACATCAAAGAAATGGATAAATCAATATAAAATAAAATGTCAGGAAGTGACCCAAGACATTGTGAGCAGTGCTTATGTTTGGGATGCCAGAATATGGGGAGATTTCAGTTCCTATATTATATTGTCTGCAATATTTGCACTGGATAGTAAGTGCATATTGGTTTTGCATAGGATAAAAATAGCATTGGCCAAAAGACCTGTATATGCAATATAATTGCCATTTCATAAAAATGCTGTAGAGGGATTAAGGTTCACTTTTAATTTTCCCTTGCACTCTTTTCTGAATTATAAATAGAATTGTAACTTCTACAGTCTAGGAAATACTTGGAAGACAACCACAGATATTTGAGGGCAGCATCTCTATCTCCATGTAGTCTTTCCAGTTCTGTTCCATCATGTTCTTAATTCTCTCATTTTGCAGACCCCTATGTCAACTTATTGTATCAATTCTGAACCATTCTGGTTCTCCATTTCTGGATGCCTTCCCCCCCACCCCAATGAGTCTCTCATAAAATTTCCAAAAGGAAAAGAAATAACCCAAAGGAGTTCGGATGTGCAAAATGTACAATGAGATTATATACTAAGAGTCACGCAAATTTAGGTATTGTTTGCATTGCTAGTAGCCAATCAGTCAGTGAAGAGGTTAAGCCATTTTTGCTGCGTTACATTGTGTCTGCTATTTTGCCAAACAAGAGAAGGATCCCAAGGTATCAACAATCTAGATCTCCATTGTGAGGAATTGCCTTTTTCTTCTGGCTAAGTCAAGTAAAAGTGGTGATACTCAGCTAAAATGAGTTTAGAATAGAAGCCCTTTTGTATAGCTGTTTCAAGGGAACAAACACACTGCTGAAACTGAAACAGTCTCAGAACCACGGGATCATCGTGTTGTTCCCTTCCACACCTAGACAACTTCATACAAATCTTGCCTGTGTGCAGAACTGGTCCATTGAGAAAGCCTGGGAAACAATTGTTTGGCAACCAGGTGCACCAACCATAGAAGCCTTCTTTGACTCTAAATGGAGTCAAGCTGATGTACTCTAATGAACCACCCACTTTAGATTTATGTTTGGAGCAGTTGGTCAAATTATTATTAAGTTTTAGTGTCCAGCTTTTGTGATCTAGGGGCCTGGCTGGGGTCCCTGGAAAAACTGGAGCTCTGAATGTGTGAAAGCTGTGGGCTTACAGTTCTTCCTTGGCTCTGGCACACAGCTGGAAAGGAAAAGAAGGGGAGAAAGTGCTCCGATGAACTTAGCAGAATGCCAAAGAGAGAGAAATGAGGGAAAGGAAAAATGGGAGTGTGTGCAGGATGATAAATTGACTCTACGTCAAATGAAATAGATTTTGAAATAACTGTGAAAAGTATAAAATGTCAGAGCATAAAGAGCCTGCCACTGACAAAAGATGAATAAATGGGGTACTTCAAAGAAGGAATTTCCCAGCTGTGCTCACAGGAATCTTCAAAAGCTGTTCCATATGAGATAGCAGGAAAATATTTTAATAATAAATAGAAACAAATAACTGTTACAGGCTATCAGAGCAGAAGTTTGGAGAGATCTATTTGTTCTATAGCATAATGACCAAATAGAGGTGATGCCGGCTGCTTTTGAAGACATTTATGTTTTCAATTATTGTAACTGAAATAAGTTCAGACAATAGAATCTCATGTATGATTTCTTTGCGTGTGTGTCCCCAGGAGAATGAACATAAAGTAATTCTTCCACAATCACAGAGCAAATACTTGAGAGATCACAGAGAAGTTAGGCAAAAAGGTACAGCAGCAGCACAAAAGACTTGATTTGGGCATAAAGAAAAATGTGTCATGTGCTTATGTGCTTTTAAGGATGAAACAGATCTAACAAATGTGAGCAGGGGTCCGTGTCACAGAAACTGGGGATGAAGTCAGGCGCCTGGATCTGGTGACACCTTGTCTGCTCATCCTCAGTTCTGTGGAGGATGGGTCCCTCCCCCCAGGCTTTTGTGTGTGAGTGATCCCCTCATCACTCACACAGCAGGGCCTCCACCCCTTTCCTGCAGTGTCTGATCACCTGTTCCAGCAGGAAATCTTTTTCTCTGCTACAGCTGACCCTGTACTCTCATTGTCATTGTTATCCCCTTAAGTCTGTGTTTGGTTGCAAACCAGACTGGCCAACAACCAAAGGATGAGCCATCCCTTTGTTTTTCCTGGAAGGATGTCATGCCAAAAGCCATTAGGCTCATTAGGCAGTTGCACAGCCTGCTGTGCTCTGAAGGGCTAGCTGAGGTTTAATGCCCTGTGGTGGCTGTGTTGACATTCTTAGTAAGTTTATTTTCAAATTTGTGTTTTGTATGTGAAGTCTGATGGGACCAGAGAACACGCTCCAGGGACTCAGAGCTTCAGTTCATACTCAGCCTCACTTCTTGCTGCCTCCAGGCTCCCCAAGATGGGTGCCTCCCTATGCCTCCTCTCCTGCCCCTCCACCCAGGGATCCTGGCCACCCAGGTAGCAGCCAGGCCAAATCATCAGAAGGAGGCCAGCCTTTTGCTGTCACCCTCTGCTCCCAAGAAAGAGTCAGCCCATGCTCATGCTCAACAGTCCCCAAGCCAGGTGACTCCTAGCAGCCTCTCATTCACCCCCAATCCAGTTATGGAGTGTGCCCTGGCCCAAAGGTTGCAACCCACACACAGGGTGCTAAGCTGTGGGAGAGTGAGCTCCACTGCCTCTGGCAGGAGCCCCACATTTTCACTTTGCACTGAGTTCCAAAAGCAATTTAGCTGCACCTGAGGAAACCTGCTACTACCTCTTTACCAAAAGAACACCCAGTCTCTGCTTGCATAGATGTGAAGAACAAGAAATTGATCAGTTTAGAATGTAACACATTGGAGTCCTGAGGAATTTTAATGAAAAGTTCTTTATATTAAGCTCAAAATTGGTATTATGTGATTGCCACTCACCGTTCTCAGTTGTATCATAGGAAACAATACAAAAAGTCTGTGGGCCTCTTCACTAAATCAATATTTATATTTGAAAGCTCATGTCATGTTCTCCTTATTCTTCAAGTGTAACTTTCTTCCTTCAGCTTTCCTAAATATGTCTTGGTTTCAAGGCACCTGTGCATACCAGTGAAAGGCCTTTGGAATTGCTCTTGTGAAGATCCACTAGGCTGAGGCACAACATACCAGGTATTATCTGCTGAACACAGTACAATAGCAAGACTCCTCCTTCTATCTGGACAATAGCACTGGTGCTGTCCCTGTCATAATAGCCTCATAGTAGTGGCTTGTAGTTGATTACAAGTTCTGAAGCCTCATCAACTCAAACATCCCTGCATCCTTTACTGGCACCATTGATGTTTTAGACCTGTGTGAAGCTTTATCTTTCATGATCTGACCACAGTCTCCAGCCAAATGAGAGCTTTAAAATCCTGATATCATTTTTGTGATCAGACTTCACCACCAGCTCTGTCAACCGTTGATAATAAATGCCTTTTCACTAAACTGCCACCTACCTGTTCATTCTTTCAATGATGTGCTAAGTTGCTCATAGAAGCAAGAATGGTGGTAGACATGGAGAGTCAAGGACCAGCAAAGACCATCCTCACACTCATGGAGCAACAGTGCCCTGATGGTGCAAACATGAACCGAACACCACACAGGGGATGAGGATAAGGGCTGTGTTGAGCAGAGGCCCTCAGAACGTGTCCCTGGAGGGATTCGCCTGGGAAGGGAAGTTGTGATGTCCTCCCTGAAGATGTGTAGCCTGGATCAAGGGCTAGAGCAGCGCCACCCTGGGGAAATGGGAGCTGAGCCACATGTGTGATTTTAAATTTCCCACTGCCCATATGAAAAGTATGTTTAAAGTAAACTTAATTTTAATGGTATGTTGTATTTAGTCCAACAGATCCAATATATTGCATTTGAACATATAATCAATATTGAGATTTTTACTTACTTGTTTTCTTTTTTTACTAAATCTTTGAAGTCCAGAGTATATTTTATGGTTTGGATGACCACATTTCAAGTGCTCAATAATCACATGTGGCTAGTGGCTACAATATTGGACAGTACAATTGAAGTTAAAGAGGTGAAAAGAGGATTTCTTTTAAAGTTTAATAATTATTTTATTTATAAATTTTTATCAACTCTTGCCAGTCATATGATTCTGGACTATTATAGGGGTATTATACATATAATAGTATTATCTTATGTTCATTTGTGTAAAAATGAAAGGAAAGAAGGAAAGAGATGAGCAGACTGCATGAGAGGACCCCTTCAAGCACCTATGGATAGTGGAGTGCTCTGTAAACATACAGGCGTATTAGCTAAAGTCGGCTCTTTCTGGCCAAGTGGGCACTCTTTCTCTCCATTGAGAAAATGTAACCAATGAGACTAGGGGAAGGAAATCCAGTGTGGAGCAAAATGGGAATGGAGAGGCTGCTGGGCACCTGAAAAAGCAGGACTTCAGGGTATGTTCCTTATTTTTGTCTTTATCTGGAAATAATGGTGACCCAGTGAAGAGTTTTAAGCAAACATATACATGTATTTTAAAATCTCACTCTACTTGCTTTGTTTCTATATCAATTATAGGTGGAAGCACAGAGGTCTATAACCAACTGTAAGCCTGGCAGTATGCATTGTTTAGACTAATTACAGTTACCAGAAGTGTATACTCTAAAAAGCCATTGAGCAGAGTGCAGGCAAAAGTAGGTCCTCAGTATGTGTTAGTTGTAAAAAGAATAACAGTTGGGGCACACAAGTGTTGGAAGCAACCTAGGTGCCCATCAGTAAATGAATGGAACAAAAAACTGTGGTACATTCACACAATGAAATTCTATTCAGCAGAAGGAAAGAAGGAGCTCCTACCCTTTGCAACAGCATGGACGGAACTGGAGAGCATTATGCTGAGCGAAATAAGCCAGGCGGTGAAAGACAAATACCGTATGATCTCACCTTTAACAGGAACCTAAACAACAAAACAAACAAACAAAATATAACCAATGACACTGAAATTGAGAACAGGCTGATAGTCACCAGAGGGGAGACGGGAGGGAATTTCAGGGGGAGAAGGGGAAGGGTTTATAGGAACAAGTATAAAGGACACATGGAGAAAAATTAGGGGGTGTGGAAATGGGAGGGAGATGGGGAGGGCTGGGGCGGTGGGTTAAAATAAAAGTTAAAAAAATTAGAAAAAAAAGAATAACACTTGGGGTTACCCACAATAGGCTGCTGTCCAAGCACAGGTGCTGCCTGCAGTCAGCTAACTCTGCTGGGCTGCTTGAATAGGTGGGTCCTCCCCTGGGGCTCCCATTGTCCTACCTCAGCCAGCGCCCTGACTCACCCTGTAAAGCTCTTACTTCCTGCTCAGGGGTAGGGGTTTCTATCAGTTTGTGAAGAAGAAGGAGAAGGAGAAGGAGAAGGAGAAGGAGAAGGAGAAGGAGAAGGAGAAGGAGAAGGAGAAGAAGAAGAAGAAGAAGAAGAAGAAGAAGAAGAAGAAGAAGAAGAAGAAGAAGAAGAAGAAGAAAATAAAGACTTTAAGCCCTTCAGTATTATCAGGGTTCCCCTCCCCTCCCCTCTCCCTGCAATAGCTCGCCTTTAAGGATTTAGGACATTTTGTCCTGTTACAGGAAAACCACCAGCAGCCCACTGAGATGAGGAGCTCAGAGCACAGAACACAAAGCTTGGGTCCCTGCAGTCTCCCATGGATTCAAGGAGAAAACACAAACCTGTATTTTGCCGTATATATTGCTCACCTTTTTGCCCAGATTTTTAAGGGAAAAATAAGAGGATACACATTATACATGGGTTGTACTAATTCTATATCTATATAAATGTTTTTAATTCTTTCCTTTATGCTTATGCTTTATAAGTGTAACTCTAGCAGGCAATAACAATGTCTATGTGCAAAATAATAGTCTGGAATGTGATAATTGATTTTGTTTCTAAATATAAGTAAATAAAAATTGCATTAAAAATTAAAACAAAAGATTTTTTCCTGTAAGTTTGGGTCAAAAACGTGGGTGCGCAAAATACACAGTAAAATACCATACTAACACTTTACATGTCATCTGGACACCTGTGAGTAGCTCTTCCATCACACATTGATTTTCACACAGAGCAAGGAATCTTGAGCTGCACAGAGGAGATGCTGGATGCCTAGCAGGCATTTTCATACTTGATTTCTGGAAGAGGAAGCAGATTTATATTTTTGTGTAAGAAGAACTAGGGGACGAACAGTTTTTATCTCAGCTCGAAGGACTACTTTTAGGCTCTGAGGATAAAGAAGTTAAGGGTAGGAGCCAGGGCAACTGTGTTTCTGAACTAAGTTTGAGTCTTGGCCATATGCTTCTTGTTTGCTTGGGCCCATTCAAGGTGTGAGACATCAGCCTGGAGGAAGGGCCCTGGGAATCCTGCCCCAGACCTCAGGACATCTGCGTCTTGACCTGTGGGAGCATGGGCCCACCTGTGCAGAGGAGATGTGGTTGGCCTGGGGAGAGAGCAGGACTGGAGCAGAGTCTTATGGAAGTCACTAGAAATAGAGTCTTGCCAGTGGCCTACTGTCCCCAAAACTGAGGATGATGGACATTCATGCAAAGCAATCTCTGGAGTAAGTTTCCCAGATAAAATATAGGACCACCCAGTTAAATTTCAGTTCCAGATAAAAAATGAATAATATTGTGGCAGAAGGCCTAAAATCACTATTATAACCTGCCTTGAAATTTAAAACTGGGTGGGGCTGTGGGGGATGTCTCCAAGGCCTAAGTGGCTAATTCTCATCCCCATTGGGCTCCTGCAGATACTGTACTATTCTCTAGCCAAACAGCCCTCCTTATCATGGGACCAGGAAAGGACTTCAATCCCCTGGAAAACCATGGAGTTACTTGAACAAGCCCATTGTGTCCTCCCAGGGAAACCATGGGTCACCCTACCCTCTTAATATTCTGTTGCCAGGTTCTACCCCAGTGCGGCCCTGTGTAGTGCGCAGCACCCTCCTACCTTGGGTTGCGAGCGTGCGTGACTCACAAACTGCTGCCAGTCGCAGCTGTCCAGTGTCAGATGTCAGGTGTCTGGCCATCCTCCTAACTAGGGTGGAAATCCTTCCCTCACCAATGCAATTAACAGGAGGTGATCAGTCCACACCGCATTTGTAATATACTTTTAAAAAAATTGCAGTTTATCTGAAATTTGAATTTACCTGGACATCTTGTGATTTTTTGTCTTTTGCTAAATCTGGCAACTCTACCCAGAATAATGCCTGAAATAATTGGAATAAACTTGAGATTATGAAGCCCAATAGCCTTGCAGCTGGGGACTCAGCCTGGAGGCCTTGAAGGCTTTGTGGTATTAATACCTCTCATACTTCACCTGCTTGGTCTTGTGACCTCTGGAAAACTCAGGTTACAGTTGTATTATTACCTTAATTCTTCCCAAGCACCAATGAGCAGTAGATACTGTCTTACCTCTTCATCATGAAGAAACTGTTGCTTATAATCACTGAGCTGGGGCCTCAAAGTTGAAATTAGAACTCCAAATGTTTGACCCATAGCACTCTTTTCCTTAATTGCAATTTACACTTTGATTAGCACTAAAAGTTGACGGAGGTTTTCACTGGGCATCTCGCTGGGTCATGGTCATGTTACATGGACTGCACTGTTAATCCAAGTCAGCAGTCATCAACCTCGCATATACCCCTTCCTTTCCATTCTGTCATTCTTGAGATTTTGGAGTCTGTCCCTATAACAGCCTTTCTGAAACATCTACCAGACTAAATTTCCTAATGATTCTCTCTGATTTTTGTCACATCCCATCTGAAAACAATAATTCACCCATAGAATCATAAATTCTTTAAACTAACTTAATATTTAGTTAAGATTTAAGTTTAGTTAAGTTTACTTAAGATTTAACTAATTTAAGATTTAGTGTGATCTGGACTTAACTTTCTCACCTTCTGAGAATTCCTTTATACAAAATATAAGTGCTAATCACTTACTGTAAACTGTATACACTCTGAGCTTTTTTTCATGGTTTTCTGCTAGATGCTTTTCCACCAGGCTTTCATATTCTGTCATATCCCAGCATAGCCATGCCATCAGATCTTGTTTAAGAGGTACCTTGAGTACCTCCATGGTTGAGTGAAAACTCTCTATAGTATAAGCTCCTGGTGCATTGTTGGTGCTTCTTTATGGTAGATATCAGCGTGCAGTCCTCATTATATTTCCACACACATCTTTCCTCCCCTGTTAGATAAAAAGCTCCTGAAGGCCAAGATCCACATGTGATATCTCTTGCAAACTCCCAACACAGAATTGGATTGGGTTTTAGCTATTGTTTTATTTTTATTTAATAATTCAGTGACATCTTATAAATAAGGTCCTTGAGATCCCCTTTTCTTATCTAAAAAGTGTGCTTAAACTGTACTCCTTCAAAGTTCAGGTCCTGTGGAATTCCACAATATTTTTTTGCTTTTTGCTTTTTATTATTTTTTTCTGCTTTGACACCTGCAATCTACAAAATATTTTTAAATAAAATTTGAAAACATTTTCATTTAAAAATTTTACTAAATATAGTTTTTTTGTCAAAAATGTCTACATAACTTTAATGCTTCTAAGAATAACAGTTGAAAATAACTTACAATTTGAAGTTACTAATAATGTGTCATGAAGAACACCACCACTTTCAGTCACCTGAGTGGGCTCAGCAGACAAGCCGCAGCTTCCCCAACTTCCACACTTTCTCTGCGGACCTCTGTTCTGTTGCTGAAAGACAAAGACAGGGTGGGTTCTACTAAGAAAATGTTTTCAAACCCCCAGTTAAACACTCTCTACCCTCTTCCTGAACTATCTTTCAGAGGAGTCTAGACTTTCAAGTGTTCCTGAAATAGACCTCCCCTTGCCCTCCATTCCCTTCGTGTGAAGAGATGTCTCCAGCGCCAGAATTTCCTCAGAGTTCTAATTATTTAAAGCCCCAAACATGCCCCGGCTGGTGTAGCTCAGTGGTTTGAGCACGGGCCTGTGAACCAAAGAATCGCAGTTCGATTCCCAGTCAGGATACATGTGTGGATTGCAGGCCAATTCCTGGCAAGGGATGTATGAGAGGCAACCATACATTGATATTTCTCTCCCTCTCTCTCTCTCCTTCCCTTCCCCTCTAAAGATAAATAAATAAAATGTTTTAAAAAAAATAAAGCCCCAAACAATTCTTTTCATTATTAAATGTGTTTGGTTGTTTACTAGTTTGTTTTTATGCTGTTTCCTTCTGTACTTAGAAACATTCACCCCTGTTCTTGAATTGAGGAGGGGAGAGAGACAGAGGTGGATACTCAAGTAAGCCAAACATTTGGCACCACTTTAAACCAATATCATTTAAATATTTGTTCAATATTTATTCAGAGAAGAAGCTAAGCACTGTCTGGGAGAATAGGTCGAAGGATCTACCAGCAGAGCAAGGTCACCTCCTATTGCTTAGCAGATGAAGCTTTGACCTCAAACTTGCAGACTTTTCAGAAGTCCTGTGGCTGATACAGCACACCATCTAGAAAGGCAGCTGGAGCAAACCCTCTGGCCTTTCAGTCCCCACCCCCAACAGCTTGTCAAGCCTTCCTCTGCTCACATAGAGTAGTATACTTAAGTGGTCAGAAAAATGCAATTTCCCCCATCTCCTTATGTTTGTAGAGTTTGAGAATCGACAACCCTGAATCTACCTGTGCCTGTTGATGCTTGTTGATTCCTATTTCATGCATCAGCTAGGTTTGGTTGGAAGATGGCCTACCTACCTGCCACCCAGCCCTTCTCACAGCTTGTACACAACATGGGTTGAGGGTATGAGTGCACTTGAAGTATGAAATGAGCATGGGCTGTGGGTGAGAGTTCTGTCTCCCAGGCTTTCAGCTTAGACCCGGTTGCTGCCACAATGAGTGACTTGTGAATGACGGCATGTTCATGGGGAGGCAGAAAGAGGAGCTAGGGGAAAGCAGGTATATGTGTTCCTAAGCTCTGTTCACTTCTGCCACCTGGCTTTCTTCCCAAAATCTCTGACACTTTTAATTATTTCTGTTCTTCTGACAGGAGCAGACCAGGTGCTTCTGAGGGAAAGTGTAAGGGTTTACATGTGCACCAGTCAGTGTAACACCAGCCCATAGACTTCGTCCAAGTGATGAGAGATCCACTCTGTCACCCAAGTGGGCTCTGCCAGCATCCCCCGCATGCCCCCTTCAAAATAGTTGATGAATCGTTCACAGCAAAGATCTCGTTTCTTCAATTCCTTCCTCTAAGATTTCAGTTAGTGTTGGCATCTTCCCCTGGATTTATAGCAATAGCAAAATAAAACTCCATGATGATGTTTGGTTCATTAAACACAGGCCAGTTAGCCAGGTCCCATCATTCTAAGGCGAGTGGCAATCCTGGTGGCAGTAGAGCTGATTCTGAGTCTATTAGGTATTATCAGCAAATCTGGAGCTTCACTCTTTCTTTCCAGTGGAAAGATGGACAGTGACCATCTTTGTGTGTTAAAAATATTTCCAACCCTTCTACCCAGGCTCCATTTACAATGTGTTTACATTTTATTATATTGCTCCACTCCCACTGAAACTAGCCAGCTTTGTTTATTACCAACTTCCACTTTTAGCTGAAATGTGATTCTTCTGAGCTTTATGGTCCCATCACATGATATCCCATCACACGCAATGCTGTAAAATAGGATGAGATCATGTAAGCTAAAGGGTCATCTAAGGAAAGAAATTATTTGTATTAATACCAAGTTTATATTGGACTCATTTTTCTTTAAACATTTCAGAAAACACTCTGTCTTGCACACTTGGCAGAAATGGATACAGAAGCATTGTGTTTCTTTTTCTAGATGACAAAAAAAAAAATTAGGTCCAATATGTCTCAGGACATAGTTCCTGTGAGGTAAAAGTAGAATCCAAAGCAATAAAATGTTCTGTTTTATTTCATAGATACCAAAGTTTTTGTTCATGTGTTAATTCATTTATTTCTGTCTCCTGAGATTGAAATTTAGGGTCTAGGCACTTGACAGATTGTTATAATGCCCTTTAAAAGTTCAACTTCACCCTGGCTGGTGTAGCTCAGTGGATTGAGCTCGGGCTGCAAACCAAAAGATCACCAGTTCAATTCCCAGTCAGTGCACATGCCTGGGTTGCAGGCCAGGTCTTCAGTGGCGGGCCATGTGAGAGGCAACCACACACTGATGTTTCTCACCCTCTCTTTCCCCTCCCTTCCACTCTCTCCGAATGAATAAATAAAATTTTAAAGAAAAAAAAGTTCATCTTCACATCCAATGGCATCTGCATGGTCTTCTTTTAAATATGTGTTTTAAAACTTCTTTTGTTTCAGGAGTTGGTGAGGTCACATCGTATATATGCTAGAGAACCAAATGGGAAATGTCTGAAGCAAACAGGCCTTTTGTTTATAAAAGGGGATCAGAGTCAACAAACAAACCTCCTGCTCTGGACATATCATGCTAAGAGTAGTAATGGAAACCAAGGTGGGAGCCTGAGGTAAGAAGCTCAGTCATATGACATAATGATGCAGCCATGATTAGGTGGAGTGTTCACTAAAAATTGACCTGAGTTATACATAATGGAAGACACTAACTTTTCCAAATGTTTCCTCTCCTGATTTTTGTCATTGAGTTGTTCTACTGACTAGCACTTCTTTTTCATAATCTTTATAGCTTGTTTTGGGAAAAGTAAGTCTCAGGTTTACAAATGCTCGCTGTGGCAATGGATTTCCAGAGGATATCCAGGTTGGTTTGGCCCACTTTTACCTAACAAAATTGCCACATTAATACTGCTACAATACTAAAGTATATTCTCCTCCTTTCTCCCACTCTGTTGCATCATCTCTTTTCACCTATTTATTCACTGATTAAACAAATATTTACTGATATTCTAGTGAACCAGGTGCTAGCCAGTCAAGTGCCAAATAGACAGGGTCTACAAACTGCTCATCTCTAATGTAAGATGGGTAAAACCTCTACTATCTCTTGAAGTCTCTCATCTAAAAATACATCCAAAATATTTGGTTTGAGCTTTGAGTAAATTCACTCACCCCACTATTTTGCAATCACATGTAAGAGTCCCAAACACAGTAATACAGTAATGGTATCTAGAAGAACAAGTTTCCCTCCTCAGTGTTTCAGACCAAAGATTGTCATGACCCATGGCTTTGATTTGAAGGCATAGCCATTTTACTAGGAAGAATACTTATGACTGCAAGTAATAGAAACTGCTCTAAAATGACAGAAGGTATACATTTATTCATGAGAAGTAAATGTCCAGGGGTAAGCTTGGTTTCAGACATGGGCTGATCAGGACCCCTAGCAGTATTTCTCTGCATGTGTCTCCATATGCTGTGTCCTCAGGCAAACGGGCTTCCAGCTATGTAGGAACAATGGCTGCCAGCAGCAACTCAGGATAAACTTTCTAGTTGAAATTCCAAAAAAGAGAGGGGAACAGCCTGAGCCACTGAGCCAGTTCTCTAGACAGTAGAATAATGAGCTACAGCAATTGGCTTACACTCAGATCATGTACCCATCACAAAACCCATCACCATGACCAGAGTGTGGGCTCAATCCACCCAATTTGCAAAGGGGTTGCTACAAAATGGGAAAAGAGTAAGGAGAAAAGTAAAAATGTATGCCAGTGGTGAGAGGAAAGTGGTAGGACATTGTTTTCTACAGATACGTTAAAGCAAATAGGACTTTTAAAAATGTATTGTAAAAAAGAGATCCAAATGGCAGCAAAGTAGGTAGAAACTGCACTCACGTTCTCCCAAGAATGTATCAAAATCACAGCTAAGTTACAGAACCATCAACCTGGATAACCATCTGAACGCTAGCTGAATAGTAGTCTTACGACTAAGGATGTACATAAGAACTCATGTCGAGTCTCGTAAGAAGGCTGGAGATGCAGAAAGGGCTCACCCTGCGCCCACATGCAGGGGTTGAGAACCAGAGGGATGTCTCAGCTGCAGAGGTTCCCCCTGGGGAGCAAGGCATCTCAACCTTACACTTGGCTCCCTAGCCTGGAGCAGTAGACCAAGAAGAGGTGCCCACATAATATCTGGCTATGAAAATAGGGGAAATTCCATTTGCTCATATAAGAAGGAAGTCTGCTGGAAACTCAGAAACTCCCTGAAAGGACTAATGCACAAAATCTTGCTGGCAGGCATTCACCCTGGGCTCTAGCAGACAGATGGTGGCTTGGATGGAACTGAAGTCATACAGGGAGAGGTTGGGTTACATGGCTTTGAGGAAAGAATTGGAGGGACAGCTGCCAATGACCCTGTGCTGGGTGCTTGTACCATATTGCCCACAGAGGCCATCTTTCCTGGGTCAAGCACTTCCCTCCATATGGCCTTAGCCTGAGAGCCACTAACCCTTCCCTGTCCCCTCTCAGAGGCCCTAGATTGCTCCTAGAAGAGAGATCCACTTGCCACCTCCACCTGGACACATGCTGCAATTATTCTTGCATAACTCCTGAGGCAGACCAGGCAACCTCAGGGTATGCCAGGGACACACAGGGAGAAACTCGAGTTGTGGAGCTTTCAGGCTATGGCATGTTTTTCATCCTTTGTAGGACTGGCACCATAGTTCCTGTGTTCGGGCTACTTCTACCTATATGGCATCAGCCTTAGGAAAGGCCCTAGAGAACCAAAAAGTTCTGCAGCCCTAGGCAGGTGTAGCTTACCTTGGTGTATAATGAGACTTTTGCTAAGTGGCCTCAGACCCAGCACTGGTGCTGAGTTTAAACTTATATGAACCTGGTGAACACCACTCAGTCTTTCCTGGTGAATCACTGAAAATCTACCTCATATTACTTGCTTATTACCTGAGAGTCTTTCAGAGGCAGAGACTAACAAATCTTGGGGATCCTTGGCCTTTTCATGGACCTGGCCCAGGCTCGGTACTGGAGGCAGCCAGCCTCGGTGCACAGCATGTCTGCTCCCATGAGAACCCAGGCCCAGCACAGGTAGCTACCAACAATAGATTGCCTTGTGGCTCAGAACAGGTAAGCCAAGCACAACCAGAGTCCCTCCCAGGAAGCGTCAGAACCAATACGCCTGGAAGCTGGCTTTAGACCCCATCAGAACATGACCCAATTAGCCCCACAATGACACATACAAATGGGGCTACATTAAATTTAAAAATTTTGCACAGCAAAAAAAAAATCAGCAAAACAAAAAGACAACCTACTGAATGGGAGAACATATTTGCCAATGACACATCTAATAAGGGGTTAGTAGCCAAAATTTATAAAGAACTCAGACAACTCAGCACCAAAAAACCACAAACAATTCCATTAAAAAGTAGGCAGAGAACCTGAACAGACACTTCTCCAAAAAGAACGTACAGATGGCTGATATACGAAAAGATGTTCAACATCACTAATCATAAGAGAAACCCAAATTAAAACCACATTCACACCTGTCAGAATGGCTACCATCAATAAGTCAACAAACAAGTGCTGGCGAGGATCCGGGAAAAAGGGAAACATTGTGTGTCCTGTCACCGGTGCAGCCTCTGTGGAAAGCAGTGTGGAGGTTCCTCAAAAGATTAAGAATGGAACTGCCTTATGTCCCAGCAACTTCACTTCTTGGAATATATCTGAAGAAATTCAAAACACTAACTCAAAACAATATATGCACCTTTATGTTCATTGCAGCATTAATTACAACAGCTATGATATGAAAGCAATCTGAGTGCCTATGAATAGACAAGCAGACAAAAAAAGTGGTTTTCTGACTTGATTTTCAAATTCTTCATTGTTAGCATATAGAAATACAATAGATATTTGTATTTTGCTCTTGATTCCCATGACTTTGCTGAATTCCTTTATTATTTGTAGAAGTGTGGTATAAGTGTGTACTTTTTCAATTTTTTGGCATTTAGATCAAACAATCTTTGAATAAAAATCACTTTTTTTCTTCATTTTCAATCCAAATGGCTTCAATTATTTTTAATCTTACCTTATTGCACTGGATAGAACTACAGGCACAATGTTTTAGGAGAAATGGTTGAAAAAACCATTCTTATTTCATCACTGATTTTCCAGAGAAGGGAATCTTTTATCTTTACGTTTAATGTTAGCTGTAGTGATTTTGTAGATTTTTTTTTCCTATTCCTAGTTTGTTGAGAGCTTTTACCATAACTAGGTGTTGGATTTTGTCACATAGTTTTTCTGAGTCTATTTAGGTTATAATGTGGTTTTGTCCTTTATTTTATTAATAATTTGTGTATTACATTAATTAATTTTCATATATTAAAGCAATTTTTCATTCCTGGAATAAACCCAAGTTGGCCATGGTGTGTAATTCTTTTCCTACATTACTGAATTTATTTTGCTAATGTTTCCTTAAGGATTTTTGTCTACATATGTTCATGATGGGCATTAGTTTATAGTTTCTTATTTTGATTTTTTTACTTTGTATCAGGTTAATTTTGCCCTCAAGTGAAAGAGAAGTGTTCCTCCTCTTCTAATTCCTGAGTTTGTGTGAATTTGGCTTTATATCTTCTTTAAATATTGCATAGAATTGATTAGCCAGGTGGGCCTGAGTTTTCTCACTATCTCAGTTTTCTTATTTGTCATAGAGCCATTTCAATTTTTTTGCTTTTCTTGAATTCCTTTTAATAATTTGAGTCTTTCTAAGAAATTTTCCATTTCATATGTTATTCCATTAGCATAATTTTGGTCATAATATTATTCTGTAATCCTTTTAATTTCACTTAGGTTGTTAATGATTTTATTGATTTCTGCTCTAATCTTTAGTATTTCCTTCAGCCATGAAGGAAATGTGCTTGCTTTGTATTTAGTTTGCTTTCCTCTTTCTGGTTTTTATGGTAGAAACTCATTACTAATTTGAGAGCTTTCTTCTTTCTTAATAAAGCTATTGGAAAGCTGCAAACTTTCCTCTAAGCTTGACTGCATTGCATAAGTTTTGACATACTGTACTTTTACTTTTATTCAGTACAAAGTATTCCTAATTTCCATTGTGATTTTTTTTTTTTACCTATGTATTATTTAAAAGTGTTTGGGGGATTTTCCAGTTTCTTTTCCATAGTTGTTTTACATTGCTGTTTAATTGACTATAGCCAGGAAACATAGGAGCTAGCATGTGAACTTTCCTGGAGAGCATTTCATTTGCCCTAAAGAAGAATGTTTATTCTAGTTTATCCGGGTGGAATTTTCCATAGATGTCTGTTAGGTCAAGATAATTGATAGTGTTATTCAAATTTCCTATACCCATGCTGATTTTCTGTTTAGCTGTTCTATTAACGGTTGAGAGTGGGATATTAAATTTTATTATTGTTTAATCATCTATTGCTTTTCTTAGTTCTGCCATGTTTTAAAAGTTTTGCTTGATGTATCTTTGTGTTCTCTTAGGTGTGCATGCACTTACAATTGTTATATCTTCCTGGTGAGTTGATCCTTTTATCCCCATGATACGTCTCTGACTGTCTCTAGTCATTTTTCTAATCTTTAAGTCTATTTTGTCTGCTATTACTATAGCCATTTTGGATCTTTCACTGTTAGTATTTGCATGGTCTATCCTTTCCCTCTCATTTTACTTTCACCTTACCTGAACCTAAAGCATGCCTCTCATACAAAGTTTATATATGGATTATTTTTTCTGATCAAGTATGATAATCCTTGCTTTTGATTAGATTGTTTAGTTAATTCACACTTTAATATAATTATTAATATGGTTATATTTATATCAGCTATTTTGCTACTTTGCTATATTTTGCAGGGGGAGGGTTGTTCTTTGTTTTTATTGCCTTTTTAATTAAATTGCTATATTTTAGTGTATCATTTTATTATGTTGTCTTTTTAAAAACTGTATATAATTATAGTACACTTGAACAATTTTATTACCCAATGTCACCTAAATAAATTCAATAATAAATAAATAAATAAAACTATATGAGTTTACTCATTTTCTTAGTAGTTTATTTAGTAATTATACACGTGCTTTAGTTTACCACAATCTACTTTAAATACAACTTAACTCAGGTAAAATATAGAAATTTTGCTTTATTATAGCTCAATGCTCCCCTTTGCTATTGTTATTACATATATTCCATCCACATGTATTATCAATTCAAAGATAGAGCGTTATAATTATTGTTCTATGCAATTTCATATAAATCTTTAAAGAAATTAAGAGAAAATATTTATTTATAAAATCTTTTATGTTAAACTATTCCTTTAGTCCTGTTCATTTCTTCATACTGATTGGAGTTACCATTATTATTATTTCCTTTCAGCTGGAAGGACCTTCTTCAGTATTGCTTTTAAGACGAGGTGTGCTAGCAACAAATTTGTTGCCATTGTTTGTCAGGGAGTAGTGCTTCTCTTCTTAAAATTGCAGAGGAGAAAAGACAACCAGTCTCCATAATGGTTACTTTTCAGTTAGGAAAAAAATAACTATCTATGCATTAATTTAATTTATAATTACATTTATATGAAACACTTTGAATCTAGTAATTGGTGGTGGAAGTAAAGTTACAGATTAGTTGTTTACATAAGTGTTTTGGCACACTTTGTGTAAAACTACAGAGCTGATTTAGTTATTTGAACAAAACATGTGATTTTTCAAAACCTTGGTAGGCACACAGTTCTCATTTGGTGGCAACTTAATCAAATTTTTACAGAGAGAGATGCTCTATTGAGCGAATTCTACAAACGATGGGACAATATGATTTCACACTGTCTTTGTTACATAATCAACTGGGTCAGCTTTTAGCCCTCTTTGCATTTCAGATCATAAGTAAAGAAAACCAAAAATTAATAATAGGGAAATAAAATATAACTAGAAATTCAACTGGCAAAATTAGAAAAGGTAAGAAAAATAAAATGAAAATCATTTATAAAAATTAGAATATCAAACTGATGGTCCTGTTTGTTTGAAAAAGTGTGTATGAACACATGCACGTGTGTGTGTTGTAAGCTCAGGAATGACCCATGTGAGCTACGTGCTCCCCTTTATGGGAATTACTTGTATTACACATGCTGAATGGATTAATGGCTTATAAAAAATCTGTTAGTTTTACTTCCTGAAGTTCATTTTTCCTTGCGCTGTCATATAATAGTTCATCGTCGATAAGTATATGTAGCTGGGGACAAGGGCCTCCGGGGGCTTGGCACATAATTTATAACAATAATGGAAATGGCATGCTTCATAGTGACAGCCATGGGACCCCTGCATACTTGGAGGGAAGGAGAAGTTATATCACCCATGAAAAGGCTAATGAGATAGGCAGATTTCAGGGAAAGCGATCTTTTTGTCTTGGCCTTAGACCTCGTTCTACCAGGGAGACTCATGACTGAAGTGTAATGACTCCAGCATGCTCTTTCTGAATATGAGATTATATGACATATGGGGTGAGCTACTCAGAAGTCAGAGCTTTCACCAATAGACGCCAACTTAATTGGATGCTTTAATTGTGTCACATTCACTCCCAGGATATACCCCCAGAGACAATTTGAGGACCGGTTTTCAGTTCAAAATCTCAGTCCCTGGTCCCCAATTTTCAACAGTCTTTCAAAAGATAGCCATTATCTTCTACAAATTAGGAAATATTTGTATATTTGGCATTTGGATATACAGTTCTGAGGCTCAGGAGAGACTGCAGAGAAAGCCACAAAGATCTGAGAGTTAAAATATGTCTAAACCAGGGTTGCCAGTTTTACAAGGCAATTCTGACCCCTTTGGTCTTCTTTCCTCAGCAGCTGGGAGTCAGCCATCTTGACGCAGGTGGACCGGAAAGATGCTATTGGTCTTGGACTAACCAGCAATTATTCCCCTTTGTATCCAGATGTTGCAGCACTGCAGAATTGTTTCAAGTTTTTCTGAAACCTTAAGATCTTAAACTTGAAGCCATTCCTCCAAGCTAGCAACATGCTAGCTAGCAAGACACAGGAACTCATCAGAGAAAAGGGACATTTGGGATACATTAGAAATTCAATATCAACTTTGTGAAGTTGTTAATAATTAGCTGCAGCTTTTGTCTCTATCCCTGCAACTAGTGACATGAAAGTGATTAGGTTTCTAGAAAACAGATTAAGCTTACTAAATGTATTAAGTAACAAAGTTTTTAATCAACAGTTTATTGATTCCAGCAGGACGCTTGTGAGAAGCAAAAAGCTCTGGATGTTGGTGGAATGGATTTATAGGGCAGTTTACTGCTGCGTTAAAAATCCAAGTAATAGATATTTTAGAGAAAATTATTTTATTATTTTAATATAAAACCGGCTTCATATCTCTCTTTTTGCCCTCTTTTCAGGTTTACATTTTAGATAAAATAAGTTAATAATGTGTCATTCTTAGAATCAGTACACAATAAACATTTCTCAAGAAGATTTCCAATTTATATTCCTAAGGCACTCAAGAAAAAAAAACCTGAAAATTCAGAAATGTAAAAATTTGCAACCATACTAAAAACTATAGGCAACATAATACCCAAAAACGATAGGCATCCTGATGCCTGAAACTTGATGACTGGATTACCCCCTGATGATGAAGCTAATGGAACTGGATTGAAAGACAAATTCAGGCTTGTCCACATTAAACACACACCTTCAGCAAGCAGACCAAAAGTCCGGGGCTCTACCAGTCAGATTGGTGGTCACTCCTTTACCGGGTGGGTGTTACTTTTTGAGGCCTTCTCACTCCTGGCTGCCATGTTCATCCTGTCCCACTATCTTCCTCCATTCTGGGCTGGCAGTTTATCATCGTTAGGTGGGAATAAGGGGAAAGTGGTGCTGTACTGAGAGTTACCTGACATAAATTGAAGACTGAAGTGATCCCATCAGCAGCAGTGTTCTGAAAATAGAAAAGAGGAAGGAGAAGAAACCATCAAAGGAGAATTTTCCAGGACTAGTAAATTACAAGTTTACAGAGATAGGAATTTTCAGATTACAAAGGATCGAAAATTGTTATGTAGGCTGATATACTGACACCTCCATGTGTTTTTGATAGACAGATCAAGAAATTGTTTTTCATTGTAACTCTCACTGGGGGGTGGAATTGCAGTGATATTTCATTTTCTATTGTCCATATTTCTATATTATTCAGATTTTATTCAGACAGTGCTGTTATTATCCAAAAAATTTAAATATTTTCATTTAAAGATAACTTAAGAGTCATTCTAATTGAGAAATAAAAGAAAATTTGGAGATATGCAGGTATAGTATAAAAGGCCTGCCAAAGCACATACAAATTAAGAAAAATAAACATACGCAGAGGGGGGTTTATTTGTTATAAAAGTGCAAAAGTAATTATAAATGTAAAAAAAATTATTTTTCAAAGAGAAAATACATGATGTGGTAAATAATCCTAATGTAAACTTTAAAAAAATATATCAGATAAGGAAATCAGAAAGAAAACATATAAATTGATTAATTTATCATATTTTAAAGAAAATTTTAAAATCCTTACCATTACTTAACTTTGACAATTGTAAAAGTATAGACCAATGTTGATTCTTAAAAGATTATGTATATATAATATATATCATTTCTAAACACCGAGGAAGAAAAAACAACAAATTCTGCATAAACATAGACATAACTTAAAGGAAGTAAAAAGAATGAAATAGCATAAAGCAAGGTAACAGCAATAATCAACAATATGTTTTAAACAATACTACTTATTCAGCTTATAATTCTTGACCTCTCAGATATGCTTGACATTACTTAATCATTCTCTTCTTAAGACACTTTTTCCTCTTGATTTTCATGACATCACACTCCCCTGATAATTCTCCTTCCTTTTCAGATACTTCTCTTTGCAGGCTTAATCCCTAATACCCAAACATTAACAATTGGGATTTCCCATCTCTTGACTTTAAACCTACTCTCAACGCTATATATGCTGGGAAGTCAAAGGCCTACATACCCAGAGTTTCAGTTACCATCTGTATGACAGAGACTCCTAAATTTGTAATCCCAAAGCAGGTCTTCCTACTGAGCTCAAGACCCACATATACACCTGACTACTTACCTTCCTTTTTGATGACTTGAAGCCACCTCAAACACATCTGAAGATAGATTTCACTCCCAACTCGCTCCTTTTCCAGGTTTTTCCTATCTCCATGAATGCCATCATTAGCCACACAGCTGCTCAAGCTAGCCTCTAAGCTCCATGGGGAGCCAAGGATTGTGTCTTGTATATCTTGAACATCTAGGACAGTGCCGGACATATGTTATGAATAATTTATGCTGTGTGTGTGTGTGTGTGTGTGTGTGTGTGTGTGTGTGTGTGTGTGTGTGATTCTCTTTTGGAGAATAGGTAGGAACTTAGACTCTCAAATAAGTCATCGGCAGATTATATTTCCGAAATAAAATGTCTTTTCACCCACAACTATGTTTTTACACAGGCAAAGGGATTTTATTTTAAGTGACTCTCTTCTCTGTGAAACTAGAGGAAATCAACAGCTGGAGTATCCATGGAGTCCCATGGTCTATTTGTTTAGGGCTGTTAAACATCTGCCTTGTAGGGCTTATTTCCACTTTATATTTGGGTCAGTGCCTAAATGCTTTGTTTTCTAAACACATACCACAAATCAAAAGCTGTGGTTGTTTGGAGAGCTTCATTTTTACATTTACATTTGAGACTAATGAGAAGTTCCCTATGGCTATCTCTGAAATGCAATTTGCAAATGTACCTTTGTGAAAATGAAAGATACATAAATAATTTGGCACTGTTACCGAATGTTTTAAATTTTGCTTTTGGATATTGCCATCATGAAAAATGGAGTTTGTGCAACTATCTATGAGGGCCATGTTGAGAGTTAAATTTGTCTTTGACCAAAGTTGGGAACATCATAAAGAAACAGACAAAACTAAGAGAGTATTGTGTTGTTATATTGCACTAGCTTGTTGTTAGCTTAAAAAAAATTCATGATTGCCTTCAGGATCCATGAAGATAAAGGGAATGAGTTCTGTTGTGGAAGGAGACAGCACAGTTTTATGGGATCCTTAGGGGAACTGAGGATTTCCTTGTTGGGTGGGACTGAGGTAAACATTCTAGTAAACCTGATAAAATATCTAGCTTCAGAATTCAGAGCAGAATAGTCAACAAGAGCTACAAAAATAGCATTTTTAAAGCAATTAAAATTTGTAATCTGTATGATTTAAATAATATGTATATTATTTAAATTATATATTATATATAAATGTCATGTTCACATATTTTATTTATATATTAAACATACAAATTTTTATTTAAAAATATATATGTGAGACTCTTAACACAATACAACTGTGGTGATGGGAACAGACCAGTGGCTGCCACTGGTTTGGGATGGGGGAGAGGGAGACTTGAGGGAAACATAAGGATATCTGCTGGTGTTTATCAGACAGTGCTGCATCCTGGTTGCAGTGATAGCTATACAAAGCCAAACATATGATAAAATTTCAGAAAAATACATACTATAGAAAGTGCACGTAAAAACCAGCAAAACCTGGACAAAGTCTGCAGCTCAGTTAACAGTGTGTGTGAAGGGCTGTGCCCTGGCTTTGGCAATGCACTGTGGCCAGGTAAGATGTTGTCACTGGCCAGGTTCTGGGAAAGGGGCTTCTGAGCACTCCCCGTGCTGTGTTTGCAACTTTGATGCGTTTTAATCCACTTAAATATGAAACAATTATAATAAAAGCACATGAAGTTATCATTAAAAAGATATGAAATACTTTGAGTACATCTTTGAGAAATGAAATCATTGGTAATTTCTATTTTATACTTTCTATTCCATAATTTTATAAGTGCTATAATGTCCAGATGTTACTTTTACAGTTAATTAAATTACATATATTTATATATACTATCTATACAGTTAACTAAAATATATATTTTAACTATATATAAAATAATTAGCAGTTTTCAAAGTAATGTGTATAGAAAGTGTTCATTAAAAAACTTACTAAGTTTGTGTAATTGCTTGTACATAATTGCATGAACAAGGATAAAGTTTTGGGGAAGTATACTAAATTTTAGACACTAATTACTCAGAGAGGAAGGAATGGAAATAAAAACAGAAGTAGATTCTTTTTATTTAGTTATTTTTAGAGAGAGGGGAAGCTCACCCCCAAACTAGGACCTGGCCAACAACCCAGGCGTTTGCCCCGACCAGGAATGAAACCGGCAACCTTTTGGTTCACATGCTGGTGCTCAATCCACTGAGCCACACCAGCCAGGGTGCAGTGGGTTTCTTTTATTTTTTTAATGTAAGTATCATTATGTTCCTTCATGTGTTATAAAGGTCATATTAAATTTTTAATTTTAAAGAATCTAGTAAGTAAATATTTGAAAACTATTTCAAAATATAGAAAGTTTTCAATGAGAAATAAAGATTGAATGAATTTGTGTTTTTGCTCTTAAATATTTCTTTATGCAAATTCTCTTTTTATTTTGTATTTAAGACACATTATAATTTAAACTATTAAATGGAAGTTTTTACACAGTAATGTTAAGTTAAAGACTTCTATTGGTACAATCAGTTGAATCAAAACATAACTTGGGCCAGCTTATCATGCATGATACAGGAGAAAAATCAAATTTTATTTTATTATATACATATTTTTAAGTCAAATAATTTTAGACAATAGTTTTATTACACAAATATCTCTGAATAGTTAAATATTATTATAGATTAATAAAATAAGCATCTTTAACTTTTAAAAAATGACACTTTTACAGACTTTGGATTTATAATTTAAAAATTATTTATTATCTTGAAAAGAAGCCATACGAGATAAATTTTAGCAATGTTTTTAAGAAAGTTGTGAAATAGTTCAAGGTCCTATATTTCAATTTTTTTTAAAAAAATGAGATTTTGGAGCTGATCTGAGAGCTAGACTCCGGGTGCCCATGGGGATGTGGTTCCAGACCAGATGGCTGTGACACAGCAGTGCTGCTCCTGCCCTCCCGGCTGCTGTCCTCCAATCTGTAGTGTTCCATCCGTCGCAGCCTTGGTGTGAGAACCACCAAATATCATTGTAAGCCTGACTTTATAGCCAGAAATATGGGGCATTCTTAGGTAAAGAATATTTATCATGATCTTATAATTGAAAAAATCAATTAGCCCTTTTTATTGCTTTTTAAAAAGTTTTTACTCAAACATTGATGATGAGAACCTCCTGAGCTTTTTAAATGTTAGAGAGCTGAAGTTAGACTTAAGGTTGGGCGGTGACCAGGAGGTTCCACAGAGCTTTTGTAAAGAATGAATTTTCTGGGGCTCATGGTGCTATTCCTATAGGGAAACAAACTTACTTAAGAAAGAAATGGCCAGCCCATGTCCTGCTTAGAGTGATTTCTCTGTTTCTCTGAATGCACCACCTCAAGTAATATGGATATGTGAATCAATTTCCTTAGAATATCCTCCAGAAATAATTCATTGTTTCCCTCCCATATCAAAGGATTCGTTAACTTACTCGGACCCATACCTGGCCTGAGCTCTCACTCAATGATTTAGTAGCTATGTGACCTTTAATAAATTACTAAAAACCCACTGGCACTCAGTTTCTTTAACTGGTAAGAATATTCATTTCAAAGGAGTACGGAAGGTTTAAATGAGTTTATGTACCCCATGCCTGAGAAAATGTGGGCATCAATAAATGTTTAATCTGAAGCCTAAACATAATATTTGTTAAGAAGCTGGCAAACACTCATTAAACACCTATTACCTCTTCAACAGTACTGCTGTAACAAGCATAGTTCATGGAAACTTTGATTCAGTCTCTTAAGATAAAAATCAAGTTGCTATTTCCTTACCTCTCTCTTTTTTATTTTGTGTGTGTGTGCACGCTTATGAATGACTTATGATATTTTACAGTTTAATCATTCCCAGTGGAAATCAGTTCTGGACCTCCAGTTCTATCTTTATTTGACTCCTGAGTATTTTGCTTCTTGAGAATGATATCTTTTTCTTAAACACAGGAAAACTTGATGAAATTTTATAGTTGCCAAGTGAACAATTATTTTCTTAAATCCTCATTAGGAAAGTTTCATCATGCTCAAGCTGGATATTCAAGTGCCCTTGATGGCAGTGAATAGGTGATGCTCTCTGGCCTTAGGTGTTGGTGAGAAACAGTGTGTGTGACAACCACACCCCCATCAGGCTCCTTAGATGGTCACAAAATTATTGTACCCTCCCCCTACTTCCCCGTAGCCCATGCTCCTCTGTACACAACACACACACACACACACACACACACACACACACACACACACCCCTAAGATTTCTTAAGCAGGGAAAACCAACTATGTTGGAGAAAATAAACTATACATTAAAATATATACATGATTTAGATTTTCTTATTTCAATAGCTTCTTCCTGCTCAGAATATCCCAATGGAATACAAGTCTCATTCTTGCTTTCTCTATGGCCTGGGCTGAATATTTACTATGTTCATGGGTCTTTGGGAAAAGAGGACAAAAAGGAGAGAAAGATGGTTGTGTTGGTGATTCTCAGCTGCCAGCGCATGACTTTCAGCCATAGCCTTGGAGAACCACATCTACAAGGGACTCCACCAAGTCAGTACCCTCATGTCAAGCATGGTATGGAATAGGGCTCTACTTGATGGAATCTCAGCACAGTTAATATCCCAGAAGACACAGTGAGCTCACTATAATTCCTGTATCATGGAAATTCAAGTAGAAGATAGCACTTAATTCTGAGGTTTTATGGTGTTGTTTATACTGCATTAATCTATTTGGCTTCCAAGGGGTATTTCCCTGAGCCGTGACCCCACTGCACTTCCTGCCTTCGCTCCTACCCAGCTGATGTCAAAGATCACTGCCTCATTGGTCACCAGCACAGTACTGTTCATCTCCAGCTCCTTGCTAGCCTCTGCTGTTTTCTGATGACCAACTTCTCTCCACAGTTTTAGGCACAATGTCCACCTCTCTACCAAGAGCAATGTGGGGACCATTGCTCTTGTAATAAATCTGGCTCTGAAAGAGCTAATTCTGCTATGCCTCTCATCTGTAAAATGGACCTCACTATGGATGATATCCACCTGGATCTGTGAGCTGGCCTTGATACCTCTGCAATGGGGCCACAGGTGGCAGGTCTGTAAGGGGAAGACATCTGTCTGCTGTCTGCAGGATGTTTCCTTTCCATCCTGTTCAGAAGTCCCACAGGTGGCTCAGAACCCATGAAGAAATTGTTTGGGGGTTGATTTGTCCCTTCCTGCTGCCCCGTCAGGAGGTGACTTTTATCCATTTTATGTTGATAGACGTTCCTTGTAACATGGAAGTATGTTCTTACCATGGAACGTACTGAGAATGCCATACAGAAAGCAGGTGTGAATTTATTCTTCACATTTCTTAATGTTTGATATTTAGTTGTCTCTGATAAATAATCCTGTAATGGATGTCTCTGTTCATAGAATTTTAATCACATTTCACTGTATTTAATGAATATCTTTTATATTAAAACCAAAAGCTGTCTTTCTAAAAAAAGAAAGGAAGGAAGAAAGTGGGAGTGAAGTGCATGTTATATTCCTTTACCCCAACATAACCAAAGGAAGGGGCTCCCAAGGCCTTGGGACACCATGACAGCTCTGGAGACAAACTTCTCCTTCCATCAGAGGTCTCTCTGTAAATCAGCCTGCACTATACTTTAGAAAAGCCCTAGAGGCCTCTCCAAAGTGACAGGTGTTCCACTGGTGGCTAATTTGTTCCTGAGCCCCTTCAAATTCAACACATTTTCCATCTGAGCTCCAGCATTCTAGGCTCATCTCAGGTCTCTGCAGAGGCAACTGCTGTCCTCTGACACAAGCATAGGCAAGTGCACTGTGTGACCAGTGGAATTGGGGCTCTCCAATGGTCATTTCAGGGGAACTTTCTTCCCAAAAGTCAAAGAGAGAGGTCCTCCTGTAAACCTAAAGAGGGCCATAGCAGCAGGAAAAAGAAGCAGCCTTTGGCCAATGTCAGAGTAGTTGCCCTTTCTCGTGGTTGTGGATGACAGAGATATTTACAAGCTGGAAGGGAGGTGGCCTGGTTAGCTCTGGTGTAATTGTGGGCCTCCAGGCTCTTCCATGTGGGTGCAGCCACACTGGACATGTGTCTCACTGAGCAAGTAGTACAGTGTTACCTTGCAAGGAAGACTGAGCCAGTGGGTATGACACCCACAGTTAACGTCCGGTGTTGGGTGTACTCATCCACTCCTCATTTATTGATCAGGAAAGGAGCCCTCAAACATTGATGCCTGTGTGATTTTTCTGCCTTTCAGACTTGTCACTGAAATTTCACCATGGAATTACTACATATGGTCATTGCATAGCCACTTGGGACCATATAATATAGTGACACGAATCTTCTCCTTATGGCTACCTCTTTCTCTTTCTTATTTTCAAAATAGCTCATTTTTTTCCCTTTTAACACCCATAGGAGGCATCCATAAACCATTCACAGCATGAGGGAGAAACTGCAAAGTTGTGTTTTCCTCTGAGACCTATGACATGCTTTTGGTAGCAGGCAGACCCAAGGATGGTCCCTATGATTCTCACCCTCTGGTTTTTATATCCTCTATATTCCCTCCTCCTCTGGAAATTATGCAGGGCCTATGATGTGTTTCTAGCAAGAGAATAAGCAAAAATGAAAGGACTTTGCAGATGCAAAGTCCTAAATCAATTGAGGTACCAAATCAATTAGGAGAGCATGCTGGTGGACCTGACTTGATTGTGTGAAAGCCCTTAGAAGAGGGACTGAGCCCCTCTGGTGCAGAGCCTCCTACTACTGATTTAATGAAGTAAGAGGCCATGTTAGAGAAGCCTACTTGGTAAGAAATTGCAGGGCACTTCCAGGACCTGAAGGTGGCTTGTAGGAATTAAGGGTGACCTTCAGCCAACAGCCCGCAAATGCAAATGCTGGCTGTTATATGTCTGCACAGAACTGAATTCTAACAACAACCTCAATGAGCTTTTAGGGGTTGAGTTTGCCCCAGCTGACCTTCCAAATGAGAACAAAGCCCAGCCAACACCCTGACTGCAGTCGGCAGCTCTGGAGAGAGTGCCTGGCTGGGCTGGGCCCTCACTCCTGGCCCAAAGAACCCAGAAGACAGTAAATGTTCTTCGTAGGTCATGAAGCTGTGGTGACTCGTTAGGCACCAGTAGGAAACTAAGAGCATGCTGAACCATTCATTCCGTGGCTCCCTTTAACCTGTCATCATCATGTACACTGTAGAATTCAGTGAGCTCCCTGGGCTTCCACAAGCTCCCAGGACTGAGAGCTTTCCTCATCACCCTCTTTCCTCATTACCATCATCTGCATAAACCAAAGCAATTAAATATGTGAAGTTGTGACTTACCTCAAAAAAAAAAGAGAAAGAAAGAAAAAAAGAGGTAGAAAAGCTGGTGGTAGAAAACAGGTAAAAAGCAAACGTGCATAGTCAAAAACGGAAAAATAAAGGGCAGATAATTCACACTAGGGAAATGCAAAATTGAAAAATAATATGAAAAATGATCAGCTTCACCAGTAATCAGGAAAAAACATATTGAAGCAATAATGAAGTACAATCTCACATTCAAAGATTGGCGAAGTTTGGAAGTCCAACAATATCACCTTTAGCCGGATAAGAGGCGATCATAATCCTCATAATTAATAATGGACAGTAAATTGGTTCAGTAACTTTAGGAAGTCACATGAACTATCTCATAAAATTGAAAATAGCTGTATAAGTGGCCCAATAATTTTACTTTTGAATATTTAACCTGGAGTATCTCTCATTTATCTGCATAAAGACAGTGATGGTCAGTTTTATGCATCAATTTGGCTATTCAGTCAAAAGCTAATCTAGGTATTACCATATTTTGTAGATATGACTAAAGTCCATAATCAGTGGACTGTAAGTAAAGAAGGGTGTCCTAGTTAACCTGCGGAGGCTCGATCCAATCAGACGCAGAGCTGAAGTTTCTCTGAAGAAGGGAAATGTCGCCTGTGGGTAGCAGCTTCACCCTGTAGCTAAAAGTTCTAGTTGGCCTTCCTGGCAACCTACTGTAGCCAGGCCCACAGCTGTGCAAGTCAACTCCTTACAGCCAATTTTGGGCTTATTTATTTAGTTTTTATTTTCTTTTTCCATCACTTTTATCCCCCCATACCCTCTTCCACCTCCACCAACCCCCACCCCCAACCACAATCAATACAATGTTGCCCATATTCATGAGTTCTTTCTCTCTTTTTTCTTTTTTACTCAATTTTTCCCCTCTCCCCAGGCCCCTCAGAGCTGTCAGTCTGCTCTCTATATGTATATATCCTATCAGTTTGTTTCTCTGGTTGAACCTGCATGGTGTTAATTTCAGCCTAGAAGGAAGGGAGGGAGGAAAGGTAAAGAAGGAAATGTTTTCAAGAGAAAAACAAACAAATTAATAAAATACTTACCATAAGTATCATTCAAAACTAAAATCTGATTTGTTAATCAGATTTTAAAAACACTTATTTGAATAAAACTGGAAATTAATGAATATGTGACAGGATTTAGATATATTAGCAAAACATTTTTAAAATTATGTATCATTTAGGTATACATATGAGGATGGCAAAAGTAGGTTTACAATTGTTCTTGTGGGAAAATAGTATAATAATTAATAAATAATAATACAAGAATAACTATGTTTTGCATACTCACAAATGTAAACCTACTTTTTTCTACATTGTATGTATCAGCTAAACTGAATGTAACAGTGGGAAACTATAATGATGGGAAATTGGAACTCACCCCTCCCATTCTTTTGATGTTGTTTCTGTAAGTGCTGACTTTAATAGGTAGCTTGTCGATGAACAGTATGTTCGTGTAAGGATCCTAGAAACTGACTTCAAAAAATACAGACCCCAACCTCCAGGCATCCCAGCACCAGGACATTTGCTGACCTTCAGCTGTGGAGCCAGGATGACCTGAAGCTGGGATGACTAGACCAGGATGACCCACACCGGGCCATCACTTCCCTTATCAGAGTGGACTGTGCTTGTCTGCACACAGGGAACCTCTCAGCCCACTCCCTTGATCTCTTTATTCTGTCCCCCTCACCCTCCTTATAAAAACCTCTGCCTCATCTGAAAGGTGGAGATAAACCTTGAGATGTGAGTCCCCCATCTTCCAGGAAATGGGCTTTGAGATGCGAGTCCCGGGTCTTTCAGGTGGCCTGCATCTGTGAATAAACCACTTTCCTTTACATCAGCACCCACCTCTTGAGTATTGGCTTTCATAGCAGCAGGCAGCTGGACCTGCATTTGGTTACATGAACACATTCATATTCAAGATAGTTGTTACCATGGTATAACAGAAGAAAGAGTAATTAATTTCAACTAGAAAGATCAAGAAAAGCTTCATATAACAAGTAAGGAATGGAAGAGGTGAGATAACTAAATTTTAGTGAGTATGTGCAAAAATCTATGCTAGATGTTTTCATATATATTAACATATTTACTAAGGGATATTTTCCCCCCTAAAGTCTTACAGATTTTTTAAATATTAATAGGAAGAGAAATGGGATAATAGCAGGCTGGGAGGAGGAAAGTACATAAATTAAAACATGTAGATTTGAAAGTAAAGTGTTCAGGAAAAAAATCTGATCCAATTTGTCTGCAGCACTGACCCAAAGAAAGATGGAGGGGGTAATTGTGGGTCACAGACGTCAGGTTACAGTGATGACGTTACCCTGTAAGCAGTGAGGAGGTTATTTGGCCACATCATCATAAGATTTTCTCAATCTCTAAATCTGAGTCATGAAAATTTGATAATAACAGGAATGTCTAACTACTAGAATAAAACCATCACTTTAAACTTCAAAGGAACTTGCAGTCCTCAGTGTCTGGGAGATGATTGATAAGCTACACCAGGCACTGCTGCTCTGACAAAAGGCGTTAACTCCCAGACAGAGTCTGGCACAGCCCCCACTGTAAATCTAAGTGATGTCTTGCTAGGAAAATGCCTTATTCACTGTTGAGCGTCAGATTGTTTTGTGATGCTACCTCCCAAAGGGTAGCATCGCAAAACCCATTTCCTTGTTAAAGGTGTTCCCTGGATTCCAGTCTTTCTCTGTTCACCTCTGGCACCTCCTTTTGCTCCCTTTTTCATTATGGTATAGAATGTATCAGAAGTTCTAGCTTGTAAGCGGTACACAAAATGTTGGGTTAAGAGTATATAAAGTTGAAATGAATCAGACGCCCTTTCCTTTACTCCTCTGCTTTGAACACTTCCCAAAATAGAAGAACTTGTATTCTCAGACAACCTAATTAATAAGATACAAGCATGCAATCTGGGTTTTTCTAATTAAATGCAGCCATGAGAGCTATAGCAGGGATTTTATTAAACTTGTCAAAACGATTGCACCCCCGGTAATGCAGGATGCATGTAACCAAAATACGAATACAGAGTACAGTTCTGGGGTTTGTTGAATGACAATGAGGGGTGAGTTCACAACTTCACTGTTTCTCTCATGGAGCTGACAGCATTCAGGGACCGGGCCTTCTGTGGAGCTCTCCTAGTGTCGCGATTCTTTTGTGGTAGAAGTTTATACTAAAACTGTAGAAACTCTGTTGCCAAAGTCAAAATCCCTTAGTGAAAGTCTGGGACTCCCTGTCAGGTAAAGAATCCTGGATAGGTGAATGCTTAGTATGGGGGGAAAAAAAGAGGGATAAAATGGGTAGTGGAGGAAGTAAAAAACTACACACTATGCCTTCATGATCATTGTTCTTACCCTTTGCTATTTTCTATAGCGTATGCTGATGATGGTGAATTTCACAACTTTGTATGGTGGTTACAAGTAATTAATAAAAATAATAGGTATTGAGCTAGAGGAGAAAGGACTATTACTGGGAGAGCCCATGACCTTCTGTGCTTCCCTTTAAGAAGGATGGTTGATTCTGCCCTCTTGATATGAAGAATAGTTGGATTATTTTAGAAAAAGGTGTTTTTTTATTTGGAAAGAAAGCCAAGGGGTGGACTGTAATGAGCATTTGTAATTTATGTCAGAATCTTTGAACCTGCATTTTGTTTTGCTTCTCTCCCTAAGTAAGTGACACACCTTTCTAAGGCAGAATCCAGAAAATTCATTCATATCCTCACATCCCCTTGTGGTAAGTGTACTGGTATGATGTCTAGGTTTTACCAACTAAAGTCATGCACAGGACACTTGGATTCAGAAGTAAGCATCAGGAAAAGTCAGAAGTCCTGCCCATGCAGCTCTGTTCCGGCACCCGTGAACAGCATTCATTGTGGAGTTCCAACTTTCCATTAGAGGAGAGCCGGGCTCTCCTGAGAGTCTTTAAATTGCTTAATGTCTTTTCATGGGTACTTCCACTGAAACAAAATACAGAGGATTGTTTGGTGTACACACAAAAACTCTGAATTATATACTTGGTTAAAGAATGTATTCACAAAAGCAGAATGCACAATAGTTGCATAATAATGTAACTTTAATGTTTTTAAATGTGTGTAACAAAATATGCAAAAGAATTTTTTTTTAAGTTGTGGAATTTTGAGTGATCTTATTTTTTGTTGCTTTATTGGTTTTCATTAAAATCTTAAGATAATTATAGGTTCACATGGCGCCGTAAGAAATAAAACATGGAGATCTATTCTATTCCTTACTAGTTCTTATAATGATGGCATTTTGCAAAACTATAGTACATCACAACCAAGATATTGACCATCTCACAGCACATAACCTTTGGTACTGACTTTTTATCACTAAGCCTAATTCCCTTCATACTCATCCAGGTTTTTTCACAAACCAAAAATCTGCTCATTTGCATAGCTGAACAGTATTTCACAGTTTGGATGTACCAGTTGATTTAATCATTCACCTGTTGAAGGACACCTGGGTTGTCTCCAGTTGGGAATATTACAAATAAAGCTACCATGTACGAGATTTTGTACATGAGCATCATTTCCTTTTCTCTGGGATAAATGCCCAAGAGTGTTACTCCTGAGCTGGAAGATAATTTGGTGTTTACTATGATAAGAAACTACCAAACTGTTTTTCAGTGACTACACCATTTTAATTCTCACCAGCTTCGTATGAGTGATACAGTTTCTCCACATACTCACCAGCATTTAAGGTGGTCGCTATTTTTTATTTTAGTCATTCTGATAAGTATGCAGTGGTATCTCATTATGGCTTTAGTATGCATTTCCCTGATAGCTAATGATGCTGAATATTATTAACACGTTTATTTGCCATTTGTATATACTACTCATTACCACAGCCTTTGGTCACCATTATTTCTTAACTGGATATAATTTCTCCTGAACTGGTGGGTTTAACCTTCTCTGTGAACTCACTGCAACTCAAGTATCTATCATAGCACCTGGGGTAGGACCTGCCTCCCCTGCTGGGGAGGGGCCATGTATTTCCTCTTTATATAACTCTCAGCACCTAAAATGATATAAAAGGCTCCAAGTAAATGTTTTTTGCATATATAAGTGGTGTTCAAGTAGAGAATCTAGATGTCTGCCAGTTAACATCAACACCAGCTTGTGTCCCAGTGTCGAATAGTATGACTGAGGTCTGAGCAGAGGACAGCATGACACACACTCTGGGGGAGGAAGGGGGAGAATTCCTCCAACAATGCTCCACAGTATTTCCAAATGGTCTTCAGAATGAGGCCAAGTGAAAAAAGACATCCCCACACACTCTGAATGTCATTCTTCATATTTCCTTAATTCTGTTGCAAAATTTCTCCAAGATGGGGATGGGTTTATCATCATTTTACTAATCAGGAAACTAGGCCCCAGACATTGACTAAGATCATAAGATCATAGCTGGTTAGACACAGAGCTGTGTTTCCAACACATGTCAGCTGGATTCAAAGCCCTTTTCTTTTTTTCTTTTCTTTTCTTTTCTTTTTCCTTTCCTTTCCTTTCCTTTTTCTTTTCTCCCCTTCCCTTTTCTTTCCCTTTCTTTTTTTTTCCTTTTTCCTTTTCTTTTCTTTTCTTTTTTTCTTTTTTGGCTATACTGTCTTCTGCCCTGGAATTGACTCTCCTTGAAAACTGAAACCCAGCCCAGACCACTGAAAACTCCTTGAGTATCAGAAGCATATAAAACAATTCTCCATGGTTGCCTGCCTTGAACTGTGATACCATTATCCTCTTACAGATCGATTGGTGTGAAATCAGATCCTGCTTGGGAGCAGGAAAAAGAATAGCAAGGGAAGACTCTGGCTCCAAGCTCAGCAAGACACAAAAACTCATTGGAGTTCTGCAGAGGTCTGTTTAAAGTCTGGGTATATTCTGTCATTTGGCAAGAATTAAATGGAGCCTTGTGTCCTCTAAGATTATTCTGTTACCTTCAGGATTAGGTTACCCGTCATTATATTTAACCTATGGGAAAAACCGACACAAAGCTGTGCTAAAGATGTAATAGGAAGCATATAATAAAGAGCCCTCATGTCAAATAGATACAAATTTCCCAGAGAGCTGGTGCTGAAGGAATTCTTTCTGCTCCTGCCTACCATCCCTAGGGGACTCAGCTTCATATGCCCAAAAGGACTTGAGGGAAATAGCCCTGGTCCTCTCTGGACAGATACAGGTGCTCTGGTCTTATTCATTCTTGAGGTGACTATGCAGAGGGGTCCAAGAAGAAGAGAAGGGAGTTTATAGCTGACTTATCTTGCTTAATCTGTATGAATTCCAGAAGGCCCTGGGGAACCTGAGAATCCTAGACTTTTTTCCCTTCTCACATTTCCTCCTGGAAATCCCTCCAGCTGGTGGGATGCTAAAATAGGTACCATTTAGCTGGCTAATGGAGTCCACATGCAATTGTTAGAAATATAATTGACACTTCAGCCTTGGGATGTGCATTTTGCTTTGTATGGTTTTTTGCTGCCCAGTGCAGCTGCCTGCTGGTAATGCTTCTGTTTCCCTGTGTGGTGTTTTTTTTTGTGTGTGTGCTTTTTTTTTTTTTTTTGCCCCAACTAGAATTCAAAGGAGACTCTTGATGTGCTAATGTCAGGTTATAAAAATACCTATCTGTTATGCTGATTAAATAAAATAACATTTGTAAAGCAAATTGCCAGACACACAGTGGGCACAGTCTAAATCTTGCTGTTATTTACAACCTGCCCCCTACCCAACATTTCCAGGCTCTGTTCTCAAAATTCTGCTCCTCCCCAGAGGCCTAGCCCGCCACACCTTACTGTCTATCTGCACTGAGGTGGTCATTGTTCCAGGCAGACGGTCAGTGCCTTCGTGCCTCCGAGACATCCCATGTGCCTGGTGCAGAGGTTGCTGCAGTGGCCGCTGGATTGACCTGAGCAAATAAACTCAAAGCACATGAAGGTCAGAGAACATTCTTCATAAACTTGCACCCTCTCTGCAATATTTAACGCTTTTGGCTTTGGAGACAGAATTGGCACTCAATAAATAGTTGTGAAGTGAATGAAAACATAAAGAAAGATGGTTCAGAATAATTCTGAAACATCATGTAAAAAAATCTCCAAAGAGAATCGCTCAAGTTATGGTCTCTGCAGTGCTTCTCCTTACAGGTAAGAGACACAGAAAGGGAATTCATAGCACATGTGCACACACATGCACAGAGCCACACACTCACATACAATAATTGATTGAACACACAAATTATATCAAAATATATTTATTTCATCTTATGGAATTTATTGGTATGATATTGTTTAATAAAATTATGTAGGTTTCAAGTGTACAATTCTTTTTTAAAAATATATTTTATTGATTATGCTATTACAGTTGTCCCATATTCCCCCATCATTCCCCTCCACCCTGCACACTCCTCCCACCCACATTCCCCCGTTTTAGTTCATGTCCATGTGTCATAAGTTCTTTAGCTTCTACTTTTCCCACACTATTCTTGCCCTCCCCCTGTCTATTTTCTACCCACCATCAACGCTACTTATTCTCTGTACCTTTTCCCCCTCTCTCCTCCTCCCACTCCCCTGTTGATAACCCTCCATGTGATCTCCATTTCTGTGGTTCTGTTGCTGTTCTAGCTGTTTGCTTAGTTTGCTTTTGTTTTAGGTGTGGTTGTTAATATCTGTGAGTTTGCTGTCTTCTTACTGTCATATTTTTTATCTTCTTTTTCTTAGATAAGTCCCTTTAACATTTCATATAATAATGGCTTGATGATGATGAACTCCTTTAACTTGACCTTATCTGAGAAGCACTTTACTTTCCCTTCCATTCTAAATGAAAGCTTTGCTGGATAGACCAATCTTGGATGTAGGTCCTTAACTTTCATGACTTGGAATACTTCTTTCCAGCCCCTTCTTGCCTGTAAGGTTTCTTTTGAAAAATCAGCTGACAGTCTGATGGGAACTCCTTTGTAGGTAACTGTCCCCTTATCTCTTGCTGCTTCTAGAATTCTCTCCTTCATTTTAATCTTGGGTAATGTAATTATGATGTGCCTTGGTGTGTTCCTCCTTGGGTCCAACTTCTTTGGGACTCTCTGAGCTTCCTGGACTTCCTGGAAGTCTATTTCCTTTGCCAGATTGGGGAAGTTCTCCTTTATTATTTGTTCAAATAAGTTTTCCACTTGTTGTTCTCCCCCTTCCCCTTCTGGTAGCCCTATAATTCGGATGTTGGGACTTTTAAAGATGTTCTGGAGGTTCCTAGGCCTCTCCTCATTTTTTTGAATTCTTGTTTCTTTCTTCCTTGTTTTCCATTTGGTTGTTTCTTTCTTCCTTCTGGTCCACTCCATTGATTTGAGTCTCAGTTTTCCTCCCATCTCTATTGGTTCCCTGTGGGTTTTCCTTCATTTCACTTATTGTAGCCTTCATTTGTTCATCTAATTTGTGAGCAAAATCAACCAATTCTGTGAGCATCCTGATCACCAGGGCTTTGAACTGTGCATCTGATAGGTTGGTTATCTCTTGGTCACTTAGATGAATTGGCTCTGGGGCTTTGATTTGTTCTCCCATTTGAGCCATTTTCTTTTGTTTGGGTTTTGTTTGTTTTTGTTTTTGTTTTTGTTTTTTTGACTGATCAGGGCTGTTATGTAGTGAGGGGTGGAGCCTTAGGTGTTCTCCAGGGTGGGGCAGCTCAGTTGCTGGGTTGTGACGCTGTTTGTGGGGGTGGGGTCTGAGAGGGAACAATGGCGCTCACTCTGCTCCCTCTCAGATTCCAGTCCATTCTACCACCTCCTGCCTCCCCCCGCCCAGACCATGTGCGCACGAATGTGGGACCACCCAGTCAGCCAGCCGCCTTGTGCGTCCTCACTGAGTCTGCACTGTTGCCACCCCATGCCCAAGGTCCACTAGCTGCTGCCTGTGTGCCTAGGGTCTTCTAGCCACCACCTGCATGCCTGGGATCTGCCAGCCACTGCTGCCTGTGCACCCAGGTCTGCCAACCTCCACTTTTTCCTGCTGTGACCCCACCCCTCTTATCAGTCTGGATTAATGGTTGTTGGACTTCCATACAGTTCAATTTTCTATCAGTTATGGTTGTTTTCTTGTTTCTAAATCTTTGTTGTCCTTAATTTTGGTTGCGTGAGGAGGTATAGTGTGTCCACCTATGTCTCCATCTTGGCCGGACTCAAGTGTAGAATTCTATAACACCGCATCAGTATATTGTATTGTGTTCACCACCCCAAGTCAAACCTCCTTCCATCACCTTTTATCCCCCTTTACCCTCTTCTACCTCCCACCAACCCCCTTCCCTCTGGTCATCACCATGCTGTTGTCTGTGTCTATGAGGTTTTTTTTGTCTCAATCCCTTCTCCTTTTTCACCCACTACCCTCAATCCTCTGCCACTCTAATACCTCACAGTCTTTTGTCTGTATCTATGAGTCTGTTTCTATTCTGTTTATTAGTTTATTTTGTTCATTAGGTTCCACATGTAAGTGAAATCATATGACACTTGTCTTTCTCTGAGTGACTTATTTCATTTAGCATAATACTCTCCAGGTCCATTCCTGCTATCCCAAAAGGTAAGAATTCCTTCTTTTTTATGGCTGAATAGTGTTCCATTGTGTAAATGTACCACAGTTTTGCGCGTGTGCACGTGTGTGTGTGTGTAAATGAGTTAAATATTTAAGTTACAATCTCCATTAGAGTTTAGTTATTTAATTCATTCCCACAGCCATTTATTGGTTGTTCCAAACAAAATCAATCTTCTTGGCCTTACATGAACCTGTGCCATACTTAATGATTATCAGTTAATAAAATGTCAATCAATCATTTGTTATAATCATCTATATGATTGAATATTTTTATTTTTTAATATTTTATTTATTTATTTTTAGAGAGAGGAGAAGGAGAGAGAGAGAAACATCAATGTGTGGTTACCTCTCATGTACCCCCCACTGGGGACCTGGCCCGCAACCCAGGCATGTGCCCTGACTGGGAATCGGACCAGTGATTGTTTGATTCACAGGCCTGCATTCAATCCACTGGGCTATACCAGCTAGGGTTGATTGAATATTTTTAATGGTATTTTATTGTTTATGCTATTACACTTGTCCCACTTTTTCTCACTTGTGCCACAGCTGTTTTATCCACTCATCTAATGATGGGCACTTGGGCTGATTCCAGATTCTAGCTATTTCAAATAGTGCTGCAGTGAACATAGGGGTGCATATATTCTTTTGAATTGGTGTTTTAGGCTTCTTTGAATATATTCCCAGAAGTTGAATCACTGGGTCATAAGGCATTCACACTTTTAATTTTTGACTCCATACTATTTTCCACAGTGGCTGCACCAGTCTGCATTCCCACCAGTCATGCACAAGGGCTCCCTTTTCTCCATATCCTCACCAGCACTTGTTGTTTGTTGATTTATTGATGATAGTCAGTCTGACAGGTATGAGGTGATATCTCATTGTGGTTCTAATTTGCATTTTTCTGATTGTTGGTGACATTGAGCTTCTTTTCATATGTCCATATGTCCTCTTTGGAGAAGTGTCTACTCAAGTCTTTTGCCCATTTTCTAACTGAATTGTTTGTTTTTCTGGTGTTGAGTTGAATAAGTTCTTTATAGATTTTGTATATTAACCCCTAATCAGATGTATCATTGGTGAATATGTTTTCCCATTCAGTAGATTGTCTTTTAATTTTGTGGATGGTTTCCTCCATTGTGCAAAAACTTTCTGGTTTGATGTAGTGAAATTTGTTTATTTTTTCTTTTGTTTCCTTTGCCTAAGGAGATATATTATAAAAAAATATTGCTATGAGAAATGTCTGACATTTTACTTCTATGTTTTCTTTGAGGATTTTTATGGTTTCTAGTCTAACATTTAAGGCTTTAATTCATTTTGAGCTTATTCTTATGTATGGTGTAAGAAGGTGGACTAGTTTCTCTTTTTTTTTTTTTGCATTAATTTGTCGAATATTTCCAGAACCATCAATTGAACAGACTATCTTTACCACATTGTATGTTTTTTATTTCTTTGTCATTTACTAATTGACCATAAAATTATGGGTTTATTTCTGGGAGCTCTGTACTGTTTCATGGATCTATATATCTGTTTTTATGTTTTAATTACTATGGCCTTGTAGCATAGTTTGATATCAGGTAGTCTAATACCCCCAACTTTGTTCTTCATTCTTGAGATTGCCATAATTATTCTGGGTCTTTTGTAGTTCCATATAAATTTTTGCAATATTTGTTCTAATTCTGTGAAATATGCCATTAGTATCTTGAGAGGAGTTGTGTTGAATCAATAGATTGCTTTGGGAAGTATGGACATTTTAATATTAATTCTTCCTATCCAGGAATATGGTATATGCTTCCACTTATTTATATCTTCTTCAATTTCTTTCTTCAGTGTCCTACAATTTTCTGAGTACAAGTCTTTTTACATCCTTGACTAAATTTATTTCAGGGGGGTGGTACAGTTGCAAATGGGATGGTTTTCTTAGTTTTTCTTTATGATACTTCATTTTCAATGCATAAAATGCAACTGATTTCTGTATATTAATTTTGTATCCTGCTACTTTACTGAATTCATTTATCAGTTCATGTAGTTTTGGGGGGAATCTTAGGGTTCTCTATGTACAGTATCATGTCATCTGTAAATACTGCCAGTTTTACTTCTTCCTTTCCAGTGTAGATGCCTTTTATTTCTTTTTCTTGTCTGATTTATGTTGCTAGGACTTCCAGTAGTAATTTGAATATGAGTGATGGAAGTGGACATCCTTGTTTTATTTCTAATCATAAGGGACATACTTGTAGTTTTTGTCCATCAAGTATGATGTTGGCTATGGGTTTGTCAGATGTGGCCCTTGTTACATTGAGCTACAGTCCCTCTTTCACATCTGTTGAGAATTTGTATCATAAATGAGTGCTGGATTTTACCTAAGGCTTCTTCTGCATCTATTGATATGATTGTTTTATTTTATCTTTCATTTTGATTAAGTGGTGTATCACATTTATTGACTTCTAGATAATGCACCAACCTTGCATCCAGGAATAAACCTCACTTGATCATGGTGTACAATCTTCTTAATGTATTGCTGGATTCAGTTTACTAATATTTTGTTCAGGATTTTAGCATCTATGTTCACCAGGGATATTGGCCTATAATTTTCTTTCTTTGTAGTATCTTTATCTGGTTTTGAAATTAGCATAATGCTGGTCTCATAAAATGAGCTTGGGATTCTTCTATCCTCTTGAATTTTTTGGAGTAGTTTGAGAGGGATAGGTATTAGTTCTCTGCATGTTTGGTAAAATTCATCTGGTGAGCCATCCAGTCCAGGGCTTTTGTTTTTGAGAGATTTTTTATTACTGCTTGCATTTCATTAGTTGTAACCTATCTATTTGAATTTTCTAGTGCTTCATGGTTCAGTTTTAGAAAATTGTATATTTCTAGAAACTTATACATTTTTTCATTTTGTCTAATTTGTTGGCATATAGCTAGTCATAATATTTTCTTACAATTCTCCGTGCTTCTTTGGTGTCCGTTGTTATTTCTTGATAACTCTGGTTAAAGGTTTGTCTACTTTGTTTATCTTTTCCAAAAACTAGGTCTTGGTTTCTTTGATCTTTTGTACTTTTTTAGACTCTATTTTGTTTATTTTTGCTCTGATATTTATTATTTTCTTTCTTCTACTCACCTTGGGATTTGTTTTTGTTTTTGTTTTCTAGTCCCTTTTCAGTGTAAAGTTAGATTGTTTATTTGAGCTTTTTCTTGTTTCTTTAGTTAGGCCTGTAATGATATGAATTTGTATCTTAGGACTGCTTTGGCTGTGTCCCATAGATTTTGGGTTGTTGTGTTCTCATTTTCATGTGTCTAAGGGTATTTTGATTTCTTCCTTGATCTCATTATTAACTCATTCATTGTTTACTAATATGTTATTTAGCCTCAATGTCTTTTACATTAATTGATTTCTAGTTTCATGTCAATATGATCAGAGAAAATGTTTGGTATAATTTCAATCTTCTTAAATTTATTGAGACATGTTTTGTGTCATAGCATGTGATCTGTCCTAGATAATGTTCCATGTGCACTGGAAAAGCATGTATATACTGTTGCTTTGGGAAGAAATGCCCTGAAGATATCAATTAAATGCATCTCATCTAGTGTGTCATTTAAGACCAACATTTTCTTGTTGATTTTCTGCCTAGATCTATCTATTGATGTTAATGGGGTGTTAGAAACCCCTACATGACTGTATTTCTGTTGATCTCTCCCTTTATGATATCAGTATTTACTTTACATATTTAGGTGCTCCTCTGTTGGTTTCAGAAATTTTTACCAGGATGGTACCCTCTTATTGGATTGCTCTATGTACTATTATGTAGTTCCTTTTTTGTCTCTTATTATAGCTTTTGTTTTAAAGTCTATTTTGTCATATATAAGTATTATTACCCCAGCTGTCTTTTTCATGTTCATTTGCATTAAATATCTTTTGCATCCCTTTACTTTTAGTCTGTGTGTATGTTTCATTCTAAGATGGGTATTTTGTAGACAACATAAATGTGGGTCTTGTTTTCTTATCCATTCACTTGCCCAATGTCTTTAGACATTGGGATCATTTAAGCCATCTACATTTAAAGTGATTATTGATAGGTACATATTTATTGCTTTTTGATTATTTTAACCATGTTTATCTGTATTTTTTTCCTTCTTCTTGAAGAAGACTCTTTAACATTTCTTGTAATACTGGTTTGGTGGTAACAAACTCCTTTAGTGACTTCTTGTTAGGGAAGCTCTTTATTTTTCCTTCAATTTTAAATGATACCCTTGCTGGGTAAAGTATTCTTGGTTGTAGGTACTTATATTTCATCACTTTGAATATTTCATGCCAATCTCTTCATGAAATATTCAGTGAAATATTTTTGTTGAGAAATTAACTGACAGTTTTATGGGGACTCCCTTGTAGGTAACTTTCCTTTTCTTGTTGCTTTTAGTATCATCACTTTGTCTTTAACCTTTGCCAGTTGAACTATGATGTGTCTTGGTGTGGACCCCTTTGGGTTCATCTCATTTGGGACTGTCTGCACTTCTTGGACTTCTGTGTCATTGTCCTTCACCAGGTAAGTGAAATTTTTAGTCATTATTTGTTCAAATAGGTTCTCAATCCCTTGTTCTTTCTATTCTCCTTCTGGTACCCTTATGATGTGGATGTTATTATGCTTTACTTTGACCCAGAGGTTCTTTAAACTATACACAGTTTGTAAAATTCTTTTCTTTCTACTGCTCTGATTGTATATTTTCTGCAACCTTGTCTTCCAAATTGCTGATTTGGTCCTCTGCTTCATCCAACATACTGTTTATTCCTCCTATTGTGTTCTTCATTTTTGACTGGTTATTTTTTATGGTTTCTATGTCCTTTTTCATGCTGCTTTAGTTCTCACTAAGTTCCTTGTAGTTCTCACTAAGTTTTTTGAGCACCCTTATAACTGTTGCTTTGAACTTTATATCTTGTAAAATTCTTGCCTCCATTTCACTGAGCTGTTTTTCTGGAGATTTCTCCTTTTCTTTAATTTGGGGCATGTTTCTTTGTCTCCTCATTTTGGTTGCCATTTTGTGTTTGTTTCTATGTGTTATGTAGATATGCTTGACTCCCAGTCTTGGGAGGGTGGCCTTATGTAATAAGTGGCTTGTGGGACCCAATGGCATAGTCTTCTTGATCACCTGCACAGGGTTCTGGAATGTCCCTTGCGTGGGTTATGTGGGTCCTCCTGCTGTAATTGAGTCTTGAGTGTTATTGGCCCACTCATGTGTGGGGGTCAACCCTCAGGCTGGCTGACTGTGAGCAGAAACCCTGACCACAGTGTACAAGCTGTTGTGCAGGCACTGACCCTATGGAGCAGAATTCACCTTAGCAGTTTCTCTCACTTGCCAAGATTTCCCTTTGAATATGCTGCTTGAAGTGCTGATTGGATTCTGCTCTGATGTTATATGAAACTGACCAATGGGTACATTGGTTCTGGGTCTACATTGGGAGGTACTCTGGTGCAAACCAATCTCTGACACTGCCCATGAGTGGCCCTGGAGAACCTCTTTGGTGTTACAAAGTGATCCACAGCTTTTGGCTGCTTCTGCTGGGTCTGGGTGTGCACAGGAAAAGCAAAGCTGTGCACCAAAGCCAGCTTTTACCAGCATTGTGCCAGGGGCAGGTCAGCAAAACTCCCAAGAAACACTGAGATCTGCTTCTGCCTTCCAGCTGCCTGTTAGGCTCAGTCACTGAAAGAGCCTCTGGCAGTACTTGAGTAGCATAAGGTAGGTTCTCAGTGAGTCACCAGGGGCAAGGTAGGGGCAAGTAGTGTTTATCAAACTGATACAAGTTTAAATTATGTGCCAGTGCTATGTCTGAGGTTACTCAGCAAATATCCAAGGGTATATACCAAGTCTAGCTGCCTCTCATTGGGTGTTCACACATTTTTGTCACGGAACAGGGTCTCAAAGAGTCATCTGGAGAGTTTATCAGGTTCAAACACACCAAGATTTGGCCACATGAAGGGAAGGCTGTGCAGAGCTCAGGCATGAGTGAAATATTTCTCTCACCCCAGAGCTACCCATTTCAGTCTGTCCCAGATTCTGCCAGGATCCAGATTTCTGCAGGGCAGGGCTTCCAGGAGTGGAGAGAGGGGGCGGTGCCAGTTAGCTTGGGGCAAAATGCGGGGAGTGGCCCTACTCCAAGACACACAACTCAATCTGTCCCAAATTCAGCCCAGACTCAGCAGGGTGGAGCCACAAGGATTTAGGAAGGTCAGGCTGCTAGGAGCTCAGAGAGTGCAATTGGCCAATCACCCACAAGAGGATGATGCCAGTCAGGCTCCCAGGAAATTGGGGGGAATGGCCCCTGCCCCAACATCAAAAAACTCAGTTACTGATGCTGCTGTGTTAGTCTGCCCAGACCTCTACGGCCAGTCAGATGACTCCTCAGCAGAGTGTGAATTATGGAGGGTGGGGCAACAGGGAGTCCAGAGGATGGGGTTACTGCATTCCCCCAAGCTGATGCAGTATGGAAGATGCCACCCAAGAAAGATGGCATCTGCAGTGTGGGAGAGGGACTGAGCACTGGGGTCCCAGCAGCTGTCCCTTCAGCTCTCTCCCCAGAGCCACAAATCACAGTCTCTCCTCACACAACTCTAGTCTGTTCCACCCTTCCTCTGCCAAAACCTCCCTTTGTAACCCCAGGGGCTACAAACAAAATTTTGTGTGTTGGCCCTTTAAGAGGGCACCTGTGTCTCTAGCAGGCTCCTGTCTCTCCCCAGTGGATAGAGTCCCCTCTGATTTTCATTGCCAGATGTAATGTGGGTACCTATCTCAGCTCTGGTGCTCTGAACTGGGAATCCTGGTGTGGAGTGGGAATCCTGTTGTAGGTTAGAAACCCCATGCTCCCCAGGGGAAGCCTCTGCTGCTAGAATATCCCTCCAGAATTCCAGCTGCCATCCATGGTAGCAGGGCAAGCTCTTTTCACAACTTTGCCCCTCCTACCAGTCTCCATGTGGCTTCTTCCATAAATCCTTGGTTATAAGACTTCTCTTCAGCTAGTCTTCAGTTGGCTATTTAGGTTAATTGCTCTATGTTCTAGCTGTAATTCCAGTTTGGTCCTGGGAGGAGGTTAGTGTAACATCCACCTACTCTGCCAGCACCCTGGATCCCTCTGAAGAAAATTTTTTTAAAAATAGGTGGGTAGAGGATGAAACTACAGAGAAAGATACCATTAGTTTTTGGTTAACAGTATCTATTCAACTGGAGCTTGAAATAAGATAAGGATCTATCTCTTTTTCTTATTTATTTACTAGGTACACATTCAGAAATCAATAATACATAAACAGCAATTCTCTTTATTGAAGAACAACACTGAGGGCCCTTCTTAAATTACATTAGTATTGCTTACAACTCTATGAAGTCACACACACACACACACACACACACACACACACACACACACCATATAAGCAAAGAAACAAAGACTCAGAGAGGTTAAGTGACTTGACTAAGACCACAAAGCGTTAAGTCAAGACTGAAACCAGCACTCCCTGACTCTAAGATCTGTGCTCTTACCATGACTCTTTACATTATTTTCCAGTGATATTAAAAGTGAGGCCAAGTTTTAAAGACTCCTACTAACTCCGAGTACTTCAATGAGATCCTCCACATTTTTTTAAGCTAAGGAGTCCACTCCACAGTCTACCTTTGAATAAAGAATAATTCAATTGTGAATTATATTGCCTAGTATATTCCCAGATTTATTTTGTCCTTGGAGCTGCTACAAATTGGTTATGTTGTCTGAGTGTTCACTGGATCCACACGCAATGGAAAGGGAGCTCTGTTGTACCTAGATTTTACTGTGGGCAAGAAACAGAGCAATGTATTTAATAAGCTGTGTCTTGTTCAATGAAATAAGAATGGGAAAGCCCAGTACCCAGGTCCCTTTGGTCTAATGTGAACTAAGAGAAAAAAACCTTCTTTGCTAGTTTATTCACACTTTTTACCTGATTTTTCTTAGTATTGGGAAAGGCATATTTTATTCATAGAAGGCCATTTAGAAAGTACGGTTTTCAACATCTCAGAGAAGTTTCCTGAGTTAAGTCCACACCTCCTGGCCCTACCTGTGTGCCCTGTCTGAAGGCCCATAATTGAAGAATAAATCTTTGCTTTAATGTCCTTATCATCTAATAAACTGTGGACAGTACAGCAGAGTAATCTTAGAAATATTTTTCTTAGATTACGGTGTATAAAGAACCACACCTGAATTATTGGTGGTGCAGACTAAAGACTAAAACAACCATTGAGCATGGGGAAAGGTACCGGGATGCTCGAAAAGATGCTGAATCACTTTGCAACATTTCTGAGGTTTATTTCTGGTCACTGAAGTAGTTGCTTCTATTGCCCATCCCCGGTCACTCCAGTCACAGCCGTGCTCTCTGCCTCAAGGTGTGTTCCTAGCATCTAAGTTAGTATTCTAAAATGCCAACTTGTGTACTGGTTATGTAAGAAACTTGGAGAGATGTTTTTGCAAATTTACATTTGTGGACCCTGCCCCAAATCCAGTGTCTCTAAAGCAGGGCCCTGGAAACTGGGTTTTCAACAGCTTGCCTGAGTGACTCTGAGGCAGAGCCAGAATCACTCAGCATCTGATAACCTTGACAACATCAGCACTAGAGAAACTCTGCTTGGTATGTTCTCATACTGCCCAGGTGCATGGGACCAGTGGGGAGGCCATATTAATATTTCATCTCCCTAAAATCAATTTTCAAAACTCATTAAGCCATAAAATTTGATTTCCCTGAAAAGTGTATATTGGCTTAATGCACCAGGTAGTACTTAGATACACTTGAGGCTGAAGTTTTGCTGTATTACTTATATCATCCACCTTTACATAGCCCAGAGGCAGATATTATTTAATCATTCAAGTATAAAGCATCTAGTTCCCTAGCCTTCTCTCATCAGACCTTTAGATAACTCTGCCACCCTAAATTATTTACCAACTCAACTGCATCATCTAAACTTTTTTCTAAGACTTCCCACGTTTTCCACATAGGATCAGGGTGAGAGGCACTCTTCCAGTATAACATTTGGCATCTAAAAGATGGCATACAAATGGGAAAGGAAGCAAGTATAAAAGTCTCTGTGGTCTTTGTGTCTGATTCTCACAAAGACCATTTATTTTATTTTAAGCCTTGATCAAAACAAATCAATGTTTCCGTTCTTAGAGATGCAATGTTGTAATACATTCCAGAGGTTGCTCTCCCAAACAGAAGTGGAAGACAATGGAATATCTCCTGGTGCTGACAGACCTGAGAGTCTCCTGGAACTGGCTCTCGCTGGCTGGAGAGAACTGACCCTGAACATCTTCCATCTCCAGGGACATCACTTTGGAGTTTGAAAAACACGTTGGGAATATCTACATCATGAAAATCAGCAAATGCTACAAATCTGGGCTTCTTTTTTTTTTTAAAGAAATATGGCTTACCAACACACCACTGCACAAACCTTGCTCTATCATCTGCTTGGACCCCTAGGTAACCACTATCTTCCTTAACAACCTTTAGTTTTGTAAAGCTGGCTATTGGGAATACTCACCAGTCCTGCTCTTCCCTCTCTACAATCTAGACTACAAACTAGCCAACCCTCCCTCTACTTTATTTTAATTTAACCCATTTACTGTAAAACAAAACACAAATATAGAAAATCATACAAAATTGATAAAAGAAAGTTGTTGACCCCAGAAAGAATATACCTGCCAAAAAGGACTCCTCATGGTTAACTGGACTCAAATTCATAACCAGAGTGAAGCAGCCATTGCTTACAGCGGTCCCTCAATACACACCACACTGCCTTACAGAGAAAAGCCACACAATGGGATGCCAAGTCCCCTGCACTTTGCTCCTGCCAGCTGAGTTGACCTTTATAAGAAAGCCTTTAGGTTCAAATTTTGGCCTATAAGACTGAGACTTGTCCCATCCAATTGGACCTACACAGCTAAATACTCATTTGCATCTTTGTCAACCAATCAGAGTAACTCCATTTTGACCAATCAGGATGGTGCTATTTGAACCAATCAAACTCTTAGAATTTGGAGTCTTAATTTGCATGTAAATGAACCAATCAGGGACCGAGGTTGGGCACTCTTCTCTATTCTTCTATATAAGCCACCTTCACCTTTGCTTCAACTGAGTACACTCTTATTTTCCATCACAGACAGGAGCTGGAGCTGTAACCCTGGAGCCACTGTGCCTGAGCTGCTTAGACTGAGCTGTGTAATGCCTGAGCAGGTTTGCCACTGTACAGTTTCACAATTGAGCTGTTTTCAGCAGAACTGTTCCACAGTCAAACTATTTTACAATTGAGCTATTTTCAATGAGTAAATTCTTCCTTTTCAGCACACCCCAAATTAGAGATGCATGTTGGTGTTGAATTGGTGGCAACAAGCTTCAGTTGACACACCATACTTTTATAACCACAATTTGAGTCAAGAACTAGAAATTTTCTAGTTACCACAGAGGCTCTGTGATGTGTCTTCTTCTAAAAGTAACCAGCATCCTAACTTCAGTAGTAATTCAGCCTTTCATTTCTTCATTGTCACTCATGTATATCTACATCTTATACAGCACTTGTAACTTTTATTGATATGTCTAAGTTTTTTAATCCACATATTCCCCCTTTTCTTGCTATATTTTCTTCATAAATTATCTGCTGAAGAATTTGCATCTTTGACATGTAGATTTGCTCACAGCCCCGATTGTACAGAATGTATTCTCATGGTACAGTTTAATACGTCTCTGTGTCTTCTGTATTTGTTCACATTAACAGGTGGATTGAGAAGCTTGATCAGACTTAGGCTGATACCTTTGCAAAATGTAGGTGGCATTGTGTTTTTTCATCAGAAACATGTAACTGGTTGTTTCTTACAATGTTCGATCATTGATTGCCAATGCCTAGATTCATTCATTCATTGGAAATTGCAATATGTTGATAGTCTAACTCTCTCATTTCCCTTTTTTACTAATCAGCTGAAATAGGGTAGAAAGAATTGCTTCTGCTTACCTACTCTTTGGTGACTTACTGGTATGTATCAAATAGGAAAGGTAAAATAAATGATTAATTATTTCTTTTTTTTAATCTAATTTTAGAGATGCATTGATTCCCTATCCCCTGTTTAAACAGAAAATCCAATTGTCTTCTTGATAAACTAGTGAAATGGAGAGATGCATAGATGCTAAAATACATGTACCTCAACCAAAAGCCAGCCTCAAGCTTAATGGAAAAATGCTAAAAAAATTCCTACCTAAATCAGAGACAATAAAAAAATGTCTACTAATGGTGATAATGTACATTTATTTATCTTCATTCTGGAAGTTCTGGCCAATATTATTAACCAAGAGCAAGAAATTAAAGCTGTAAATATTAAGAAAGAGGAGGTAAAATTTTCACTTGTAGGTGATATGATTGAATTCCTGAAGCATAGTAGAAAATCAACCCAAAACATTACAATATGAGAACATAATAAATATACAGACTAAAAATCAATATGCAGAAGCAGTAAAATACACGTAGGAAAACAACAAATAAATTAGAATACATAATGGAATAAAATACTCCATTTAAAAAATAAAAATAAGTAAATAAATACATAAGGATAAACTAAGAAAATGCAACCCCTTTATAGAAAGAAGCCTTAAATAATATAGTCCTAAGGAACACAAGGGAAATCTTAAACAAATAAAATCATCCCACATTTTAACAAGGAAGACCCAACAATGAAAAAATTGTTAATTCATTTTACTTTATCTATACATGTACTACAATACCCACAAAAACTTCAACATGATTTTATCAGAGAATTAAACAATTGGATTCTAAAGTTAGTATATAACAAAAATAAACAAGCAAAGACAGTGAGGAGAATTCTAAAAGAGAAGAGTAATGTAGCAAGCAGACAATGGGCAGTATTTGACATGAGCAAAGTTTATAAATAGACTCTTCACAGAATAGGAAATACAAATTACTCTTAAACATATGAAAGATGTTGGACTTTACTCATAGAAGTGATGTCTAATACATCATAAAGTATTTCCATTCAATTATTTACCTTTCTAAATGTTGCAGGTAGGGCATCTAGAAGCAGAGCCTGAGATGGGGAGTTTCTCAGGAGAGTGATTTAGGGAGGAAATGCTCTCAGAAGAAGGTGGGGGAAGGGGAGGCAGAGGAGCAGAGGAAGAAAACCGAACGAAGAGGAGCTCACAGCTCCAGACTGGCTTCTGCCTGATCCCACAGAGAACTCTGCAGCGCAAGCACACCATGGGTTTCGTTCCACCTCCTCGAGCCAAGGATGTCCTTCTGCCCATGTCAGTCACTCAGTTCCCTCTGGAACTGCTTTTCCTCTCTTCCCTTCAAGGAGAGAATGGGATGCAATTTACTGACCAAGATGGTTCGTGTCCACTGAGGGACACCCCTGGAGAAAGGGCTGCTGTCAGCCAGTGGGAGCCTCCACCCACAGGGGTGAAGACAAGGTACCCCTGGCCTTGAGGGGGGCTCTGGGCAGGACACAGACTGCATCCACCACACTTAAGTAGAGCTTTGCTCTACATGTTGTACATGAAATGAAGCCTTGGAGCAAAAATTAAAGAACCATAAATCCGAAACACACTTAGATGCTTGATTAATGAAAGCATGTCATTTGGAAGGCCATCAGAGTCCAGGATATCGCGTCATATGAACTGGCTTGGAGTGCCAGCTCAGCCATGCTGACATGGTGAAATGATCAAAATTAAGCCTAAATTTTCTCTTTTGTAAAATGGGTGCAATTACTTTAAAAGAATAGCTGTAGGGAGTTTAAAACTATTTATCAATATGAATAGAATTTTGCCTTGGATGTGGGGCAATCTCAGCAAGCTTTGGTTAATTGCTCCTTTGCTACTGCCCAATTCAACTAAGTTGGAGCCTCTTACAAAATACAAACAAAATGAACAAGTAACTAACCAAAGTCCATGCTTGATTTTATACTCCTGTAGCCCCAACACTGTGTTTTTCACTTTAAAAGGTTTTAACTTCCTGCCTGACCACTATTGCACTTGTGAACTGAGAAACACACCATCTAGCCCAATGCTGAAACATTTAATTCATATAAAACAAATGAAGCCTCCTTATTAAGTATAAAAATGCTAGTATTTTTCAATATCACTTTATGGCCTGGAGATTATTTTAAAATGAATTTGGAGGTGCTAAACTCCTTTCTTTTATACATTTTAAAAAATATATTAATAAAATTATATATTAATAATAATTTTCTCCTGAATAAAAAAGCTTTATGTATACATTATAAACATTTTAGAAAATACATATTAGCTAAATAAAGAAAGCAAAATATAATCTAGTCTTACCAATATACTTATTTAGGCATATCTTTCTGGATTTTAAGTGCATAAATATTCATCATTAGAATATTTTAATGCAAATATTTATTCACTTTTTTATAGTGTTTTGTAATTTTATCATTTCAGAGGATAGCAAGTCTTTCTAGGTCATTAAAAGTTTTGCACTCTTTTTTAAATGATACAGAAAATCAAAATATTAGATGCAGATATAAATACAGATATGGTTATGGATGTGTGCTTAAAGAAATATACGTATAAATATATAGGTACAAAATATATGCAAAATATTATATAATATATTCATTTACAAAGAAATCCATTTATATACACTGTATAAAATATAAGCTTTATTTTTAAATAATTAAATTCATTCACCTTTTTAACTTTTGTGTTTGCTGTTGTGATTAAAATTTTAAAGTTTTATACATATTTTAAAATACAAAATGATTATATCTTTTTAAGACATATTTTAAATTTATTCTAACAACTGCTTTTGGCACCAGCTGGGTAAAAGTGTTGTTAAAGGTATTACCAAGCCCTGGATGCTGTGGCTCAGTGGATTGAATGCTGGCCCAAAGGGTCAGCAGTTCGATTCCCAGTCAGGGTACCTGCCTGGGTTGCGGTCCAGATTCCCCAGTGTGAGGCGTGCAAGAGGCAACCACACATTGATGTTTCTCTCCCTCTCTTTCTCCCTCCCTTCCCCGCTGTCTAAAAATAAATAAATAAAATATTTTTAAAAGGTGTTACCAAGATAAATAAGAAACAGATGCTGCTAGATTTCCCTAGTTAACTCTGAGAGGTGTGGGCACAAATAATTATAATATGAAAGAGAAAATGTTATGATTGTTACAACAAGTGCTAAGAAGACAACAAGAAAGAGATCATAACTTCTGGAGGTAAGAGAGAAGGATCAAGAAAGCTATCACAGAGAAAATGTCTTCATACCAAAATTTGATGGGTGGAGAATGTGGAGAGAAAACCTGAGGAAAGACAGTGAAATTGCAGTCCCAAGTGAACAAGTAACCAGATGAAATCTGGTTAATTAGTTCCAAACATTACAACAAAGAAAGAATTTCCTGAATTTGCCCAATAAGAGACACCAGGGGGACAAAGCATTTTCATGACATATTTTAAGACTGTACTTTCTGTGACAAATCTCCTGTAAAACCTCCTGACTCCTCTGATGATGTATCTTTTCTTTGGAAATAAATGGTATGGAGTTGTGGCACCTCTCAGTTGATCCTTAGGCAACAGGGGAAACCAACTTGGTGTGAGTACCCCACCCTTGGACACCGCTGGACAGAAATGCGCTTGCTGGAATTTTCAAGCTATCCCCAAGCTCAGAGCATAACTCTATTTCCCATTAGAGAGCCGATATGTTGTGAGGGAAATTAAGTTGTTATTGCCTCTTGAATGTCAGCTGGCGGGCTCTGTCTCTGGCTAATGCCTGTAATTATACAAACAGCCTTCTGAGCACATCCCGTATGGCAGCTGCATGTGGCATTTACAGTTGTTATAATAACACAACAGCCAGCCAAGATGCACAACACAAGCACAACTCTGACCCACAAGTGACCTGCTAATTAGCAGCTGTGTGGGGTTAACTCAGGGAGCACCTCATCCAGAGCGGCGTGTTATTAATGTAAACACTGACCCTGGTAAATGGGAAAATGCATGCCAGGAGGAGCTGACTCATTCCCTGCCCGTGCTGGGCAAGCAAATGAGAAAAGCACACTCGACAGAAAGAGCCCACAAAATGCCTAGAACACGGAGCAGAGGGAGTCTGGTGTCTCTTCCCTGCACCGCGCCTACCACCTGGGAATCCTGACTATGGAATTCACCTCCAGGTTTGGGTATGGGGGTTAAATGTGTCCTGTCTCAAGATCCCACTCTCCACCCTGGCTCCCACCTTTCCATCTCCTGTTCCGTGGGATTATTTGACTTAATAATAAGCTTTCCCTGAAGCTTCTTTTTGTTTCCCATGTAGAAATTTTGTTTGTTTTCTGTACCCATAAGGCTGCTTGTATAATTACACTATCGAGACCCATAATGAAAAGTAAAATGCCTCCTAACATGTCTCTTCCTCCCATCAAACTGCTCCCAAAACCTATGTACCTGCTTTGATCTCATTTTTTCTTGGTCTTAATTCCAGACTGTGCTTCAGGCAAACATTTGAATGTTATTCTTGATAATCGTCATTTACACGGGTCATTTACAAATAGCCTTCTTAGGCAAATCATATGTGGATGGTGAAGGCTGCCCACATGGCCTCTACTTCTCATATTTTCTTTGTTGTATTTGTCCCTTCACATCAGGATTTTCCCTCTTCATCTTTCTTTCTAACAAAGCTAAACTTCTTTCTCCCTTCCCTTATACAATTTATATCACTTACACTGTCCAAAAATGAAAGGATATCAAATTAGATGATCAGTATTAACCATAAATGTTTATTGGGTGTGCAAGTAGTTGAAACCTGGATGATAATAATAGCAAGATTTACTAGGTTCTGACCACTTACAACACTGTGCTAAACACTTTACATATATAATCTCACTCTGTTCCTACAACGACTTGGCTAAGCATGTTCAGTTTTCCTTATTTCATAGGTGGGAGAATTGGGGCCCAGAGACATGAGGCACTCGCTCAGAATCGCACAGCCCACTAGAAAGCTGGAATTCAAATTGGACCGATCTTAGTCCAAAACCCAAATGTTTCTCTGCAAGTCAATGAACAACCCTCTGCTCAGAGCCCCAGTCTCCTCATGTAATGAAAAGAAGTTAGGCCAAACAATCTCTATAAAGTACGAGGAGACTAAGAAATATAAACTGCAATCATCAAGAGGTTTCCATCTATTTATGAATCAGAATATAAAGGCATTTTAAATTACCATGTATTATATTTTGTAATGTATTTTTTGTAAAGATTTGTATTTAAAAAGTAAGTTGAGGCTTCACATCAAGTTAGTGGATCTGTCACATGCCTTTTCCTCCCCTTCTCTCTCAAAGTTCAGGAAAATGTCCATATAATTACATAAGGAAATAAACCTGTAACCACACAGACAGGAGAGTGGGAGTTCAGGGGGACAAGCAACCCCAGCACGTTTGGATGTCAGAAACAGACAGGAGTGTGTGTGCTAAGGTGGAAGCTCCAGGGTAAGGATGAGCCTGTCTTCCAGATGCATTCATAAGAGGCTCCCAGTCTGGAGACCATGGCAGAAGGCTGGTGTGAAATGCAGGGAGATGAAGGATGGAAAGTTCAAGCACACTGGCACGCTATTTGCCTCACCCTCACCCTGAGTCTAGAAAGCCTAGTTTCCCCCACCTCAGTGAAATATACAAAAGTCTCTGCTCCAAATAAATTAAGCCAATTGCCCAGGAGGAGTTTACATTATTCCTGTGTCTTCCTGGTTCAGAGTAAAGCCCCTCTGATTCTGCATTTCCACAACCTTGAAGGGAAGCCAGCATTCTCATCTCCAGAGTCTGCAGAAGTTCACAAGACCCCCACATCAGCTCCATGTGATCATCAACATGGCCCTTTGTTCTTACATATAAATGGGCAACAAAGGATTACAAGTATGTGATGAAAGCCAGCAGCATGGGAAAAGAAAGACCAAACAGATGAACAGAAATAACAATAAATCACGTGACTAATTGATAAATAAGGTAATTTTACTTCTTGACTTCAATTAAATTGAAGAGAAAATATATTAAAAATAGGATGCTGAATGCTAATCACTAGACCACCAGGTCACCTTTCCACAGTATCCCCACTGGGACCCTGGGCTTGGAGCAGCAGGGAATTTATGACTGTCCTTTTAACAGAATGATGATGTTTGTGATGGCAATTATTGTTTATGCTGGTGCCTACAGATGAAATAAGAATTTGTCAGTACTAAAAAAAATAGGATGCTAAAAAGTGAAACAATCAGAAAATATAGAAAAATTCTTAAAAATTAAAAAATAGATGGCCAAAGTAAAATGTCAATGGAAAGACTGAATGATAGAGTACTTCTTAGACATAAACCAGAATGAAAGTAGACAGAATGAAGAAAACATTAAGAGTCAATCCCATGCAGCTCAACATCTTACTAATGTAAGTTGCTAAAAAGGAAATTAGAGAAAGGAGAAAAATTTATGAAATATAGAATGAAAGAAACTCAGAGATTAAAAAAATATAAATTCTTCAGAATAAAAAGGCTATAGTGTGAGGTGATGATTAAGATTAATGACCGAAGGCCACATCTAAAAGACTGTCATGAAAATAGGAATAGCACTGGTTTAACAAAATAATGTCTGAAATCTTCCAGAGGAGAGAAAAAAAACATATCTCCTGCTAAGGAACAGAATTCTGATTTCTCATGAAGACAAGTGGCTATTAGAAAACACTGCTTTCAAAGATCTGAGGGAAATATTTTAATATATTTTATTGATTTATTGAATGGGACAGTTGTCCCATTTTTTTCCTTCTCTTTGTTCTCCTCTGCCCTGCACCCTGCCCACCATCATTCCCCCAACTTAGTTCATGTTCATGAGTCGTACATATAAGTTCTTTGGCTTCTCCATTTCCCATGCTATTCTTAACTTCCCCCTGACTATTTTGTAACTACCATTTATGCTTCTTATTCCCTGTACCTCTTCCTTCATTCTACCCTCTCCCCTTCCCTGCTGATAACCCTCTATGTGGTCTCCATTTCTGTGATTCTGTTCCTGCTCCATTTGTTCACTTGGTTTGTTTTTGTTTTTGTTTTTTTAAGGCTCAGTTGTTGATAGTTGTGAATTTGTTGTCATTTTAGTGTTCATATTTTTTATATTTTTCTTAGGTAAGTCCCTTTAACATTTCATATAATAAGGGCTTGGTGATGATGAACTCCTTTACTTGACCTTATCTGAGAAGCACTTTATCTGTCCTTCCATTCTAAATGACAGCTTTGCTGGATAGAGCAATCTTAGATGTAGGTCCTTGACTTTCATGACTTGGAATACCTCTTTCCAGCCCCTTCTTGCCTGGAAGATTTCTTTTGAGAAATCAGCTGACAGTTTGATGGGAACTCCTTTGTAGGTAACTGTCTCCTTTTCTCTTGCTGCTTCTAAGACTCTCTCCTCATCTTTAATTTCAGGTAATGCAATGTTTTAAGAGACTTCATTTTAGAAAACTTGTAGATTTACAGAACAATTGTCAAAATAGTAGAGAGTTCCCAGAAACTGAGGACCTGGGCTCCTCTATTATTAATATCTTACAATCTTACATTAATATGATGTATTTGTAATAATTAATGTATTGACACATACTTATTCACATTTCCTTATTTCTACCTAATGTTCCTTTCCTGTTCCAGAATCCCATCCAGAATGTGACATTGTGTTTAGTTCTGTCTTTAGGCTTCTTTGGACTATGATAGCTTCTCCAGCTTACCCTTGTTTTGATGACCCTGACAGTTTTGAGGAGGACGGGCCAGGTATTCTGTAGAGTGCCCCTCTATTGGAACTCATCTGCTATTTTCTCATGGTTAGACCAGGGTTGTGAGTTTCAGGGAAGACCACAGAAGTAAAGTACCATTATCATCACAGCATATTAAGAGTAAATACTGTCAATATGATCCATCACTATTAATGTTGACCTCATCTAGCTAAGGTCATAAGGATCCACCTCCAAGAAAGCAGAGTATCTGTATAAGATATTCAGAATATTTCTCTGTATTTCTCTTTTTTAAAAGACTTTTATTTATTTGTTTTTAGAGAGACGGGAAGGGAAAGAAAAAGAGAGGGAGAGAAACACATATGAGAGAAACATCAATTGTTCGCTTCTCACACACCTCCAGCTGGGGACCCAGGCATGTGCCCTGACTAAGAATTGAACTGCTACCTTCCATTTCGCAGGCTGGCACTCAATCCACCAAGCCATACCAACCAGGGCAGAATATTTCTTTATAAGGGGTTTGTCTCTTCCTCCCCATTAATGAAACATGTATTTATATTATTGTGGATTCATGGACATTAATTTTGCACTATGGGTTGTGGTACAAAATTACTTTATTTTGTTGCTCCAATCATTCCAGCCTTGGCTGAAGGAGCTCCTTCTGTTGACTCCAGTGTACCTTTGACATAATCCCCTCAATGTGTATTGGCTGTACTGGGGGATCATTTTGTTTGTTTGTTTATTTAGCACTTCCTAACTTTCTGTCACTACAAGATGAGCCAGGCTCACCTCGCATGTTTTTTCTGTAGCCCTAAAATTAGCCTTATTCTCCTAGGAACCCTGCCTCTTTCACTGAAATGGTTTTAGAAACCAAAATTTAAATGACAAAGTATGTCCATAACTACTGAGGTGTCATTGCTTCTAGGCTCTTTGAGCTGACAACTCAAGGAGATATATGCATATACTAACATATGTATGTATACACATCTATAAATATTTCTATATGTAAACATGTGGGTCTATATTAAGAGAAACATGAGTTTATGCTGATATCTAAAAACATAATGCACTACCATGTGGATTACTCTAGCCTCCTTCCCTTGCCTATTTGCAAACTACCACTCTTACAGTGAGACACCTAGCTCCCACTATTTTCTATCCATTTACTTAATTGTTCAATTCTAGCATATGATGTCAGTCCAGAAAAAGTCCAGCCATTGCTAATATAATAAGAATGGTTTGCACGACATTGATGTAACCTGGCAGCCAAGGAATGTGGACTGGAATGTGTATGTGTGAACAATGACAACTTCACTATACTAGTCAGTGGGGGTGGTGCACGCCATTGAGTGAGCATGTGTATTGTGTGGCCATCACATTCAAAATGACTGAGCAAGTAGAACAAATGAATCTTCATCAAATTCTGCATCTGAATTCTTGGTCATTCCTCTGTGGAAACTATTCAGATGATTCAGAAGGCCACAGCTATGGACAACTGGTGAATGGCAGCTTTATCATGATAATGCACCTGCTCATGCATCATGTCTCATACAAAAATGTTTGGTGAAACATCAAATCACCCAGGTGACTCAGCCACCCTACAGCCCAGATTTGGTGCCCTGTGACTTCTCACTTTTCCCAAAACTAAATCACCTTTGAAAGGGAAAAGATTTCAGATCATCAATGAGATTCAGCAAAATACGGCAACGGGTCAGCTTATAGCTATTGTGAGAACTGTGTGAGGTCCCAAGGTGCCTACTTTGAAGGAGACTAAGGTGTCATTGTTCTATCTACAATGCTTCTTGTATCTTCTTCAATAAATGCCTGTTTTTTATAGCACGTGGCTGGATACCTTCTGGACAGACTTTGTACATGTATACAGTATCAGAATTGCTCATTCAACATCCAGGGGGAACAATTTTAACAACTGGAGTATAGTACTTATGTGCAGTTCCTTTTTTCCATAAAAATTACAGATTCCAAATTCTGGCCAAGACGGAGCCATAGGTAGATACACTTCAATTCCTCAAACAACCAAAAGAAGGATAACAGCCAATTTAAAACCAAAGAACAACCAGAACTTCCAGAAAATCAAACATTATGGAAGTCCAACAACCAAGGAGTTAAAGAAGAAACATTCATACAGACTGGTAGGAGGGACAGAGATAGGCATTGGGGAGGGAGAGGGCGCATAGCCAGGTGGCGGCTGGCAGTCCAGGCAAGTGAGGCAGTGACTGGCAGGGCAGTGACTAGTGGATGGAATTTCCCAAATTCATGTGCAGATAAACTGGAAGGAACAACTAGGGAACTAGATAGATCACACAACCCAGGGTTCCAGCATGAGAAACTAAAGCCTCAAAACCTCTGACTGTAAAAACCTGTGGAGGTTTCAGCAGCAAGAAAAACTCCAGCCCTCACAAAAGAGTTCATAGGAGAGACCCACAGGGTCCTAGAAAGTACACAAGCCCACCCACCTGGGAATTAGCACCTGAAAGGGCACAATCCACTTGTGGGAAGCAAGGGAAGAGATGGGAAGTGGGGCAAGAACTGGGTAAGCGGCATTATTTCTTCCCTGACCCTTCCCCCACATACAGTGCCACAACCCCACTATGGTGAATGCCTAAGGCTCCATCCCTTACAATGTAACAGGTGCACCAAGACAAATAAATATTGGTCCAAATTAAAGAACAGACCAAAATTCCAGAAAAACAACTAAGCAATGAGGAGATTGACAACCTATCAGATGCAGAGTTCCAAACACTGGTAATCAGGATGCTCACAAAAATGCTCACACACACACACAAAAAAAAATGCTCACCAAATATGGTTGCAAAATGAAGGAAGAAATGAATACTATATAAAGTGAAATAAAGAAAAATATACAGGGAAACAACAGTGATGGGAAGGAAACTGGGGCTCATATCAACAATTTGGAACAAAAGGAAGAAATAATCATCCAACCAGAACTGAATGAAGAAACAAGAACTCAAAAAAGTGAGGAGACACTTAAAAACCTTTGGTACAACATCTGAATCACAGGGGTGCCTGAAGGAGAAGAGGAAGACCAAGAAATTGAAAACTTATTTGAAAAAATAATGAAGGAAAAGTTCCCCAATCTGGCAAAGGAACTAGACATGCAAGTCCAGGATGCTCAGAGAGTCCCAAAGAAGTTAGATCCAAGAAGAAACACATCAACGCACATCATAATTAAATTACTTAAGATTAAAGATAAGGAGAGAATCTTAAAAACAGCAAGAGAAAAGGAGACAATTACATACAAAGGAGTTCCCATAAGATAATCAGCTGATTTTTCAAAAGAAAACTTACAGGTAAGAAGGGAATGGAAAGAAGTATTGGAAGTCATGAAGGGCAAGGACCTACATCTAAGATTACTCTCTCCAACAAAGCCATCATTTAGAATGGAAGGGCAGATAGACTGCTTCCCAGAGAAGGTCAAGTTAAAGGATTTCATCATCACCAAGCCCATATTATATGAAATGTTAAAGGGACTTATCTAAGTCCCTTTTTCTTATCTAAGAAAAAGAAGATAAAAAATATGAACAGTAAAATGACAGTGAATACATAACTATCAACAATGAAACCTAAACAAAAACAAAAACAAACTAAGTAAACCACTAGAACAGGAACAGAATCACAGAAATGGAAATCACATAGAGGGTTATCAGTGGGATGGGGGAGGGAGGAGAATGGGATAAAAGGTACAGGGAATAAGAAGCATAAATGGTAGTTACAAAATAGATGGGGAGGTTAAGAATAGTATAGGAAATGGAGAAGCCAAAGAACTTATATGTATGATCCATGGACATGAATTAAGGGGAGGGAGGATGTGGGAGGAGGAGTGCAGGACAGAGGGGCATAAAGGGGAGGGAAAAAATGGGACAACTGTAATAGTATAATCAATAAAATATACTAGAAAAAATAAAAATAACATTACAGATTCTACTTCTTTCCAGAGTTACTTAAATCAACACCTTTTCCTCTGGTTGAATTGTTTTCTTTTTTTAATTCAAGCATTTGAATTTTACTCCGTATGTTTACATTCTATGATTTTAACAAATGGACAATGTCTTCTATTCATTATTCAGGGTGTGACAAAAGTAGGTTTAAAGTTGTTCATGTGGAAAATAATACAATAATTAATAAATGATAACACAAAAATAAACTTTGTGTTTTGCATACTCACAACTGCAAAGGTACTTTTGCCACATGTTGTCATATTACACAAAATTGTCTCACCACCCTAAAAAAATGTCCTTCCTCTATTCAGTTATCCTTACCTCCTCCTAAATGACTGATAACCAATGGCCTTTTTACTATCTCTATAGTTTTGCATTTTCCAGTATATCATATAATGGGAACCATACAGTATATAGCCTTTTCAGACTTTTATCCACTTAGCAATATGTACTTAAGATTTTTCGATGTGTTTTCATACCTCAATAGATCACTTTTTTTAAATGCTGAGGACACTAAGTAATAATCTGCCATACAGATGTACTACAGTTTGTTTTTCCATTTACCTATTAAGGATATCTTGCTTGCATTCAGTTTTTGGTGATTATGAATAAAACTCCTATAAACATTCACATGTATTGCTGGATTGCATGGTAAAACTACGTAACTTAGTATGTAACTGCCAATCTTTCTTCCAAAGTGTCTAAATTACTTTGTATTTACACCAGCTATGTTACTCTGCATCTTTTCCAGAATTGGGGGTTGTTGATGTTTGGATTTTAGTCATTCTAATGTGTGTGTAATGGGATCTCATTATTGTCTTAATTTGCAGTCCCCTAATGGCAAATAATGTCAAGCATCTTTTATTTTACCAATGTAATGCTGTATTAATTACTATAGTTTTATAGTAAATTTCAACATTGAATAGTGTGAGTCCCAACTTTGTCTTTCTTTATTCAGTATTATTCTAACTATACGAGGTCTTTTGCTTTTCTATGTAAACTTTAGTATATACAAAATAGCTTACTGGGATTTTGATTGGGATTGTATTAAATCTATAGATCATACTTGGAAAAATTGACATCTTAACAATACTGAGTCTTATAACCATGAACGCAAAATCTCTATTAATTTAGATCTTTGACTTTTTTATCAAAGTTTTGTAGTTTTCCACATATAGATCCAATAGTTATGTGTTCAATTTATGCCTAAGTATTTTAGTTTTGGGTGCTTTTGTAAATGGTACTGTTTTCCTAATTTTAAATTCAAATAGTAATTGACTTTTGTATATTAACCTGTGACTATGTTCCAGGAGTTTTTTGTTTCTGTTTTTGGTTCTTTTTTTTTTTTTTTTTTTTTTTTTTGGCGGGGGACGGTGGTGGTGCAGTGCTTTTGCTGTCAGTTTGGGGACTTTATACATAGAAGCCAGAAGTTTGAACAGCCCTACAGGCTAACATCAAAATATCAGCAGAGCTCCTTCCCTTTAGGAAACTTTAGGGGTGATCCACTTCCTTGTCTTTTTCAGTTTTTAGAGGCCCACTGCATTTCTTGGCCATTGGCCCCTCCTCCATCTTCCAACAAAATGTTACTTTAATGCCTGTCTGTCATCACATCTTCTCTTTCCCTCTGACATTTCTAGATCCCTCATATAAGACCCTTGGGTTACATTGGCACCACCCAGTTAATTCAGGGTAATTTTCTATCACAAGGTCCTTAATAACATCTGCAAAATATATTTTTTCTGTGTGAGGTAACTTATTCATAGATTACAGGGGTTAAAATGTGGATATAATTGGAAGGTGGGTCACAATTCTGTTGACTACCTGTTCATGAGAGATATTGTTCTGTACTTTTTTTTTCTTCTAATGTCTTTATCTAGCTTTAGTATTAGGGTAATTATGGCCCCATAGGATGAGTTAGGACATGTTATACCTTATTCTATTTTCTGGAAGAGATTGCACAGAATTGATGTTATTTCTTCCTTTATGTTTAGTAGAATTTACCAGTAAAACTATCTGGGCCTGGTGCTTTCTTTTTTGTAAGGTTATTTAATAATTGATTCAATTTTTACATAGATATAAACCTATTTAAATTACCTGCATTTTCTTGTGTAAGTTTTGATAACATATCTTTCAATGAATTTGTTTATTTCATCTAACTTATCAAAATTGTGAACATAGAGTTTTATTAGTTTTCTAATAAATACTATGTATTTATAGTATTCATAGTATTTACTAGTCTTTTCATGTATTTATTAGTCTTTCAATGTCCATGTGGTAAATAGCAATGACCATTCTTTAATTTATTCTATTTGTAAATTTGTGTTTTCTATTTTTTTCTTGATTATCCTTGCAAGAAGGCTATCATTTTATTGGTCTTTCAAAAAAAAAACTGGCTTTCAAAGTTACTGATTCCTGCCCTAGTTTTTATTTCCTTTCTTCTCTTTGCCTGAGGCTTTTATTGTTCTTCATTCTCTATATTCCTTAAGCAGAAGCTTAGATAATTAATTTCAGAGTATTCTTATTTTTAATACATGTATTTGGTGCTATAAGTTTTCTCCGAAGAACTACTTTCACTAAATTCCACAAATTTTGAGAAGTTGTATATTCAATTATACTCAATTTCACTTATTCAAAATATTTATAATTTGTCCTGAAAAATGTTGGCTCATGTGTTATTAAGAAGTGGTTAAATATTTGGATTTAATGTTTAAATATTTTTGGATGTTTTTAATGTCTTCATATTATATTATTTATTTCTAGTTTAATCACATCGTGGTCTTTACATTACAAAAAAATATGTTGTATGACTTCTATTCTGTTAAATTTGTTAAACTGTTTGCAACACAGAATTTGGTCCATTTTGATAAAAGTTCTATGTGATCTCCAGAACAATTTATATTGTGTTGTTAGATGCAGCTCGCTATAAATGTCAATTAGATCAAGTTGATGGATGATGAGGTCACTTCAACTATATTCTTATTGATTTTCTGCCTCCTTGATCTGGTAATTACTGAAAGAGAGGTGTTGATATCTGCAGCTATTATAATGAAGTTATCTACACTTTCCTTTCAGTTCTATCAGCTCCTGCTTCACATACTTTGACAGTTTGCTCTGAGGTTAAGGATTGTTATGTCTCTGAGAGAACTGCTTCCTTTATTGTTTTGTAATCTTCTTTATTCCTCATAATTTTTCTTTTTCTAAAAATCTACCTTGCCTAAGATTAATTTAGTCATTCAACTTTTATTTTAACTAGTGTTATCATAATATATCTTTCTCCATTTTTTTATTTTTAATCTATTTGAGCTTTAATATGGATCTCTTGTAGACAAAACAGAGTTTGTGTTTTCTTATCCATTCTGCTAATGACTATCTTTTAATTGGTGTCATCAGATCATTTACATTTAAAATGATTATTGAAATACTGTGTTAATATTTACCAAGATTGTAATACTTTTCTACTCATTGCATTAGTTGTGTCTTCCACTCTGCCTTTTCTGGTTTTAATGAACATTTTGTATAATTTAATTTCATCTCTTCCCTTAGCATATCAATTTTGCTTTTTTTAACAAAAAAAATTAGTATTTGCCCTAAATTATGCAATATATTTAATAGATTTGCAACCATTTAAGCTCACCTTTGAGTAACAGCATAACACTTCATGTGTAATGCAGGTACCTTACAACAGAGTATTGTTAACTCCTCTCCCCTCTCCCTCATGACATGCTGCCATTCATTTCACTGTATTCTACAATTGCCTGATAAATGGTCATGATCATTGCTCTAAATAAACTGTTTTTATATCAATTTAGAATTTAAAAAATAAAAGTTATTCTTTTACCATCATTTGTGCCTGTTCTAATGATCTTCCTTTCTTTACATAGATTTAAGTTTTAGACCTATTATATTTTTCTTTGTCTGCATTGTGTCATTTAATATTTTCTTTTTTCATCAGGGTAGTTCCACTAATGTTAAATTCCCTCAGTTTTGTTTGTCTAAGAAAGTCTTTATTTCTCCTTTATTTTCCCAGGCATAATAATTACCAGGCATAGAATGCCAGGTTGGTGGGTTTTTTTCTTTCAATACTTTAAATACTTCATTACATTCTTTCTTGTTTGTATGACTTCTGATAAAAAGTCCACTGTAATTATTTTTGTTTAAAAAATAATTATTAAGTTTTCCCCCTTTTTGGCTTTTTTCAGGGTTTTATCTTTATCTCTGATTTTCTGCATTTGAACATGATGTGCCCCTGTGTAGTATTTTGGTGTTTACTTTGCTTGGTATTCTCTGAACTTCCTGTATATGTGGATCATCTTCCTGGATCTGTGGTTTTGTGTCTGTTACTAATTTTGGAAAATTCTTAGCCATTATTACTTCAATTTTTTTTCTTCTCTGTTCTTTATTTTTGTACTCTTGTATTCTAATTATTTGTACTTTATACCTTTGAGATTGTCTTACATTTCTTAGATTTTTTCTATTTTTTCTCTTCACATTTCAGTTTAGTATAGTTGTTATTGACATATCCTCAAGATTGCTGATTCTTTCCTCAGCTGTGCCAATCTACTAATGAATCCATCAAATGGATTCTTCATTTCTCTTACTGTTTTTTTTTTTTTAATTTCTAGAATTTTATTTTTATTTTTTCTTAGAGTTTTTATTTCTTGCTTATTTTACCCATCTGTTCTTGCATGTTATCTACTTTCTTCAATAGCACCCTGTCATGGTTAATTTTATGCCAATTTGACTGGGCCACAGGGTCACCAGACATTCGGTCAAGCATTGTTCTGGATGTGTCTATGAGGCTATTTTTGGATGAGATTAACATTTGAATGAGTAGACAAAGTAAAGCAAACTGCATTTCCGAATTTGAGTGAGTCTCATCTTATCAACTGATGACCTGAATAAAACAAAAAGACTGAGATAAGGAACTCCTCCTTCCTCACTACACACTCTGAGACATCAGTCTTTGCCTGCTTTCAGACTCAAACTAAAAAATTGGCTCTTCTTGAGCCCACTGGCTTTCAAAAAGAACTTACATCATCAGCTCTTCTAATTCTCAAGCATTTGGACTTGCACTAAAACCACACATTGAATCTTATGGAAATGTATGTATTTGACCAGTTCTGTTTCTTTGGGGTACCCTGACTAATACAAACATCCCAACATATTAATCATAGTTATTTTTAATTTCCAACCTGATAATTCAAAAATATGTATTATATTAGAGTTTTGTTCTGATGCTTGCTTGCTGTCTTAGGCTGCTATAACAAAATCCAACCAGCTGTAGCTTATAAACAACAGAAACTTATTTCTCACAGTTCTGGAAGCTAGAAGTTCAAGATCAGAGCGCCAGCATCGTTAGGTAAAGGTCTCTTCCAGATTGCAGACCTCTTACTGTATCGCCTCTTAATAAAAGGAGCTGGGAAGCTCTGAGGGATCTCTCTGAACACTAATCCCATTTATGAGGGCTCCATCTTTAGACCTAATCACCTCCCAAAGGCCCCACCTCCTTACCTTTAGGAGTTCATGTATTTTAACATGAATTTTTGTTTTTTTATTTTTTAACTTATTTTATTGTTGTTCATATGAATTTGAGGAGACACGAACATTCAGACCGTAGCACTTCCTATATTCAGAGTGTGTTATTTTTTCCTTTTAGCATGCCTTTTCATTTTCTGATGGAAGCCAGGCATGATGTATAAGGTAATGTAAACTGAGTTGAAAAGCCTTTGAGTTTTCACGTTAATCTAGCTAGGAGTTAGACTATTTAATGTTAGATATAGCTGTAGATGCCAGAGTTCCTAAATTCCTTTAGGGTCTTTGTTTTTGTCTCCACTGTTGCCTTTGGGCTTTCCCATGAGCTCCTCCTTAATAGAGCCTGTGCCTTGCTGTTCCTGCAGCTCTGACACACTGCTGTTACACTGGAGCCCTCCTGACTTGGGGGCGAGGTCTGAGGGAGCTGGAGCATTCTATAATCTTAGGATTGACTCTGTCTTTCAGTGGGCTTGTTCCTGGGCTGTACCTTTAACAAATGTTTCTTAGCATTTCCCCTTCTTCATTGAGACAAGAAGGCTAGAGGGGACTGGAGCTGGGTAAATGCCCTCTCTCCTGGGCATATAAGGCTCAGGTAAAGTCTTTCTTCTTGGAGAGTGGGCTTTCATTATGTAGAATACGTTGGGCATCTTCAAAAGGTTACTTTATCCTTCCCCCTGCCAGAGTTCCCAAGGGCTCTGCCTTAGCTCTTCACTATGAAAATCTAATTCCTAAAAGTAAAACACATGATTGGTTTTACAGGGGCTGGGGAATTGGTTAACACTAAAACTGCAGCCTCTGGGACATTTTCACTTCCATGCTATTCGACGTTCGGTCTTCAGCAATTCATCAAAATTCTAGTTTAAGTGTTCCTACTAGTTTAAGACTCTAGCAGGCTCTGCACCATGTACAAAGATTTTGTTCTCTGATACACCATTCTTTCCAAATAGGAAGGTAGCAGTCAGCACTGAGACCTCATTTCTCTGAAGAGCCCAACAAAGTTTATGATTTTTAGTGTATTCAGTGCTTATCTTGCTTTAAGGACAATTTCTAAGTTTTAAGAAGAGTAACAACTTCTTAGCAGTTGAAATCAGAAGTCCAGGGCATTTATTTTGAACCTATACTCAGTATGAAAGCAAATTATAAGCCAAGTTTGAAAGCAAAACAAAGACATTTTAAGATGTGCATAGACTCAGAAATGTCCAAAAATTAAGGAGTTCTTTAATGATATTATATAAGAAATGCAGAAACAAATAAAATCTTGGAAGTCGTTGGATCTAGGAAATAGAAAGCAAGGATAGGAAATCTTGGGATGGCAGCTGGAGAGTCAATGGTCCATGGTGGAGCGGAAGGTTCAAGGGGTCTCCAGGAAATGGCTGTGAAGGAAGTAGATTCCATACAGATATGACTGGGATTAGATGATTTGAAAACACAGTAAGGACACACCATTCCCCTGTCAACAAAAGAAAGGCAATTAGAAACTCTGATGCAAGGCTGGGAACTGTATATAAAAGTCATGGTTGACTTACAGTTCCAGCAATAACCTGCATAACTATCCAGCAACAAAATAAAACTGATTATTTTAGATGTGTGGCTGAGCTGGCAAGAAAATGAAGAAAATCTTTAGAGGCCAATTATAGAGCTAATGCATGAGTCCAGTGAAGTAAGTGAGCTCTGAAGCTGCTGACTACCCAAAAAGCATCTACAGTACTCTGTTACCCAAATACTCACTTCTTACAATGCCCAGAGAAAGGAGACTAAGTCTAGGAATGTGTCTCCTTCCTACAAAGTATCTCCTGCCTGAAAAAGTGAAGACCTGGATACAAAATAGATCTGGGATATTTTCAGTGAAACAGAGAATCAGAACAAAAAATCTACCTCACAAAAGGAGACACAAAAGATAATTTCCTATTGTTGTCTTTACTCTGAGTAAACAGGAAAAGAAACTTCAGCAGGAACAAGTATAAAGGACACATGGACAATAACAAGGGGGGATGGAAACAGGAGGGAGGTGGGGAGGGCTGGCAGGGGCGGGCTGGGATGGGGGTAAAAGGCAGAAAACTGCACTTGAATAGCAATTAAAATAAAATTTTAAAAAAGAAAAGAAACTTCACTACACAATTTGTAACTCTGAACTGGCTTTTACATGGATTTGAGGTGTATACTAAAAGCAAACAAATAATAAATAAACTAAGAAGTTAGTTTAAAGTGATACCAGGAATTTATAATGCCTCCAAGCAGTCTCAAACAAAATCCTTTTTAGAGAAACTGTCCTTACTGTAGACCTCAAAAAAATTCCTGCTGTCCTACTGACAATTCCCGATGAATTCAATTCCCAATAAAAACAGAACAAACTAAAACATAAAGACAAAGCAGACATGGAAAAAGACATCACGAGTGATGAAATAAGCCAACATAACAAAGGAAGGAATTAGACTTCAAAAGACTTCGGTGGTTGTTTTCATTAGATACAAAATACAGGATGGGGCAAAGGTAGGTTTGCAGTTGTGAGTGAGTGGATGCAGTAATCAGATTATACATTTCAGAATGCTGGGAGAGGGTAAGTGTGCATTTCACAGACCATTGAGAACCAGAGACCTGAGAGAGGCAGCCTCTAAGATGCTCCCCCACCCCCGCACCCCGTGATCCCTGCCTTACTATTCACATATTTGTATAATCCCCTCTCCTTGAGTGTGAGCTGAATTTCTTGATTCACCTCTAATGGAATATTGCAGAAGTGATGGGTGGACTCTCTTTCTCAGTCTCAAATCTCTGTGGGGGAAATCAGTTCTCACATCATCAGACACTCCTGTGAAGAGACCCATGTTGTGAGAACAAAGCCCCAGCAACAGCCAAGTGAGTGAGCTCAGATGCGAACCCCTTGCTCCCATGAGCCATCTGATGAGACCACAGGCCCAGCCAACAGCCTGACTGAAACTTCATGAGACTTTGAGCCAAAGGCACCCAGCAAAGCCATGTTCAGATTCCCAACCTATAGAAACTATAACATAAAAAATATTTGTTGTTTTAACCTCTAAATTTGAAGGTAATTAGTTAGATGGCAATAGAAAACTAACATAGATATGTTAAAAACGGCACAGCCATCTCTTCTGGCACACCCAGCATTGAGCTATATGGCAAAAAAAAAAAAAAAAAAAAAAAAAAATGAGGATGAAGTGTAGGATGAAAAGTCTGTGGTATCTGTTCCTCACCATACACATGTGCATGCACATACATGTGCACACACATCCTCACTCACTATGTCTGTATAACAATAGAAGTGTTGATGACGGCCCTATCCATATAACCCAGAGGTTATGGAGGTTGGTTGGAGAGTATGGCTGAGCATATGGACATGGTCAGGCGACAATGAGTCAAGAAACATCTGGTTATGGGACAAATGAAGAGGAAGTGTTGCTTGTCCTCTCACTAGAAGAAGGGAGAGGGGAAAAAAAAAGAGAAAAAAATAGGGAAGGAAGTGTTATGAAGACCATGCCACAAAACAGCTGAGGTAAAATACATAGATGGAATTTTAAGAAACATTTTCTAAAATATTCCATGCATCGCATTCATTAAATAGCTATAATAACTTTCTAAGTCACTGTCAGCAAAAAGGTGGAAAGTAACACATGGAAACTGGACTAGATGTTTTGTTCCTTAAGGCATATTTCCACACCAAGAACTCCATTGGATACAGCTGCCTTTGGGGGACAGCAAAACTAAACAAATGAGAAGTGCTTTGGGAGAACATTTGCTCTTACTCACTCATTGGGTAAATAAAAAATTTGAGACTCAGAGAGGTGAAGTGATATGCCCAAATTCTCACAGCTAATGAGGGGCAGAGTGGGCAAGAGTCTTGGCTGGCTCCTAGGCTGACTCACTGTCCACAGGGTTACTGGATCAGGATTACTGATTTGTGAGAAAAGAAATCTTTAGCAGCATAGGGAACATTAGGAAACCAGTTGCTAAAAATGGAGCAAGCAGAGTTATCGCTTAGAGTAGGAAGAGAAAAAATGTAATTGCCAGAATCCAGGCTGTAGAAATAGAAGATATTAAAACTCAATTTTAATATCCCATTGATTTCAAGCAAGAATACAGCATCCCTGTGGATTTCCCCAGAGACTCTGGAATTCAGACTGTGTGGTTATCAGTACAAAGTAAACCACAGAGTAAATATTCATTTTGTACAAGTTAGAAAAGAAGTGATTTCACTGCAAACCTTTAAGGAAACAAACAGACAAACACTAAGCATTAGTTGCCATTCACTACAAATACCAGCATTCTGGAAATTATATGCGAATGATTGATACAGCAAAGCCCTATTTGGAATGTACTCAGTGCTAAGTGCCTTCTGTGACCTTGCTCCTTACTTACTTCAGGCAAGTGGTCTGCACATTCTAAGCAAATGGCTCATAGATAGCACTTTCAGAATTAGTTTTAATTGGTTCCTATTTGTGTATGTGTGTTTGTGATCATTGAGGACAACTTGGAGCCCTGAAAGAACAGAGAACTCTTGCTGATAGTCAGGGGCAGGCAGATCTTAAATTTGAGATCAATATAGGAGCCTAGTCTCACAAGGAGATTCGGCTGATTACCAGCAGCATTGCTAACCTGCCAGATTTCTGAGCCATTGATTAAATTCCAGGTTTTTCATTCATTTGTTTCATTTTGATTCATATTTGAGGTAAGAAATAAGTCTTCTCAGCATGGTCACAAAATGGAAACTTCAGGAAAATTTCCTGAGGAGCATCTTCATATCAAAAGCTTACCAGTTACTTAAATAAGTGAATAGGTGTCAGGTGGTCCAAATGCCTTTTTAATGTGTCAACCAAGCTACCACTTTGAGCTCAAAAATGTTCATTTACTATTTGGTGTCTCATTGTTTTCATAATCAAAGTCCAACACTATGTTGAAAAGAAAAAGAATTTGCTAGATAGGACTATAACAATAAAGGAAATTTTAACAGAAACATAAAACCTTTAAACTCCTGTTAAGATGGTGGAGAGTGTGGTCAGGACGAGAGTGAAAGGAATGAGGAAAATTTGCCTGGTGCTGGATGCAGAAAATAATCTCCTCTGGGAAAAGTCCAGAGTACATTTCATTCTTTTGCAAAAAATATTGAATAGGGGCTCCGGTGAGATTCTAATCAGAATTTATTTGACAGTTTTGGCAGTAGGCAAAGTACTTTCAATTAATTAGAAAGGCAAAACTGTGTGTGTACATATGCAAAATGCAGATGTGCAGAAATAAATACCATCCTGAGCTGGCCCAGCGCCAGGTAAACATGTGACCTAAAAACCTCCCTAATTTCAGTGTGCTGAAATCTGGAAAAGTGATTAACTATCTAAATGCAAGTGTTACTGCTCTGTGCACCCCAGGGAATGTTAGGAGAGAAAGGAAGGCTCTTATATCCTAATTAAAAGTCCAAGCTTTTGCCCCATGGAATGCAAGGCGTTTTTGGATACAGGAAACTGTTCTTTATCCAGCTACACTCATAAAGCTGTCAATAAGTTGAGAAAGTGGCCTTGATGGTGTGAAAAAAACCACCTCTTTTAAAGCACTGCGGCTAATAAAAATCTTTTCTGTTCAATGAAGTCCAACAAATCATCTAGGATCATATAAATAGCAAATTTAACAGCAAATTAGCAAGGCTTATAAAATATATGACCACTTAGGCAGCAAGGAAAGCCAAAAATCAAGGTTGGAGAATTACTAAATTATGGTGAAAAGATTTTTTTTATGTTTTTCATGGAAGCCCTTAAAAATGTATTTTAAATGACTAACCTGCCTTTAAACGGGGATATAATTAAACTAGCTGAGTTTGTGAGGGTCAGGGCCCCTCGCACTTGATAACCACCAGAAAATGAGCAATGATTTGCACACCACCAGGACTGGTACAGAGCACTCAAGCCTCGCCATGCCTGGCGTGCAGCCTCCATGTTTATCTGGCAATGGATGTGAGGCTTGTCATGCAAAAATCATGCAAATATGGCCGCTGCAGTTATGGGAGATATAAAAAAAAGTCACATTATCTCTACAGAGTCTAATGCTTTCAGAGAAATAAAATAGCTACCTACTTCTCTTTATAAAATTAACTTCCATGTCAAAAGTTTCTGACAAAGCCAAGAGCCAGATTCTGCTTTGAAAGAGTCATTAATTCCATTACCAGGAGATTTAGCTTGTAGATCCTCAATTATTTTCTTTTCCCCCATTACGGGGATTCTCACTGGTTATGCCCTACAGTACAGTGGGGTCATTACCAAACTAGCATATTCCTGATGTTGCATGGAAGGTTATGTCAGCTCTTTGCTAAAACCAAATTCTCAGACCTGGTGACTTTGCAATAAAAAGTTCTTTTCTCCAAATCTTGGTGCACACAATCTCATGTGCTTGGCTTTGAATCAGTTATAGGAAAATTTGAATGGGAAAAAAATTCAACGCTTTTGATGTTCCCATCTTAAAGAACTGACATGTTTAAGATGATTTCTTGACTGGTTATTTTAAGCTTTCTGTGCTTCCCGAACTTTGTTTCTAAGGATGCTTTTTCAAGATCTAGAAGGATGATAGCTGAAAAATAAACATCTCATTCTTTTTCTTCATCCTTTCCACCTTCAAAAAAGAAAAATGAAAATAACTCTCCGAAACAAAAAGAAGTAAAAGAAACATGGGTTCTTCTCCAGCACTGAAACAAGAAAAGAGTAGCTGGACTTACAGATTTGGGTTTATTTACACCTAGGAAGTGAGGATATGCTCAGCAGTAATGGAGATGGATGGGAGGTGACTACTCCAGGCTCAGAGCAGCATCGTCCAGCAGAAATATGTTGTGGTACTCAAATGTGAGCCACCTGTGTAATTTACAAGTTTCTAGTAGCCACATTTTTTACACTGAAAAGAAGCTGGTAAGATTAACTGTAAAAATATCTTTTATTTAACCCAATATATCCATGCTACTATCATAGCAACATGTGATCAGTTTATTAAAAATTATTACTGAGATATTTTACTTTGTTTTTGTACTAAGTCTTAAAAATCCAATGCGTATTTCATGCTGAACTTGCCACATTTTGAGTGCTTAGTAACCACATGTGAGTAGGGGCTACCATATGGGGGACTGTAGGTTTATAGGTCAAGTGTGACTACACTAAGCAGAACTGGGGACACAGGCTTCTTCTTGAAACATCTCCCCGAATTCAGGAGTAAATGTTTTTGAACTGACCCAGTTGCTCAGATCTTCCCATGGCTGCTATCTTCTTACCATTTAGATCTCAGCTCAAAAATAAGCTCCACTGAGTGGTCTTCCCCGATCAGCCAGTCCAGCCGCAGCCACTTCCGGTCCCCATCAGAGCTCTCTGTTTCGTTTCCTTCCATCAAGGATCACTCTCCTGACTTAATTTGTGTATTGGTTTTGTCTGTTTCCTTGTTTCCTCTCTTCCTCATTTAGGAGAATATAAACTTTAAGAAAGTAAAAATCATGTCCATGTTGCTCACTTCTCTCTTCCTAGTCCCTGCCACAGAGTGGGACACACAATATGTACCTCCTCAGACATTTGTTCACGAAAGTAATACAGGTCAGGATTTATTGCAGGCATTCAAAGTTTAAGAAAGAAGTCTTTTTTTCATGTTTCCTCTTTCTTCAAACTCTTCTTTTTTTGTGCTTGTGATTCTTCCTCTCCAACAGTAAATTATTTCATCTTTATCCTCAACTTTCTCACAGCTATTCCTTCAAAGGAGCTAAGGCACCCATTCACTCTAAAATGTACGTGACTGGCAACATTAAATGTGTTCAGGCTTTCGAAGTTGAAACAAAGCACAAAACCGGCCGTTTTCAGGTCATGGTATTCCTGAACAAGGTAAGGTGAAGTTCACAGTTCCTCAATTCATTCGACTTTTTCTCCTAGTGTTTTCATTGAGCTCTTCATAGTGCATAGTTACTTGAATCTTTTTTAATGGTGCTCACACAAATGACTTCACAGACAGGTGACGATGAAATGGACCTTCAATGACACCACTCCTGACCAACAGGGCTGGAGGGTCTGACGTCTGCACAGCTTCCTAAATGTCCTTAAAATGTGTCTAACTAAGTACAGACAGCCCCGGTTAGGGGAATACGGAAAATGGAAATATCAAGTATTTAAATATTACTTCTGGGCTTATTGAGGAAAAGCTTGTGAAGTTTGGAGCAGTGATAGAATAGCTCTCCATAAATGTTAAACAAGCATTCAGGAAATGTGAAAATGAATGGAGGTGGTAGCTTGAGGGTAGGGATCAGACACTGGCAACCTATTACCACACCTGCACGTGGGAAGCCCCCAACTGACATGAATGAGAATTCTTAAGTCCTGAGACAGGCAAAGACCGAGGGAGATGCTGCAACTTGTGGTACAGGCTCAGAAAATAGTAGTTACATAAATATGAATCATCAAGTATTTAATGACTCAAAACCCAGACATTATGCTTGGGTGACATAACTTTCTGAGCAGCAAAATCACCATGGTAACAAAATGCTTCTGTGTCCTGGTGTGGCTAGTCCAGCAGGGCAGATAATCAAAGCCTGGAAGTTCCTTTGTTCAAGTCTCTTAGACCTGACAACTCCCAGTAGTCAGTCGACCATCACCACCACCCTGGCTATGTTCTCATAAAGCCTAGAAGGTGGCAACCGAGGACTCCTACTCCCTGATAGGCATCCTTTCTCTCTGCAGGTTTCGTATCATTTCTGATCTTCAGTGAAGCTAAGGAGTACAAATGAAAAGAGTCTCTGACTTTCACTTCTAAGATATTTAAATCCAGTGTTTGTCTTCCATGATCCAACCCTAAGACAATAAAATTGTATATTAAAAGTAACAAACATTAAAATCATCTGAAAGAGATATATGCAATAAATTATGCTCTCAGCTTCCTAGATCTAAAAATGTGATTTATCAGAAGGCATGGCTCCTACTAGACAATTAGCTAAAATTAACCCTACTCGAATCAAACCTATTCTGAACTTTTGCTGTTGGGCACTTCAAAACAAAGCTTTGGATTCCTTCACTTTGGCTTTCTTCTCAGTAACTTTACTCCTGCTCCAGACTGATGACCAGCACAGCAGATGTCCCCCTGCAGAGCCCATTACCTTCTGCCCAAGGCCATGGAAGATGTGCCACTCTGTCCTCATGGAAAATTGTACCCAGAGTCTAAAGGTCAGGCTTGGTCACCTGTGCACTCATGGTGGAGCTGGAACTGAGTTCATAGTGCTGTTCGAGGCTGCCCAGAAACTGCTGCCTGGAGTAGCTGTTGCTGATAATGAGGTGGGAGAGTAAGACGCTGGGAAAATTCCTGGGCAAGCGGAATGGGGAACTGAGACAAGATAACGAAACAAGGCCAAACCATTTGACCAATTTACAAGCAGCTAGTGAATTTCAGGACCTTATCTTCCCTAACCAAGGACATTTGAGAGCAAATGGTTGATACCTATCCTACATGACAAGAGAATAAATAGCTTAAATTACCCTGGCCAGGCAGACAGAGGACAGAGACCCAATTAATGCTATTTGTACCAGCTAAACTCAAGGACAGATGAAGTCAGGGAAACAAATAACAAAAAAAACAATTACAGCCAGACAGACCCAAGATAAAACTAAAGCAGTGAAGCTGACCAGAAAATGATCCCAAACTCCTCTATATGCTCATTTTGATAAATCAGCATACTCAAGGACACTCCTGGAAAGCTAGTGAATATTCCGCTGAAACCCTCCCCTGAGATTCTCACCCACAGAAGAAAGATAAAAACCTTCAAAACAAAGGCCCAGTGTACAGACTCTCTTAGGAGCACATCTGTGTCGCTTCTTGGGGATGAACATTTTCCTTCCTTTCTCCTAAACTTTAAGGGTCCCCACAAGTCTTGCAATGAGGGGACAGCAACAGAGCAGCTCGTCCCCAGCTAATCCCCTGATTCTGTCTCCAAGTCCCACTTTTCTCTGACTTTCCAGTGAGCTAACAGTGTCCTTGGCTCACTTTTCTCTTAGAACATTTCTAGGGAGCCAAAGCGACCCCACCTAGGCTCTTCTGTTGCTTGTTCTACCCCTGGTCCTTCCTTTACTTCACTGTCCCCAGCCTTAATAAACCTCCTCTCAAAGTCACCTGGACTTGTCTTATGAAATCTTTCCTGCATGAAGTCAAGAGCCCACACATTACAGGCTGGCCTGAGGCAGACCCACTCCAGGCCCAGACCCTGTCGGGTCACAGTAACACAGGAAATTCCCTTGGGTTCTAGCAGACAGGGGAAGGTTGGAGTCTCACTAAGCCACCATCCATGTGGCCAGGGGTCATTCACTTTCCTTACTAGAACCATATCACTGGAGGCTTGTTCACCACTATTCCAGGAAGGGTATAAAACCACTCCTTGCCCAAGACCAAAGGCCTTGTCCCAAGATCAAGTACATTTCAGAGAGACTGTGGGTGAACTGAATGAAGACTCCCCACAACTCTGACCTGAAAAGATATCCACATCCTTATCCCTGGAACCTGGAAATGTTACCTTGTGACAAAAAAGGGACTCTGCAGTGATTAGTGATTCTGAGAGGAGATTATCCAGGATCATCTGGGTGGACCCTAAATACAACAGCATATACCCTTATGAGAGGAGGCAGAAAGAGAGTCCACCACCAAAGAGGAAAAGCCCATGTCAGTTCAAGTTCCAAGGTGACCATAGAGGCAGAGATGGGAGCGATGCAACCATAAGCCCAGAAATGCCACAGCCACCAGAGAGTAAAAAAGTCAAGAAATGAATTCTCTCATAGAACCTGGGGAGGGACTGCAGCCCCGCTGAAGCTTTCACTTCATCCTGGATTTACTGATTTCAGACTTCTGGCCTCCAGACTGTGAGAGAATAAATAGCCATTGTCTTAAGACACTAAGTTTGTGGTAATTTGTTACAGCAGCCACAGGAAACTAATACAGTGACTGACACACATAATATGGAGTTTTTCCAAGGTAAACCCCCGACCCACCCACACATCCAGCAGAACAAATATAAATGAAATGGTACTGTGCATTTCCCAAGGGCACAGGTATTCAGTTCTAGCCATGGAAATGTACAGGGTGGGACAAAATAGGTTTATAGTTATTCATGTAGAAAATTAAAATAAAATAATTCATAAATAATAATATAAGAATAAACTCTGTTTTGCATACTCACAACTGTAAACTTCCTTTTGTCCCTCCTTGCATATATGTGTGTGTATATATATTAGTATGATGTATATGTAAATACCCAATACTTAAATTTACATTATTCCAAACTTTTTTGCACATATACAACACACATAATTTTTATAAGGCTGCTTGGTATTTAAGATTTTTTGGTGTTATAAATTATCTGAAATAGCCACCACTGGCTCAAATATTATAAAAAAAGTACTATAATATTTTTCCTGATTACAAAAGCAACACTCTGTCCAGAGTGTATCCAGCCATATAATGTGAAAAATAGGGACATTTATTGAAGAAGATACAAGAAACATTGTACATAGGATGATGACACCTCAGTCCCCTTCAAAGTAGGCACCTTGGGACCTCACACAGTTCTCTCAATAGCCACCAGCTGCCCCATTGTATTTTCCTGAATCTCATCGATGATCTGAAATCTCTTCCCTTTCAAAGGTTATTTTGGTTTTGGGAATAGCCAGAAGTTGCAGGGCACCAAATCTGGGCTGTAGGGGTGCTGAATCCCCTGGGTGATTTGATGTTTCACAAAAAACCTTTGCAAGAGATGTGATGCGTGAGTGGGCACACTGTCATGATGAAGCTGCCAAACACCAGTTGCCCATATCTGTGGCCTTCTAAATTATCCAAATAGTTTCCACAGAGGAATGTTCAAGCTTAACACAAAATTTGATGCAGATTCTTTGCTCTATTTGTTCAGTCATTTTGAGCGCAATGTATTTTGAGTGAGGGCCACACAGTACACATGCTCACTCAAGAGCGTCTACCACCTCCACTGACTAGTACAGTGAAGTCATCATTACCTTCAAGCACATGCATCCAGTCCACTCTCCTTGGCTGCCGGGTTACATCGATGTTGTGCAAACCATTCTCGTTATATTAACAATGGCTGGAGTTTTTCTGGACAGACCTCATATTGGGAATTAGAAGAAAACTCTTTAAAGAAAACCAGCATTATAGATTTTTTTTTGCCTTTAATTAACTATGAGATAAACATAGTTGTTTAATTTTTATTCTGGTTTTTGCTCTGTGAATGTTTGCTCAAATAGTAGGTATTGCACAATACACAGCTCTTTTATAATCTTCCTGTCTGTGGCTTAATAGTATATAATTTTTGTGATTATTTTCCCTTGTCATTTAATACTCATCTGCAATATGCTTTTCAGAGCCACGTAGTGCTTTTCATCATTGGATCTTACACTGAGGATTTTAACTTTTATATGGTTCATCCATCAGTCCACTTACATATCTATTTGCCTTTGAAAGTTTGCTTAGAAACCCATCATTCTTTCTTTTAGCATTTTATGGTGTCTATTAAAGTGTTAAACTACCTAGAATTTATTTCTGTTTTGGCAGCATTTGAGTCAACAAGTTGTGAGATTATTTTTACAAATAATGTTTTCTCCACTGATACATTCTAACTTCTTATTTATCATTTCAGGCTAACTTCCAGATATAACATTCAATTCTACTGACTAGTTTTTGTTTATTCTTCACCATAAAAAGTTATTGAAACTTCATATGGAAGAGTGACATTCACCTCAGGACTGTTATTTTTCAAAACCATGCCAAATTTTCTGAAGCATTTAAATTGATCAAGTTAAATATTTTCAATGTTACTATTTTAATTAAAAACTAATTTTTAATTGCAGAGATTCACTTGGAGATAACAAGGTACATTTACATATCTTGTTATCTAAAAATAATTTTTCTAACCATTTATGAGGGATCTCTTCTCTTGCCCATCTTCAAATATTTGCCTCCAGCAATGATCCCCTCTCTCCAGCATAATAATTGACTCCCTCCTAGATTATTTTCATCAGCAAATAAACATGATATAGTTTCTGTCTTCCTTGGAGAAGATAAAATTACCCTCTACCCCATGTCCTCATATCTCTGTTTTCCTTCACATTAAAACCTTTGTGAAGAGCTGTCTGAAATCACTGATTACACTTAACTTCCATTCACTGTTCAACCTACTTTAATGTTATTCTTCTCGTAGTGGTCCAACAAACGGTCCCTGAAAGGACTTCCCTGCTGCAAAATTCAGAACCTTCTCTGGCCTCCTCACTTCTGACCTCTGAGTAGTAGACACATTTCTCCTTGAATATACTCCATCTCTTGACCCTGTGATCCCACAATATTGATCTTCCTCTAAGTTCACTGGGTCTTCTTTTGGTGACCTTTTCTAACTCATCCTTGAAGTTTGATGTTCATCTGCAGAAACCATGAGTTCTAGGGTTGTCTCTTCTTCCTTCTCATTCTCTTCACTCTTCTCACTTTTCCATCAATTCTTTCTGCCATTTTACTAATTGTTTACTCTTTACAGAATTGTCCAACCAGCATAAAAACATGCTTTTTTCCTCCCATCTTGCTTGCCCTCACTCCTTCAGCAGATACAAATGCATTTCTTTTCCTTTCAATCATTATGGGGTTTTTTTTGTTTTTGTTATCATTCTTAATTTGTAAATAGCTGTCTTCTGGTCTTGCTTACTAGCTCCAGGTTATTTTAGTTCAATTTTGTATTTTTAGGTCAACTATCTTGTTATCAACAGATAATAAATTTTCTCCTTATTTCTGATAGCAATACCTTCTCCTATTATTAATTTCTTACTTGATTGAATTGATTAAAAACTTCCAGAAAAATATTAAGTATTAAAAATGGTCATGTCAGGCTTCCTATTCTGGCTTCTGACTTGACAAGGAATGTCTTCAGCTCATCACCATTACATACAAGGCCCATCCAGAAGAATTCCAGCTGTTGTTAATATAACAAGAATGGTTTGCACCTATATCAATGTAATCTGGCAGCCAAGGAGAGTGGACTGGAATGTGTGTGAAGTGAACAAAGATGAGTCAGTAGGAGTGGCAGATGCTGTTGAGTGAGCATGTATACTGTAGGTCTGTCGAATTCAAAATGATTGAACAAGTAGAGCAATAAATCTGCATCAAATTTTGTATTAAGCTTGAGCATTCCTCTTCAGAAACTATTTGAATAGTTCAGAAGGCTGCAGCTGTGGGCAGATGGTGATTGGCAGCTTCATCATGGCAACACACCTGCTCATGCGTCACATATTATGCAGAGTTTTTTTGTGAAACATCAAATCACCCATGGGACTCATCCCCCCTACAGCCCAGATTTAGTGCCCTGTGACTTCCACATTTTCCCAAAATGAAAATCACCTTTGAAATGGAGGAGACTTCAGGTCATCAGTGAGATTCAGGAAAATACAATGGGGCAGCTGATGGTGATTGGGAGAACTATGTGAGGTCTCAAGGTGCCTAATTTGAAGGGGACCAAGGTGTCATTGCCCTTTGTCCAATGTTTCTTGTATCTTGTATCTTCTTCAATCAATGTCTCTATTTTTCATAGTATATGGATGGATACTTTCTGGACAGATCTCAATGATAGAGTTTAGGATAGATGATTTTTATGACACTATGAACATTTCCTTAGTTTACCAGTAACTTTTTATTAGTAGCAGATGATCACTTTTATCTACTATATTTTATATTCATATAGAGGACCATAAAATGTTTTAGATTTGCCTTATCAATTATCTTAATAATTTTGTGTTATTTATCTATCTCTGTAGTCTCATAATAAATTTTATTTGGTCATGCATAATTCTGCTTAAAATATACTGGCATATTTTGTTGTCACTTTATTCAGAATATTTGATGTTTTATACAAATCAGTCCCTGTGTTCTATTTTTATCCTGTATTTGTTAGGCTGTAGAATCAGAGGTATGAAAGCTTTTCCTTTCTTTCTAAATGTTTAGTATATTTCATAACATAAATATCCGTTTCACAAAAATCAAGAACTGAACTATAAAACTGTTTGTTCTTAGCCCTTTTTAAAATGGGGTAGAAGTTTTTTATTCTATGAGTATTTTTCTATTTTTTCCATGGATATTCAGATTTTATTATTATTAACTTAATTTCTTTTAATTTGACAACTTACACTCCTGCAAAATTTAAACATTTCATTAACATTGAAATTTATTTTCATATAGTTTTATATTGTATTATTTGTGTGCTTCTAACAATTCTTAATCTGTTTTTATACCTTCTCTTTCTTATTATTGCATATTTTTCTAATTTTTATTAATACCACCTTAACATTACCTGTTTTATTATATCTTTCTAACAACTTTCTTTCTAATGATTTAGCAAAGTTATTGTTTTCCTTTCTCTTTTATTAATTTCTGCTCTTATTTTATTATTTCCTTTCTCCTGTTTCCATGGTTTATTTAATTGCTTTGTGGTTATTTTTCTAGTTTCTTTTGTTGAATGCTTGATTTATTTGTCTTCTTATTTAGTAATAAACTATAATAGTGGTAATATTTGAAAATTTATTAGTGGGCTTTACTATTTTGCTTAAGACATGACATTCACCCAATCTCACTGAGGCATCCCACATGCCTGGGAGGTTGCAAAAGAAATTCATATGAAAAGACTGAAGCATACATGTTCAGCTCCTGGTATTGAAGAGGGATTTTGCCACATGACATCCTTTGTCTTGAAAAGAGATTGTCTAAATTTCTTTTCTCTATTGTATCAAGTGATAGGCTCCAGGGATAAACATCAGGTATTTAGTAAAGATGGTCCTACTTACAAAAGAAAATAGAGTAGACTATACCTTTCCAGCTACCAGGAGAGCTGTGTGGAATGAAGAGGGAGGTATCCAGATGTACCACCTACTTTCCCCTCCCCAAGCACTCACCCAGAGAATGGAAGATGGTAAGATAAACCATTATTTTATCAAAATATAATTGCAGTTTTATTTTCTCATTCTATAAGTTACTTAAGGAAATATTTTTAAATTTTGTGTATATCTATTTTTTCTTGTTCTTTTGTTATTAATTTTTAAATGTATTGCAAAGTGGTAAGAAACTGTTTCCTCTTATTTTTCTCCATATTTTTAAAGATTTCTTTGAAGTCTAGAGTATAAAAAGATATGTTAAAGTTATATTTGTTGTTTATGATCTTCATCTTATGTTTATAAACTTTGTTGCATCTTTAAATTCAGCATATTTTTTGCTAGAAAAATTTCTGATTTCATCTTAGTTCCTGTTCCCTATTTTTGGTCTGTTTCAACTTTATAGGGTCATTATTAAAGTTACAAAAGTGAATTAATGGCAATTATATTTTTTTCCAACAAAAGTCTAAGACTTAGATTACATTTTAAAATGTATTAAAACAGGAAAATGTTTTCATGTGCTTTTATCAAGATTACTTCATTTGCTCTTAACCATGATCTCATAAGTTACATAAGGTACTTTATATGAGATCACTTAGAAATGCATGGAATATCACAGTTTTGACATGAATTAGCATGATAAAACTTTAGGAAAATGATAAAGGAAGTGAATTTATAAACACGTAAAATTGAAAGATTAAAAAATAAATTAATGTCCTGGCTGCCGTGGCTCAGTCGATTGAGCACCAGCCTGCAAACAAAACAGTCTCCAGTTTGACTCCTCGTCAGGGTGCATGCCTGGGTTGTAGGCCAGGTTACTGGTCATGGGTGTGCAAGAGGCAGCCAATAGATGTTTCTCTTGCATGTTGACGTTTCTCTCCCTTTCTTTCTCCCACTTTTCCCCCCTCTCTAAAAATAAATAAATAAAATTTAAAAAATAAATGAATAAACCAAATACCTGGAATATCATGCAATTCAATAAAAGTTTATTAAATAAGAGAACAAAATTCCCTTAGCTGTAAGTATGTTGGAGTTAACAGTGGGAGAGAATTAAGCAGACAGCCCCTGCAACCTCAGTCTGACCGCTATTCTGGATTAACATTCACATCATGATCCTCTTGTGAAAGCAGAAATTTGCAAACCCAGATGAATGGACTCAGTAGAAAAAGAAATAATATTTTTTTAAGACTTTTACAATTTTCTTTCTATTATTGGTCTTATAACATATCTTACACTTTTATTTGTCTTCTGTTTCATTCCTATAATAAATCAGACTCCATTTCTGGATAAATTGGATTTCACTGTTGTCAATATTGTTTTTTTATCTTTTCATTAACTAGCTTAAAGGAAGCAACAAAAGCTAAGTAACCTTCACCTTTCGACTGAAGAAACTGGGTTGCAATAACCATTCAATATCAGGTCCATCTTCTCCTCTTCAGCAGACAACCTGGAGAGGCGATGGTGGGTCTGCACAGGAGGGACCCTGGAGGGTGGTCCTCAGGAGTGAGGGTGAGGTCATCACAGGGGCAGGGTGAGGGGTCAGGCTTTCCCTGCTGCACCTGGAGGATTTATAAATGGGGGTATTTTAGTCTCTAGCGCAGGCCTCTCCTCAGCCTGAGAGAGCACAAATATTTACAGAAGGAAAACCAAACAGGAATGCTGCTGCCTTGCCAGGCTATGCTGCGGAACTTAATGAAGGGTTTCTTCCCCCTATGGATTTCAAAGCAGCCTGAAGTAAGGACACTAAAGCAAACAGCATATCTGAGATTTAATGGAAAGGAAAACACCCATGTAGCATAAAAGCCCCATTATGATTCCTTAGCACTTAATTTTAGGCAAAGGGCACTGCGGTGACTTTTTGATGCGCCACTCTGTTCCCCTGCCTGGGAAGCAGGTCAACTCCTCATGCAGTGTCATGGTTGAGGACCAGAAAGCAGTGATGTGTGGCTAGATTGGACAGATTTATGGTGATATGACACTTAGCAGCAGTGCTAGGCAACCAACCCCAGAGCCTGAGATAATCACTGGAAAGCCATATTCTGGAAAGAAAAGGGACAGGGCTGGAGCCAAAAAGAACTGTGAACCCAACATGGACCAGTTACTGTACAGGTTTGGGACACACCATTCTGATACTGATCACCATGGACTCGTAATGCCCCTTCTGGCATCACATTGCATATATTTTCTTGTGCTTGAGCTTCTTATACTCAGCGTAATGACTGAGATGCAACCATGCGATTGCATACATCAGTGGTTCATTCTTTTTTATTAGTGAATGGTATTCTTTTTACATGCATATCACAGTTTATTATTTTTAAAGCATTAATATTTTTATTTTTAATTAAATTTATTAGGGTGACATTGGTTAATAAAATTATACAGGTTTCAAGTATGCAATTCTATGGTACATCATCTGTATATTATACTGTAGGATTACTGCCCAAGGTCAAATCCTCTTCCATCATATTTGACTCCCTCTAGCCTTTACAACCCTTCCCACCCCACTTTTTCTCTGGTAACCACTATGCTGTTCTCTGTGTCTATGAGGTTTGTTTTGTTTTGTTTGTCTTGTTTGTTCATTTGTTGCTTTCAGTTTTATATACTACATATAAGTGAAATCATATGGTTGGCTTTTTCTGTCTTACTTATTTTGCTTTGTATAATATTCTCAAGATCCATCCATGCTATCACAAATGTCAGTATTTCATCTTTTTAATGGCTGAGTAGTATTCCATTGTATACATTTACCACATCTGTTTTATCCAATCATCTATCAAGGGACATTTTGGTTGTTTCTATGTCTTGGCCATCATGAATAATGCTGAAATGAATGTTGTGGTGCATATATCTTTCCGAATAAATGTTTTCAAATTTCAGGGGTAGACATCCTGAAGAATGGTTGCTGGTTCATATGGTAACTCTATTCTTAATTTTTTGAGGAACTGTACTGTTTTTCATAGTGTCTGTACCAGTTTACGTTCCCAAAAGCACTCATTGAGGGTTCCTCTTCTTCCACAACCTCTCCAACACTTGCTATAATTTGTCTTGTTGATAATAGCCATTCTAATAGGTGTGAGGTGATATCTCATTGTAGTTTTGAATTGCATGTCCCTCATAGTTAGAGATGTAGAGCATCTTTTCATGTACCTGTTGGTCATTTGCATGTCTTCTTGGAAGAGATATCTATTTAGGTCCTCTGCACATTTTTTAATTGGATTTTTTTTGGCATTGAGTTTTATATATATTTTTAATGTTAGCCCCTTGTTGTTGGTGTTGTTTGCAAGGTATTTACCTTCTCCCACTTCATTGGTTGCCTTTTTGCTTTCTTAGTTTTTGTTTTGTTTTGCTATGCAGAAACTTTTTAGCTTGATACAGTTTCATTCATTTATTTTTGCTCTAATTTCCCTTGCCTTTGGGGTCAAATTCATGACATCCTCTGTAAGACCAAGGTCCATAGTGTAGTACCTATGTTTATATAGGTAGTACAGGAGAAGCCAAGCTGTGAACCAAAGCTGAGGCCACTTAGTGAGAGGTACAGGACACACTGAGGCCAGAAGCTGCTTATTTGAGAAATTTTAGGAAAGTCTGAAGCATGAGCCAAACAGGCTATTTATGTGAAAAAGCCACTGGAAACAGCTTGGGTAGGCCCTCAAATTGGGTAGGGCAAGCTCTCATGGAATCTCCAGGGAGGGGTCAATAGTGATAACCAGGTTGATGGAGACTCAGATAGGGCACTTACCTACTGGCCCTGTGGTAGGGAGGGCTCAGAAAAGGAACACTGGCCTCTGCCAACACTTCTGTCAGGTTGAAAGCTGCCCCTCCAGCTCTCGCCTTGATGTGGGACATTTCACTTTCTTCCCATAGGTCCCTGGTGCCTTTCAAGCTGCTTCCCCAGCATGGGAATTTAGCAAGTGAGTCCAAGTAAGTTCATGTGCAAGCCCTTGTAAGAGAAACTGCCTGGGATTCCAGGAGTCCTCTGTCTCCCCCAACCACAGTTTCTTCTGGTTTTTATAACCAGAAGTCATGGGGACTTCTCTTCCTGTCACTGGAGCCATTGGCTGGGGGTGCCTCGTGTGGGGCTTGGACAGCTTACTCCTCAGAGGTCACCTCCACAACCAAGATTTCCCTCCTATTTTTTATCCACCACAGGAGTGTGGAACCAGCTGTTCCACATCTCTGCCTCTCCTACCAGTGTGAATGTGGCTTCTTCTTTATATTCTGAGGTGTAGGACTTCTCCTCAGCTAGATTTCAGGTGGTCTGAACGATGGTTGTTCTGTAGTTTAGTTGTAATTTTGGTGCGGTTGTGGGAGGATGTGAGTGTTGCATTTATCTAAGCTGCCATCTTGACTGGAAGCCTAATTATTATACTAAATAGTTTTCTATAGTGTCCAAACTACTTTAAACTCCCAGTAACAAGGCTTAAGAGTTTCAGTTGATCAACATCCTTGATGATATTTGGTATTGTTAGATTTTTAATTTTAGCCTTTTGGGTGAGGGTGGTGTGTGGTGATACATTATTTGAATTTTAATTTGCATTGTCTTCATGAATAATGATGCTGAGCACCAACATTTCATATGCATTTTGTCAATTTGGCTATCTTTTTTGTATAGTACTGGTTTGAGTCTTTTAAGCATTTTTAATTGGATATTTTGCTTTTGTTTTTTATTGTAGGATTTATTTATTATTCTGATAATGAGTTTTAAGCTAAGTATATGTATCACTCTAATAGTTCTCAATTTTGTATTGTCACTTACAAAATAGGGGTAACACTGTGAAGATTAAATAAGGTTATTTATTGTGCCTGATGTCATTTTCATTTCCCTACTCTGAAACAGAGATAACTTCTAGGGCAAACACTTAATTATAATTAATTAAAATCAAGTGGTATGAGAATGGTGGAAAAGTTTCTTATTCCCTATAATATGAAATTAAGAGAAATTTTCTTTGAAAATTAAGGCAGGAGATTACAAAAGTTATACTGTTTAAGTAACCACTAGAAAAAATATTTAAATCTTTTCTAATGCCTGATAAAAATAACCCACAAAAAAAGACTATAAATTGATAGATTTTTAAAACTAGAAAAACAAAAAACATAGCATAAAGTGTATAACATAATTAAGATCAAATCTGTATCATATCATTTAAAAGGGGGACTAGATTCACTCTCTGGTAAAAAAAAGACATTTGGATTGGATCACAAAAAAAATACATATGTCATATATGAGACACATCTAAAACACAATTCAGAAAGATTGGATATAATAGACTGACAATGAAAGGAAAGGAGGAGTTATGAGTAACTTTTACCAACATAGCATTTATATTAATAAAGTAAAAACTATGAGAAATGTTATGAGTAATACATAGAACTATATTAGGAGAAGAAAGTTTCAATTCACATATTTCAGTTAATAAAATAAAAAGTGGATGATAGTAAACAAAGGAATAAAATAAGTCTTATAATGTGAAATATTTTCAAATTCGGGGCATTCATTTATTAAGTCATAAAAAAACAATGCCTTTCAAAAAAGAAAAGTGTAATTAATGCCAAGATTTAATTCTGTGAAATATAAAATAAAAAATGAATGAACTTTAACTTAAAAAAGTAAGCTCAAATATCAAAACAGAAAATGAAATAAAATGGTCACAAATCCATAGAGAAACTTTTTCCTTGAGATGAAAATTTTTTAATTATATTTTATTGATTATGCTGTTACAGTTGTCCCATTTCTCCCCTATCATTCCCCTCCACCCTTCACACCCCCTCCCACCCACATCCCCCCCTTTAGTTCATGTCCATGTTTCATAAGTTCTATAGCTTCTACTTTTCCCACACTATTCTTGCCCTCCCCCTGTCTATTTTCTACCCACCATCTATGCTATTTGTTCTCTGTACCTTTTCCCCCCTCTTCTCCTCCCACTCCCCTGTTGCAAACCCTCCATGTGATCTCCATTTCTGTGTTCCTGCTCCTGGTCTACTTGTTTGCTTAGTTTGCTTTTGTTTTAGTGTGGTTGTTAATATCTGTGAGTTTGCTGTCTTTTTACTGTCCTATTTTTTATCTTCTTTTTCTTCGATAAGTCCCTTTAACATTTCATATAATAAGGGCTTGGTGATGATGAACTCCTTTAACTTGCCCTTATCTGAGAAGTGCTTTATCTTTCCTTCCATTCTAAATGACAGCTTTGCTGGATAGAGCAATCTTGGATCTAGGTCCTTGACTTTCATGACTGTGAATATTTCTTTCCAGCCCCTTGTTGCCTGTGAGGTCTCTTTGGAGAAATCTGCTGAATGTCTGATGAAAACTCCTTTGTAGGTGACTGTCCTCTTATCCTTTGCTGCTTCTTGAATTCTCTCCTTCATTTTAATCTTGGCTAATGCAATTATCATGTGCCTTGGTGTGTTCCTCCTTGGGTCCAACTTCTTTGGGACTCTCTAAGCTTCCTGGACTTCCTGGAAGTCTGTTTCCTTTGCCAGATTGGGGAAGTTCTTCTTCATTATTTGTTCAAATAAGTTTTCCACTTGTTGCTCTTCATCTTCCCCTTCTGGTACCCCTATAATTTGGATGTTGGGACGTTTCAAGATGTCCTGGAGGTTCCTAATCCTTTCCTCATTTTTTTGAATTCTTGTTTCTTCATTCTTTTCTGTTTTATTGTTTCTTTCTTCCTTCTGGTCCACTCCATTGTTTTGAATCCCAGTTTTCCTCCCATCACTATTGGTTCCCTGTGCATTTTTCTTCATTTCACTTATTGTAGCCTCCATTTGTTCCTCTAATTTGTGACCAAAATCAACCAATTCTGTAAGCTTCCTAATCACCAGAGCTTTGAACTGTGCTTCTGATAGGTTAGCTACCAGTGCTATGAGCTCTGTATCTGATAGGCTGACCACCTCCTGCTTGCTCAGATAAATTAGCTCCAGGGCTCTGGTCTGTTCTCCCTTTTGAGCCATCCTTGGTTTTGCTATTTTTGTTTGTTTTTGTCTGGCCACAGCTGTTATGTAGTCGAGAAATTAAAAGAATGAATGAAAAGTAACTACTTTCCTCTACTTTGTGAAAATAAGCTTGAAAACTTAAATAGGGAGCAATGGTTCTATAGCTCACCCTAAGGACTTGCTATGACTTTTACTCTGAAGAAGGTGGAAGATCTTCAAAGGGCAGAGAAGGCATATAATCTTATTCACCTTTGCAGAACAACAACCCTAATTAACAACAAAGATCTGAGGAGCAAGGACAGCAGCAGTAACTCACAGAAACTGTCTCAGCCACCTTGGTGGGTGATGAGGCCTGTCTGGACCTGCGTGATGGCAATGAGAGTGGGAAGAGTAAGGTGATTCCCAAATATATGTTGAAGGGAGAGTGAATATACATTCATTCTACCATCCCTCCTGAATTCACAGATGCTAGTATAAGAAGCACATGGTTCTAAAACAGCCTTTCTCCCATATTGCCATGTCAGCTACTACATGACATGGCAATAAGGGAGAACTTTCTCATTCTTGTTATGATTGTTCTTAATTCCATTCTGTGAATGTTACCACAAATTATTTAACCAGTTTTATACTGACGAATATTTAGTTTGTTTTCTGACCTTTTGCTATCACTAATTATGATGAAATGAATAATCTTGTATATCTCACATTAGTCATATGAGAATATGTTCATGGGATAAATTTGCCAATGGCATTTGCTTAGTCAATAGCTAATTGTATACACATCATTTTGACAGATTAGTTCCTGTTTGACATCCATCAAAGTTGTGCAAGATGACACTCCCACCAGAACTCATGGGAATTTCTGTTTCCTCACCTCCTTGAGGATGACAGGTGTCCCTTCTTTTCCCATTTAACTTATGAAAGATTATCTAGCTTTTTGCTCCATACTTTTATGAAAACAGAGTACACTGAGAAATAGAAAAATGGTTCACATTTTTTTAAAATTTTTATTTTAATTGTTGTTCTTGCACAGTTTTCTGTCTTTTACTCCCATCCCAGCCCACTGCCCCAGCCCTCCCCACCTCCCTCCCCTTTCCTCCCTCCCCCCAGTTTTTGTCCACATATCCTTTATACTTGTTGCTCTAAACCCATCCCCTTTTCCCCTGAAATTCCCTCCCTTCTCCCCTCTGGTGACTGTCAGCCTGTTCTCAATTTCAGTGTCTTTGATTATATTTTGCTTGTTTGTTTTGTTGATTAGGTTCCTGTTAAAGGTGAGATCATATCGTATTTGTCTTTCACTGCCTGGCTTATTTCGCTTAGGATAATGCTCTCCAGTTCCATCCATGCTGTCACCAAGGGTAGGAGATCCTTCTTTCTTTCTGCTGCATAGAATTCCATTGTGTAAATGTACCATAGTTTCTTGATCCATTCATCTACTGATGAGCACCTAGGTTGCTTCCAACACTTGGCTATTGTAAATTGTGCTGCTATGAACATTGGGCTGCGTGGGTTCTTTTGGATTGGTGTTTCAGGGTTCCTAGGATATAATCCTAGCAGTGGAATTGCTGGGTCAAAAGGTATATGCATTTTTAGTTTTCTTAGAAAATTCCATACTCCTTTCCGTAGGGGTTGTACCAGTCTGCAATCCCACCAGCAGTGCACTAGGGTCCCCTTTTCTCCACAACCTCTCCAACACTTATTGTTTTTTACTTTGTTTATGATGGCCATTCTGATGGTTCACATTTTAAAAGATATTAATATAATAACATCCTAATACAGATTTAGTGATAGATACTGATTCCTGACTTAAAATAAATATTAATTCACAATGGCCATTTCTTACTTGAAAAAGGATATCTTCTTGGAATCAAAAGTATAGTTTTAATGGTGAAATACCAGAAGCATTCTCATTGGAAATAGGTTGGAAATAAGGCAAGGATGTGTCCTCTATAACTGCTGTCACTCAACATTACACAGAAGGTTCCTGACATGCAAAATGACCAGTCGAGAAAGAAGAAAAAGGAACACAAATCTGATTTTTAAAAATAATATAATGATCTGCATAAAAAGAAAGCAACAACCAAAGCAAACCTTCTATGAGTTATTTCTGTCAAAAGTAAAGTATCTAATGTTATTTAAAAATTGTATTTTATATTGAATTTAAAAATTAAGTATTTAATAAGGAACAGTTTAGCTTACAATAATGGAGACACTGGAAAGCATGCGCAAAACAACTGTGGTGGAATGTGGTACCATGTAAAAATAACATTTTTACTAAATTAAGAAATCTAAGAACAGAAATGTAATGTAAATAGCTTTGGTGAACATATCATTTTATATCTGAGTCCAATTAAGCAGTGATATTACAACTAATTGACATAGAAGCTATGGTTATCAAAATTTACCAATGCTTAAGATAATTTTAAAAATTAAAAAGTCACACTAAAAATGTATTTTTTGTGAAAATACCAGTAACAAGACATTAGAAAGATGGTGAAGAAATTGATTGTATAAATATGTATCAAAATATTTGTTGTGTTTCTGTTCATTTTCAAATTATCTATATTTGTTCTGACTCCAAGGGGCTCCTCCCAGCTGTCTCACTCTCCAGTTCTCTTCTGCACACTGATGAAAAAGTATTAGTGAAGATATGGATAAATCAGAACTCTCATACATTTCTAGTGGAAGGCAAAGTTATGCAGTCACTTTGGAAAACAGTCTAGCAGTTTCTCAATAAAAAACTGAGTTATGTATGACCTAGCAATTTCACTCCTATTTACTCAAGACAAATAAAAACATACAGCCACATGAGCTTTACGTGAATGTTTATAGCGGAATTATATGATGCCAAAAGGTAGACATAGCCCAAATGTTCATCAATAAAAGAATGAGAAAGACATTCATGTATTTCTTATAATTTAAAACATATGTATACATTAAACTCATACATGTGAGCACGATAAATGGAAGGCAGGAGACTTAGTGGGACAGACTGCTAGATATGATCATACAAAAATTGGGTAAATGAGATTGGGCTCTGAGAGATGGATATGATCTCAAAATGTGAGGGTTGTTCCAAGCCCCCAATGAATGCCTTCTTCTGTCTGAGTCACCTTCTTAAAACTTCAGGTTCCCTAAAATACTAGTTGGACAATGAGAGCAGCTCCCACAAGCAGGGCTCTCTGGCAAAGCTTCCTCTGCCAGGCTCAGTTTGTCCTGTCTGCCCTTACCTGTGAGTAGGTTACCAAAGACTGCCTGCAGTGAGAAACTGACTGGCACCTTGGTGATGGGAAGGACCCCAAGAAGTTGACATACCCAGGTGCCAAACCCCACTGTAACCCTACAGCCCTTCTAAGTCAGAGGGAAACACTTTCATCCTTTAGTTTCTCACTTTCTAAGCCTGGAAACTGTCAAATAGTTGGAACTTTCCTTGGTTAGGAAATAGGACCAAATTCTTCTATCAAAGTATGTCTATTGATAGAGAATGCTTTCAACTAAAAGTACCCAACATCTCACAAACACTGGTTTAACCACATAAGCATTTCTGTTTCTCCCATAACAAGTAGGCAATTCAGGGACAGTGTATCATTAGTGAGAACTGGGTCACATGGCAAACCCCCAAGGCACAGATGACTGGGAGAGCAAGCATGGCTTTTCCAGATGTGGCCACAAAGTATGGCATGGGAGGGAAGGTGTTTAAGTCGGGAGCCAACCATGTCTGCTGGAGTAAATATTTCATTCATATGCGCTTTCCTGGAAGTCAAGTCTTTCTCACGTTTTCCCCAAGCCTTGAGAGAAGAAGTTCTGCAGAAGGCGCTTTATTACCCCATTGCTAGTAGATTCTCCTTCCAGGTATATACACGGTCTCCTGACTGGTCTGGATGTCCACCTGTGCCATTATCTCTCTGCATTAGTCACTCTGCAGTACCAAAAAGTCGATGCTTCCTGCACAGTTCTGTCTTAAAATTCAGAACTTCAAAACCGTGTAAGTTTTGTCCCACTTTTACTTGCATTCTGGTCCTCTGGATGCAAGTAAAACATGGAGATATATTACCACAGTGAGTTGGACAGTGGCCCCCCCACCTCCCAAAATGTCCCCTTCCTCAGCCCCATAACCTATAAATGTAACCTTATTTCGGGAATAAACAAAAGGTTTTTGCTGATGTAGTTAAATCAAGATCTTGAGATGGGATCATCCTAAATGACTCAAGTGGGCCCTAAGTCCAATGGCAAGTGTCTTCACGGGAAATAAAAAATGGGAAGACACAGACGCATAAGTGAAAGCCACGTGAAGATGAAGCAAAGACTGGTGGTAGCGGCACAAGCCCAGGACTTTCTGGAGCCACCAGAAGCTGGAAGATGCAGTAAGGACTCTCCCCCGGAGCCTTCAGAGGGAGCATAGTTCTGCTGGCAGCTTTGATTCTGGACCTCAACCTCCAGAACAGAGAGAGTAAGTTACTGTCATTTGAATTCAAGTGTGTGAAAATTTGTTATGACAGTTCTGGGAACTAACAAAATTACCCTTTTTTAAAAAATTTTATTGTCTATAAAATCAACACATCCCTAGAATTTTATATACAGAACTCAGAAGTCAATTCATATAAGCTGGAATTTTTCTAATTTAGATTTAGAGAGTCAATACATCTGTCTTTACATTTTTATATCAAAACTAAACCTAGCTCATGATACATTCCAATTTATCAAAAAGTCTATGATACATTCTAATTTATCATTAATCTTCCAATCTGTGGTTTTAGTCCAGGAATTTTCCCACTTTATGATCCAGGACAATAGTTTTATCAGCTGAGTTCCAAATTCAGATTATTTTTTTCACTGTACCTTTTTAAAAATAGATCTTAATGATATAAAGCTCATTTTCTAAGCCTCTTCTGAAAATTTATCTCCACACCAAGTATGGTGATCCAAGAAGATTTGAACAAACAAATTAAATATCCTGTTTCCAGCCTTGTTTCCATCCCAATCTGATTTCTCACAACTAGTTTTAATAAAGGTTAGAAACCTTACCATCTTTTGTCTTTTAACCCCAAATTCAATTTATCCCTATGATAACATAACACACATATTCTGGTATGTCTTCCTGAGTTGGAATGAAAGAGGGGGAGTTACAGAGAATTTCAAAACTGTCCATTATCATATAGATGTGTGTCACTTTTGTGATTGCCTGTTATACATATCACCAAAAAAAATGCAGAGGACCTGCTGCTTTATAGAAAACTACTGTGGCAGATGGGAAGATGCATGGGTTAGAGAACTACCCAGGACAGGGTTGAAACTTTGGTTTTTCCATGACTTGTATAACCCTTGGGAGGTTCCTTAACTTTCAATGAGATCTACTTTCTTCTCCTGGGAAATGGAGTTGATAAATCCATTTTGGGGGTTGGACTGTATTAAAAGGAATGGTTTGTGTAAGTAACCAGGTACAGGGACCAGCACAAACAAATGTTGATTTAATATCAACAGCTTCAGAAGCAACATAGTAGGTTGTGTGGGATACAAAGGTGAATAAGACATGGGTCCTTCCCTCAAAGAGCTTACAGAGCTGACCCTCAGAATGGATTGGGTTTGAACGTGTGGTTAAGATAATGTTGGAAAGGTTAGCCTTGGTGGAAGCAAGGGGGGCCTTCTAAGCCATGCTAAACAAATTGAAATGGGAGCCACTGAAGTGTTTAATACTCAATAAAATGATGAGTAGATATGAGAATAGTGAAATAGGCCAGGTGACACTGCTGGGTTGGAACACAGGCAGAGGTGGTAAAGGTGGCATGGGGAGGACAGATACCAAAATGCATAAGAGGTGGGGTAGACTGGATATTCTTAACTACCTGACAACCTAATGAGGAAGCCACTGCTGCACATAGGATAATCTGGAGTTGTGGAGCAAAGAATTGCAAACATGCCATGAGAGGTAGAAATGAAATGACAAATGAGACCACGTCACATCTGGTAGCGATTGGAAATATGTGGCCTCAGGCTTTCCCTCCCAGATACCACAGTTATGATTGGCATCCCCAATAAATCCCAACACATTTCAATTCTCACTGAATTCAGATGTAGTTAAATCCCTTTTTAACCTGAGACTCCAAGCAGGAAGGACAAAATGCATCAGGGTCAGTGCACTAATTGAAAACTACTCACCAATTTTGGAGCTGGGGTTAGAATGCCATGAGACAAAGTTTGTCATCATTCCACAGGCAATAGGAAGCTGCCAGGGGCTTTTCAGAGGGATGATGGATGTATAGAAGACATTTCATTTGGCAGCAAAGTGAAGAGGCTGGAGGAGTATACAACTAGAGAGACAGACAGATGGGTCAGAACATTTATTTAATGACTTTGATGGCCAAGAAAGGAGAAAGAGAAGGTAAGATTAAGCCACAGTACAACCTTATATTTAATGAGCCCCTCTTTTTTGTGATGCCAAGGTACCAGTTTCTCCTTATGTATTTTATCTCTGAGTATGTTTATGCAAATAAGGCATGATTATGTTTTGTGTTTGTTTGCATGAATATAAACTTCACATGTGTCATATCTTAATTCCAAACACCTTCAATTCTCTTGTATAAAAGACTTCAAGAAACTCATTCTTATTCAGTCTTTTATTAGGTGTTTAATTTTTTTAAGTTCAATACTATTTCATATTTTAATTTATTTTATTGTATTTTTTCCATTACCATTTAGTCTCCTTATACCCTCCCTAGCCCACATCCCTGGCAATCACCATACTGTTGTCCATGTTCATTAGTTAAGATTCTGATCACTACTTTGCTTTTAACAATTCCAATTTAGTCCCAAACTTCTGACCATGAACTGAGAATTTTGATAAGATCCCAAAATATCTGGGGTCAGTCCAGGGCACTGAAATAGTTTACATTATTCATAAATAGTCCATCCTTAGAATGTGCCTATACATCCCGTTATCCCTCAGAAATCAGGAAGTGTTTGCCATAGGGACCTCCAATCTGATGAATGCTGAGGCCTTAAACAGTTTTCAAACTCTTCCGGAGCTCACGAAGCAGCGCATGTTTCATCCCATGTTGCTCTATCACAACAACAAAATCAGCACCATATGGAGGATGAGACCCAGACTGGAGAACAGAGGGCCTGCCTTTGAGGACATCTGGAAGTCCTTTAACACGTGCTCCCAGAGAGACTCAGCTGGATCATTTATAGTCAGTCTCAGGCCAGTGTACTGGGGATACCATTCCTGACTTTATCTGGCAGACAGTGAGCCAACCTAGCTATTAAAAGTTTTCTCCTGCCCAAATCACGCTTTTGTTCTGTTTTTATCATTTCTATGTCTTGGTGAGTTTGGCTTTCTCTGGGATGTGTGATCTTTATGTGGTGAATGGCTCTGAACCCCAAAAATGCAGGGCAAAATTGTTCCAAGTGTCCACATTTGCATAAACGCAAAGAAAAATATAGTCATTTTCCCCAGGGCATCTGGTATCACTGATACTTACTGGGGTTTACTGGTTAGTGTGGGAGTGAGTCAGAGTACACATAAAAAGTGCCTGGGCACCAGCACATACAACGCAGTGTTTAAGTGTCTGTGGAAATCGGTACACCGACAGATGTCCCTCCTGTTGGCGTGTCCCACTTGACTTTACTCTTCAAAATTTTAAAGAGCACCTGATATTTTAATGGTGCCTTGGCCACTATACCACAATAGCATTCTGAAAATTTATGACTATTGTAAAAATAAAGACCAACAAGCAACATTTCTTCATAGCCCAAGAGAATTCAGCAATGTTGGAATTGAGAAGCTAATGTGACCATGAGTTACTCTATTTCCATGCTTAAAATACAACAGAAAATTCTTTAAATTAAAGCAGATGAGAAATATTTACTCAGTATAGTATTAGGATGAATAATGCCACTCAAAGTTATCAGGCCCCAATCCCTGGAATTCACAGAGGTTACCTTATATGAAAAGAAAAAGCACCTTCCCTGAAGTAATTAAGTATCTTGAGTTGGGGAGATTATTCTGGACTATCTGGATTGGCCCCAAATGCAGTCAGAAGTTTCCGTAATAGACAGAAACAGAAGTAGATTTGACACAAGAAGAAGAGAAAGTAACGTGACCACAGATGCCAAGATAGAGTAGTGTGCCTCACACTGAGGGATACCAGTGGGCATCGAGGGTGGAAAGGGCAAAATGGGCTCTCTCCCCAGAGCCTCTGGAGGGCATGTATCTTGGGTTTGGCCCAGTGGAACTGATTGCAGACTTCTAGCCTCTGGAACAGAGAGAGAATCCATTTCTGTTGTTTGTAAGTCCGCAAATGTGTTACAGAAGCCATGGGAAACTAATACAGGCACATTGAACTGGGCATTTTAAACCAGTGCTCATTCCTGAAACAGAACGGCTGAAACATGGACCAGGGTAGACAGAGGTACCACGTGGTTCTCTTTCATCACTTTATCTTTCAGTGTCAACTTCTCTCTTTTTATAAAAGAAAAACTTACTGTCATCCATCCCAAATCTTGTTCACTACATGCAGTTCTTTAGGGTGTGAAATGTTCTGGGGCATAGTCCATGCAAACTGTTGGTCTCTGAGGAACTTTTAATCAAGCTACCATAAACTCACTTGGAATTTTGCACTACTCTTTGTATTTATAATATTGCTATTAAATCAAAACATGGTTGGTGTTCTATGCTATGTTGTGATATTCTAAATTCAGATATATAAATGTATGTATACCTATGTGTGTATATATTTCTGTATCCATCCATACACATCTTTTCAAAGAGATATGAAGTAATTGATAAAAACTCTCATGCATAGAAATATATTATACAGCCATGGACTTCTGGGTTCAGGTCCAGCATGTAAAGAGCTTAGAAGTCTCTGGTCTGTTCTAAACAGCACTTAAAAGCTGAACAAACTAAAAATCCATGAACTCTTCTTAGATTTGTCCAAAAAGTGAGGTCACAGGGCAAAGCACTGGCCTCAAAGCTGGAGACACAGACAAGCAATGCAGAGAATCACAAGTTATCAGAACATGCACCTTGGGAACCTGTGCTGGGGTTAGAAAACCCTAGGCTGTAATGGATGAAATTCAGTGCAAACTTAGTGTGAACAAGCCTGAGAGATACAAATACATCATCTCACAGTGAACATCAGTAAAAATGGAGGAAAATAAGAATCTTAAAATGCTGCAAATCATTTTGCTCTAAGCAAGGCCTGCCTTCAAGATAAACTATTTTACCAAACCTTCAACTGTTTCATTGCACAGCATCACTGGCCTGGGGGAAGGAATATGCTCAATCCCACTCCCTTACTGTTTCATGTGGGAAATAGAAAAACCCAACACCACCCACTCTAGTCATCCTGTTCCATCTAAGGTAGTAAAAGTGAAAAAGGTAATGTACCTTTCGGTTCACTGAGGCATATGGCCACTAAAAACCCAAGGCTTAATCATAGAATCAACTATACAACTCTTCCCCTTCCCACACATTTTACCATCACATTACTAAAGGCCTATTTCCCATAACTCCTTTTAGCTAGTACACCATGTCCACTGTCAAGAAAAAAAATAGGCACCTTGAAAGGTAAAAAACACAGTTTGAGGAGACAGAACAAGCCTCAGAACAAGATGCTTGTATGGCATGCATGGTGGAATTACCAGACCAGGAATTCAAAATAACTTTGATTAATATGTTAAGAGATCTAATGGATAAAGTAGACAGCATGCCAAGAACAAAGGAGAGAGGTGGGCAATGTAAGCAGCAAGGTGGAAATTCTAAAGAAGAACCAAAAAATGCTGCAGATCAAAACACTATAACAAAAATAAGGAATGCATTTGATGGGCTCGTGAGTAGACTGGGCATGGCTGAGGAAAGATCTCTGAGCTGGAGGATATGTCAATAGAAACTTCCCAAAAGGAAATGCAAAGAGAAAAAAGACCAAAAAGGAAAGAAAACAATATCCAAGAACTGTGGGACAACTACAAAAACTGTAACATGTGCAAAGGAAAATATCAGAATTAATGTCAGACACCAAACCACATTATCTGGGAAGTTTGGAGGACACTAAGTAAGATAAGTGCTAAAAATAAATTCTACATCTGCACTTAATGAATTCAAATCATGAAAAATCAAACATAAAGAAAAAATCCTGTAAGAGGCTTACCTTTAGAGGAGCAAAGATAAGAATTACATGTGACTTTTTCTCAGAAACCATTCAAGCAAGAAGAGAGTGAAGTAAAATATTTAAATATTTATTATGTTAAAAGAAAAAAAACCTTAGGATTTTGTATGTCTTGCTAAAGTAAAGGAAAAATAAAATTCTTGGACAAGCAAAAATTAAGGGACTAGGTTGCCACCAAAACTGACTCGAAATAAATGTTAAAAGAAGTTCTTCAAAAAGAAAGAAAATTCTATAGCTCAGAAATTCAGATCTAACATAAAGAGCATTACAGCAGAAATAAGTGAAGATGAAGTACAAACTTTCATTTTTCATATTCTTAATTGATCTAATGTAACAATTTGCTACTTTTTCAAAGTAATAACAGCAATAACACAGTAATGCTTATAACATATAAAGGTGAAAATACTGACAGAAATAATAGAAGGGTTGGGAGAAAAGAATTAGAAATAGTTTGTACTTGAAGTATTTGTGAGGCTATATAGTGTTATCTGAAATTAGGCTCGATTATGTATTAATGTATATTGCAAATTTTAGAGCAACTCTAAAAAAGTTTCTTCTTAATGTATAATTGTAATAAAGGAGAGAAAATTGAATTTTGTTCATTTAAAACCATAAAAGGCAAAAAAATGAGGGGAAGACAAAAAGAGGAAAAAAACAGGAACAATGAAAAGAACACATTAACAAATATTGAGGATATTATTCCAATGATATCAATAATCACTTTAAAATCACTGGTCTATCTTGATAAGAATTGTGTTGAATCTATAGATTGCTTTGGGTAGTATGGACATTTTCATGATGTTCATTCTTTCTATCCATGAACACAGTATATGCTTCCACTTATTTGTATCTTCTTCAGTTTCTTTCTTCAATGTCTTAAAATTTTCCAGTACAGGTCTTTTACATCCTTAGTTAAGTTTATTCCTAGGTATTTAATTTTTTGATACAATTATAAATAAGATTGTTTCCTTAGTTTCCCTTTCTGATAGTTCATTACTGGTGTATATAAATGCAACTGCTTTCTGAATATTTATTTTTTATCCTGCTACTTTACTAAATTCATTTGTAAGTTCCAGTAGTTTTTTGGTGGAATCTTTAAGGTTCTATCATTATGTGCGGATGACATGATACTGTCATCCGCACATAATGATAGTTTTACTTCTTCCTTTATAATGTAGATCCCTTTTATTTCTTCTTGTAGTCTGATTGTTGTGAGTAGGACTTCCAGTAATGATGTATTTCACAGAACTAAAATATTCCAAAACATATATGGAACCACAAAAGACCCTGAATAGCCACAGTAATCTTGAGAAAGAAGAGCAAAGTTGAAGAAATCACACTCCCTGATATCAAACTATACTATAAGGCCATAGTAAAACAGCATGGTACTGGCATAAAAACAGACATATTGCTCAATGGAACAAAATACAGAGCCCAGAAATAAACCTACACCTTTGTGGTCAATTAATATTTGACAAAGGAGGCAAGAATATACAACAGAGTATATTTTTTCAATAAACAGTGTTGGGAAAATTGGACAGATATGTGCAAAAAAATAAAAGCAGACCACCTTACACTACATATGACAAAAAAATAAAAGCAGACCACCTTACACTACATATGACAATAAGCTCAGAATGGATTAAAGACTTAAATGTTAGATAAAATCATAAAAATCCTAGAAGAAAACAAGGGCAGTAAATTCTTGGACATTTCTCACAGCAATATATTTTCTGATATATCTCCTTGGGCAACAGAAACAGAAGAAAAAGTAAACAAATAGGACTACATCAAAGTAAAAAGTTTTTGAACAGTAAAAGATACCATCAACAAAATGAAAAGACAACCTACTAAGTGGGAGAACATATTCACCAATGATACATCTGATAAGGGGTCAATATCCAAAATTTATAAAGAAATTATACCATTCAACAAAACAAACAATCCAAATAAAAAATGGGCAAAGGACCTGAATAGAAATGTCCCCAGAGAGAACATACAGGTGACCAATAGAAATATGAAAAGCTGCTCAACATCACTAATCATCAGAGAAATACAAATTAAAACCACAATGAGATATCACCTCACATCTGTCAGAATGACTATCATCAATGAATCGACAAACAACATGAGCTGATGAGGATGTGGAGAAAGGGGAACCCTTGTGCACTGTTGGTAGGAATGTAGACTGTGGAAAATAGTATGGAGATACCTCAAAGAATCAAAAATGGAACTGCCTTATGACCCAGTGATTTCACTTCTGGGAATATGCCTGAAGAAACCCAAACCACTAATTTGAAAGAATATATGCACTCCTATGTTCATTGCAGTGTTATTTACATCAACCAGGATTTGGAAGCAGCCCAGGTGCCCATCAGTAGATGGGAACATAAAAAAACTGTGCACATTTATACATTTGAAGGCTACTTGGCCATAAAAAAAAAAGAAGGAAATCTTACCTTTTACAACAGCATGGATGGACCCGGAGAGTATCATGCTATGTGAAATAAGCCAGTCAGAGAAAGATAAATGTCATAAGATCTCAGTTATATGTGGAATCTAGTAAACAAAAGAGAAACAGACTCATTGATAGAGAACAGACTGATGGCTGTCAGAGGGGAGGTGATGGGTAGCTGGATGACGAAGGTGAAGGGATTAAACAAAAAAAAAATAAAACAAAAGAGAGAAAGAAATACCTCATAAAATGATAATAGTATATGATTACCAGAGGAAAGCAGGAGTGGGGAGAGATAAGAGAGGATGAAGGGGAAATAAATGGTAATGGAAGGAGGTATGACTTGTGGCAGTGAATATACAATATACAGCTGATGTTATAGAACTGTGCACCTGAAACCTATAAAATTTTATTAACCAATGTCACCCTAGTAAATTTAATAAAAAGAAAAAATAAATAAGAAAGAAAAACAGCCCTGGTCAGTGTGGCTCAGTTCGTTGGAGCATCATCCTGTGGGCCAAAAGGTTGTGGGTTCAATTTCTGGTCAGGGCACATACCCCCAGGTAGCAAGTTTAATCCCTGGTCAGGGAACATAAGAGAAGGCAACCAATCAATTCTTCTCTCTCACATCTCTCTCTCTCTTGTGCACACGCTCTCTCTCTCTGCCTCTCCTTTCCTCTCTCTCTAAAAAAAGTAAATAAAAAAATAAAAATAAAAGCAGTGCAAAAATGTCCTCAAGTAAGGATAATAAGTTAATCAATTAATAAATTAAAATAGTTTTAAAAAGTCAATAGTCTAAATGTACCAAATAAAAGACAAATCATAAGTCAGAATGGATGAAAAAAGTAAAATCAAATTATATGCTGTCTACCAAAAATACATATAAATTAAACACAAAAGATTGATGAAAGATATACCATGCAAACACTAATCATAACAAAGCTAGAGTAGCTATATTATAGTCACACAGAGCAGGTTCGATTTTCAGTCAGGGCACATGCCTAGGTTTGGGGCCAGGTCCCCAGGAGAGGATTCATAAGAGGCAACCATACATTGATGTTTTTCTCTCTAACTTTCTCCCTCCCTTCCCCCTCTCTAAAAATAAATAAACAAAATCTTTTAAAAAATAAAATTGAAAACAAATAATCAATAGAGAAAATCTACAAAACTAAAAGTTGTTTCTTCAAAAAAATCAGTAACATCGGTATGCCTCTAGCCAAGCTAAAAAAATAACAGAGAATACATGAATTATTAATATCACAAGAAGAGACAGGCTACACGAACATTAAAACAACAATGAAAAATACTATGAGCAACTCTATTCCTACAAATGTAATAATCTAAATAAAACAAATCAATTCTTTGAAAGATATGATCTGTTAGAACTCACAGAAGTGAAAACAGACCTTTTGAGCAGACGGGTCTCTATTAAAGAAATAGAATCATCAGTTAATGCTCTTCCAAAACATTAAACACAAGGCCCAGATAGGTTCCTGGTAAGATCTACCAAATATTTAAGAAATAAATAATACCAATTTTCTACAATCTTTTCTAATAGATAAAAGCAAAGGAAATACTTCCTAACTTATGGTATGAATCCAGTGTTACCTTAATACCAAAATCTGACAAAGAGATCACAAGAAAACAAAACTACAGACCAATATCTCCCATAAAAAATAAATACAAAAATTCTCCACAAAATACTAAAATATCAAACCCAAAAATGTATAAAAGGAACTATGCACCACAACCAAGTGGGATTTATCCCAGGTATACAAGAATGGTTCATTATTTAAAAACTAGTGATTTAATCTATCACATCAACATGCTAAAGGAATAATTATATGATCATATCAGTAAGTACAGAAGAATCATGTGACAAAATTCCACATCTATTAATGATAAAAATAAAAAAAATAAAAAAAAACTCTCATCACATTGGAAATAGAGGGGAACTTTCTCAACAGGATAAAGAACATTTAAAAAAAACTACAGCTACTGTCAGACTCAATGGTGAGAAACAAAGCTTTCTCACAAAGGACAAGAGCAAGTCAAGGACACCCCCTCTCACTACTCCTTGTCAACATCAGACTAGAAGCCCTAATTAATACAATAAGATAAAAAGAAGTTAAACATATACTGATTTGGAAGGAAGAAATAAAACTCTCTTTGTTCACAAGTGATATGATCATCTATGTAAAAAATCCAGACTTCCAGCCAAGATGGAGGTGTAGGTAGACACACTGTGCCTCCTCGCACAACCAAAATTAAGGACAACAAAAACTGAGAAAAAAAACAGAATTGACAGAAAATTGAACTGTACAGAAGTCCAACAACCAAGGATAAAATAGACACATTCATCCAGACCAGTAAGAGGGACAGAGTCAGCAGCTGGCAGAGAGGGTGGTGGCAGGAAAAAGCAGTGGCTGGTGGACCCAGGCGTGTAGGCAGTGGCTGGCAGACCTCTGTGACACATTCGTGTCACAGATAAACCAGGCAAAACTGGGGATCAAGACAGACCACACAACCCAGGGCCCCAGTGCAGGGAAATAAAAGACTTAAAACAATGATTGAAAATACCTATGGGGGTTGAGGTGCCGGGAGAGACTCCCAGCCTCACAGGAGAGTTCGTTGAAGAGACCCACAGGGTCCTAGAATGTACACAAACCCACCTACACAGGAATCAGCACCAGAAGGGCCCAATTTGCTTGTGGGAAGTGGGGAAAGTGACTGAAATCCAAGAGAGAGCAGAGCAACCACCATTGTTCCCTCTCTGACCCCGCCCCCACATACAGCGTCACACCCAGCAACTGGGCTGCCCCGCCCTGGTGAACACCTAAGGCTCCCCACCCCTCATACATAACAGACCCGACAGAAGAACAGATCAAAGCTCCAGAACAAATACATCCAAGCAACCAAGAGATAGCCAACCTACCAGATGCACAGTTCAAAGCACTGGTGATCAGGAAGCTCACAGAATTGGTTGATTTTGGTCACAAATAAGATGAACAAATGAAGGCTACAATAAGTGAAATGAAGGAAAATGCACAGGGAACCAATAGTGATGGGAAGAAAACTGGGATTCAAATCAATGGAGTGGACCAGAAGAAAGAAAGAAACAACCAAACAGAAAACAAGGAAGAAAGAAACAAGAATTCAAAAAAATGAGGAGAGGCTTAGGAACCTCCAGGACATCTTTAAAAGTCCCAACATCCGAATTATAGGGCTACCAGAAGGGGAAGGGGGAGAACAACAAGTGGAAAACTTATTTGAACAAATAATAAAGGAGAACTTCCCCAATCTGGCAAAGGAAATAGTCTTCCAGGAAGTCCATGAAGCTCAGAGAGTCCCAAAGAAGTTGGACCCAAGGAGGAACACCAAGGCACATTATAATTACATTACCCAAGATTAAAATGAAGGGGAGAATTCTAGAAGCAGCAAGAGATAAGGGGAAAGTCACCTACAAAGGAGTCCCCATCAAACTGTCAGCTGATTTCTCAAAAGAAACCTTACAGGCAAGAAGGGGCTAGAAAGAAGTATTCCAACTCATGAAAGGCAAGGACCTACATCTAAGATTGCTTTATCCAACAAAGCTTCCATTTAGAATGGAAGGGAAGATAAAGCGCTTCTCAGATGAGGTTAAGTTAAAGGAGTTCATCATCATCAAGCCCTTATTATATGAAATGTTAAAGGGACTTATCTAAGAAAAAGAAGATAAAAAATAGGACAGCAAAAAGACAGCAAACTCACAGTTATTAACAACCACACCTAAAACAAAAACAAAAGCAGACTAAGCAAACAACTACAACAGGAACAGAACCACAGAAATGGAGATCACATAGAGGGTTATCAACAGGGGAGTGGGAGGAGGAGAGGGGAGAAAAGATACAGAGAATAAGTAGCATAGACGGTAGGTAGAAAATAAACAGGGGGAGGGCAAGAATAGTATGGGAAATGTAGAAGTTAAAGAACTTATGACACATGGACATGAACTAAAGGGAGGAATGTGGGTGAGAGGGCATGTGATGACTGGAGGGGAATTGAGAGGGGAAATGGGACAACTGTAATAGCACAATCAATAAAATGTATTTTAAAAAAAGAAAATCCAAAAAACTGACAAAAAAAAATCCCTCCTTAACCAATAAACAATTATGATTGCTTGCTAAACGAAATATAGCAAGGTTTCAGAATACAAGGTTAATATACAAAAATCAATCATTTTTCCATATACCATAAAAAGCTATATACTGTAAGATTCCAACTAGATGACAAGTAGAATTTGAAATTAAAAGCACATTACCATTTATATCAACACCTCATAAAATGAACTGCTTAGGTATAAATCTAACAAAATATGTATAAGATATGTGTGAAGAAAACTATAAAATGTTGATTAAAAAATCAAAGAACTAAATAAATGGGTAGATATTCTATGTTTATGGATAGGAAGACTCAACATTGTCAAGATGGTAGTTCCTCCAAAATTGATCTATAGGTTTGATGCAAATTCAATCAAAATCCCAGCAAGTTATCTTGTGGATATTGACAAATAGATTCTAAAGTTTATACAGAAAGGCAAAAACTCAAAAGCTGACACAATATTGAAACAGAAGATCAAAGTTAGGACTGATACTGCCCAACTTCAAGACTTACCATTAAACTACAGTAACCAAGAAACTGTGATATTGGTGAAAGAATAGAAAAATAGATTAATAAATGAGAGCCCAGAAAAGGACTCATATAAATATGGTCAGCTGATCTTCGACAAAGAAGAAAGCTAATAAAATTGAAAAATGAAAGTCTTTCCAACAAATAATGTTAGAACAATTAGACATCTACATGTAAAAAAAAAAAAAATGAATCCAGACTCAAATTTTACATCCTTCACAAAACTTGTTTTAAAAAAGGTCAGAGATATAAATGTAAATCATGAAACTATAAAACTTCAAGAAGATAGTACAGGAGAAAATGAAGATGATCCTGAGTGCAGTGATAGGACATTTTAGATAGGACATTAAAGTCATGGTTCATGAAGAAAATAATTGATAAGCTGGGTTTTATTCAAATTAAAAACTTCTGTTTCAAAAAAGATTTTGTCACAAGCATGGGAAGACAAGCCCCAGACTAGGAGAAAATATTAGCAAAAGATATCTGATAAAGGATTATCAAAATATACAAAGAACTCTTAAAATGCAACAAGAAGAAAATGAACAACCCAATTTAAAAATGGGCAAAAGATTTACTTTTTCAACATTTTTTATTGTTCAAGTACAGTTTTCTGCCTTTTACCCCCACCCCTCTAACTCACCCCAGCCCTCCCCACCTCCTTCCCCTGTTTCCACCCCCTCTCAGTTTTGTCCATGTGTCCTTTATACTTGTTCCTGTAAACCCTTCACCCTTTCCCCCCATTATCCCCTCCCCTCTCCCCTCTGGTCACTATCAGCCTGTTCTCAATTTCAATGTCTTTGTTTGTATTTTGCTTGCTTATTCATTTTGTTGATTAGGTTCCAGTTAAAGGTGAGATCATATGGTATTCATCTTTCACTGCCTGGCTTATTTCACTTAGCATAATGCTCTCCAGTTCCATCCATGCTGTCACCAAGGGTAGGAGCTCCTTCTTTCTGCTGTCAGTATTCCATTTTGTAAATGTACCATAGTTTCTTGATCCATTCATTTACTGGTGGGCACTTAGGTTGCTTCCAGCACTTGACTATTGTAAATTGTGCTGCTATGAACATTGGGGCACATAGGTTCTTTTGAATTGGTGTTTCAGGATTCTTAGGATATGATCCCAGCAGTCTAATTGCCAGGTCAAAATGCAGTTCCATTTTTAGTTTTCTAAGGAAATTCCATACTGTTTTCCATAGTGGTTACACCAGTCTGCACATCCACCAACAGTGCACCAGGGTTCCCTTTTCTCCACCTCTCCAACACTTATTTGTTGCTTTATAATGATGGCCATTCCCAATGGTGTGAAGTGGTATCTCATTGTGATTTTAATTTGCATCTCTCTGATGGCTAGTGATACTGAGCATCTTTTCATATGTCTCTGGGCCCTCTGTATGTTCTCTTTGGAGAAGTGTCTGTTCAAGTACTTTGCCCATTTTCTAATTGGGTTGCTTGTCTTCTTAGAGTGGAGTCTTGTGAGTTGATTATATATTTTGGAAATCAAACCCTTGTCTGAGGTATCACTGGCAAATATGTTTTCCCATATGGTTGGTTCTGTTTTCATTTTAATGCTGTTTTCTTTAGCCATGTAGAAGCCTTTTATTTTGATGAGATCCCCAAAACAGGCAAAAGATTTAAATAGACACCTTACCAAAGAAGATCTGCATATGACAAGTAAGCATATGAAAAGCTGCTCAGTATGATTTTTCATTAAGGAATTGCAAATTAAAACAATAATGAGATTCTATTACACATATAGTAGGATGATGAAAGCTCAAAGCACTGAAAATACCAAATGCCAGTAATGATGTGGAGTGTCAAAAGCTGTCATTCATTTCTAACAGAAATGAAAAATGGTACAGCAACTTTGGACAGTTGGAAGTTTCTTACAATACTAACATACTGTTACCAAACAATCCAGAAATCACACCCCTTGGTGTTTACCCAGATGAGTTGAACCTTATGTCCATAAAAAATACTTCACACAGATATTTATGGCAGCTTTATTCACAATTGCCAAAATGTGAGAGCAACTAAGGAGTCCTTCAGTAGGTGAATGGATAAACTATGGTTACATCCAAATAATAGAATCTTATTTAGTGGTTAAAAAAGCCATCAAGCCATGAAAAGACATAGAGAAAACTTAAAAGATATTATTGAAGGAAAGAAGCCAATCTGAAAGGCTAAGTACTGTAAGATTCCAACTATATGACATTCTGGAAACCATAGAGACAGTAAAAGTATCAGTGGTTGCCAGGAGTTAGCTGGGAAGGAGGGACTAATAGGTGAAGCACAGAGGCATCTGGGGGGCAGTGAACTAGTTTGTATGATACAAAACTAGTAGATATATGTAGTCATATATTTGTCCAAACCCAAATAATATACACCACCAAGCGTAAACCCCAGTGTAAACTACGGCATTTTAGTTGGTAATGATGTTTCAGTGTAGGTTCCCTGGTTGTAACAATGTATTGCTCTTGCCTGGGATGCTGATTGAGCAGGCTGTGCATGGGGGTGGGGAGACAAAGTATGTGGGAACTGTGGTTCTCTGCTCAAAATTGTGCTTTCTGCTCAATTTGCTGTGAACCAAAAACTGCTCTGAAAAATAAAATGAATTTTAAAAAATACTAATCCAAAACAACAAGAGAAGCCTACTAGGATATTAGTTAGGGTTGTATTAAATCTATGGATCATATGTAGTCCATGAATATGCTACATCTTATCATTTATTTAGATCTTTAATTTTCACTACAGTATTTTGTAGATTTAAGATTGTGAACATCTTTTATTAAGTTGTTCCTAAATATTTTATCTTTGGATTCCACTGTAGAATTTATCTCATTTTCTAATAATTCATTGCTATTATAGAGAAATATGATTGATTCTTGTATTTTGAATTTGTGTAACTTTGTTGGACTTCTTTATTAATTGTGGTTTATTGATTCTGTGTATTGATTTCTCAGATTTTCTATGTACACTAATATACCATCCGCAAATACAGAAAATTTATTTCCTTTCCACTTTATATGCTATTTATTTTATTTTATTTTTCTGCCCTCATTGCACTCAGTAAGACTTCCAGCACAATTCTGAATGCATGTGCTAAGAATGGATATTCCTGCCTTGTTCTTAATTTTAAACAGGAAGCACTGAGTTTTCACCACTAAGCATGATGCTGGCTTCTCAGTTTGAAAAAAATTCCCTCTCATAATTATTTACTGGTAGCTTTCATTATAAACAGCTGTTAAATTTTATCAAATGTTTTTTTCTGCATCTATTGAAATAATTACATGGCTTATCTCTTTTTTATATTTAATATGTTGCATTATATTTATTGATTTTGAGATGTTAAACCAACCTTGCATTCTCAGAATAAATACCTCTTGGTCATATTTTACCATCTTTTTAATATATAATTGGATTTGAGTTTCTAAAACCTTGGTAAGAATATTTTCATCTTTTTATAGGAAATAATCTGTAGTTTTATTTCCTTGTAGTCCTCTTCTGTTTTTGTGTCATGGTATTACAGCCCTCATAGAATCACTTGGGAAATTGTTATTCTTTATTTTCTGAAGAATTTTGTGTCAAATTGGCATTATTTCTTCTTTAAATGTTTATATAATTAACCACAGTAGAATTAAAATTAACTTTGTGGATCTTTTCATTTCATAGTAAATTTCTTTAATTTACATGTATTTGTCTAAGTGTTCTATCTCTTCTTGGATAAATTTTAATATTTGTATATTCCAGGGAATTTGAAAAGTTAGGCCTCTTATCACATAGAACAACAAAATGCAAGACAGTGGGAATAATTGCTTTGCAGACAACTTAATACTACAGTGCCACCAGCCCTAATTATCCATAATCACCACGGAAAAGCGAAGCCACGCTGTGGCTTTATCTACCCTTTCCACCACGCCAGCTCCATACTGTTGTCTTCCCCCAAAACATTCTCTCAACCCAACCTCTCAATTTTCTCTCCATAGAATGTTGTGGTTTTTTTTTTTTTTTTTGGGGGGGGGGGTGGTTCTTCATTTCTTCAAGACACCTGCTATTGGACCTCATTAAGAATTAAATGATCAGCCCTGACTGGTGTGGTCAGTCGGCTGGGCATCATACTGAAAGTGAGGGGTCGCTGGTCCCATTTCCCAGTCAGGGAGCAGCCTGGTTGTGGCTGGGGCCCTGGCTGGGCCGGAGTGCGAGAGACAACCAATCCATGTTTCTCTTTCACATCGATGTTTTTCTCCCTTTCTTTCACTCTCCCTTCCCCTCTCTGTAAAGTAAATAAATAAAATCTTTTTAAAAAGGAATTAAATTAATGGACTTTCTTCACCTCTGTTTACTCTTAGCTCATTTCCTCTTGCAACCCTCTACAGTCTCAGCTGCTTTCAGTAGAGTGCTCAACCCGCGCATGCTGCCACTTCCTCACAATCGCCCAGCCAGAGTCACACCATGGCCAAGCTCAACTGCACTTTCTCTGTTCCTACTTTTAGACTTCTAAGTGACAGTGAAGGAAATCACACAATCACATGAAATAGCAGGACCTCAAATCCACAAGAAACTTCTCCTGAGCCTTCAGCACTCTGTGCTAATATGTCTGTTTCTCTCAAGTTTACCTACTGTTTCTCATGGTTGCTGTCTTACACCTACACCACCAAAGATCTGAATGCTGCTGCGCCCCTTCTCTTTTCAACAGACCACTGTCCTCCTACTTCACAGTCAAATAGAAGTAATAACACAGAAGCTCCTTCTACTTTTCTGCCATCTCATCTGCACACTTACCTGTATTCCTCAAGGTCATGTTCACCTTCCAATAGGATAACAGGAGGGGTGTCTCTCCTCCTGTATAAAGACCCCTCTTAGGGTCTGGATCCCATTTCCAACAGTTTCTTCAGGGATTTAACTGTATCAGTCATCTCCTCTCTCATCTGAAGTTTCAACACGGTACTCTATACTGTTTTTTATTTCTATCAGCATTTAATATCTGCCATAATGGATTTTTAAATTTGAAAACCCCATAACCCTCATCCAATCTCTTTCTTACTTCCTGCACTCTTCACAGATGAATTTTGTGAGGAGTTGCCTGCATCAGCGATCCACCGTACACCAGCGGCTGCAGTGCTCAAACAATTCCACTGGAACTCTCTCTCATGAGAGCCAGGGTCCTGCCTGATGGGGGTTCTAGTGGGCACGTGGGCATCGTATTTGGCAAAGGGCCATGGAAAGATTAAAATTAAGTTGACTGGAAAATTGAATCAGGCAGCTAACTGGTGGTCAAGCTCAAAAACAAGCATTCCAATATTAGTATCAAGTGAAGTAGAATTTAGAGCAAAAACTGTGACATGAGAAAAAGAGAGTCATTTTGTATTCAGAAAGGTTTTTTTTTTTGTTTTTATTTTAATTGTTGTTCTTGTACAGTTTTCTGTCTTCTACTCCCATCCCAGCCCACTGCCCCAGCCCTCTCCAGCTCCCTCCCATTTCCACCCCCTAGCTTTTGTCCATGTGTCTTTTATACTTGTTGCTCTAAACTCTTCCCCTTTTCCCTTGAAATTCCTACTCCTCTCTTCTCTTATTCTCAATTTCAGTGTCTTTGGTTATATTACGCTTGTTTGTTTGTTCTGTTAATTAGGTTCCTGTTAAAGGTGAGATCATATGGTATTTGTTTTTTTTTTTTTTCTGGCTTATTTCACTTAGCATAATGCTCTCCAGTTCCATCCATGCTGTTGCAAAGGGTAGGAGCTCCTTCTTTCTTTCTGCTGCATAGAATTCCATTGTGTAAATGCACCATAGTTTCTTGATCCATTCATTTACTGATGGGCACCTAGGTTGCTTCCAACACTTGCTATTGTAAATTGTGCTGCTATGAACATTGGGGTGCATAGGTTCTTTTGGATTGGTGTTTCAGGGTTTCTAGAATATAATCCTAGCAGTGGAATTGCTGGGTCAAAAAGTAGGTCCATTTTTAGTTTTCTTAGAAAATTCCATACTGCTTTCCATAGTGCTTGTACCAGTCTGCAATCCCACCAACAGTGCACTAGGGTCCCCATTTCTCCACAACCTCTCCAACACTTGTTGTTTGTTGCTTTGTATTCAGAAAGTTTAAAAATAGCAGAGAAATTACAATTGAACTGGATCTTTATAGATGGCATGGGATGGGAAAATTGCTTGTAATGTTTGCAGAAATTAACAAAATTAAAAACTGCAATTCAATTCTCTAAGTCTTTCTTCTTTTAAAAGGATTTTACTTATTTATTTTCAGAGAGAGGGAAAGGGAGGGAGAAAGAGAGGGAAATATCAATGTGTGGTTGCCTCTCAAATGCACCTCACTGTGGACCTGGCCCACAACCCAGGCATGTGCCCTGACTGGGAATTGAACCAGCAACACTTTGGTTTGTGAGTCAGCACTCAATCCACTGAGCCACACCAGCCAGGGCTCTATCTAAGTCTTTGTCAGATTGAGCAGTTACCTCAAAAAGCATACAAAAGAGCTGAACAACATAATTAGTAATCTAACTTAAGAGGTGGATGGAGCTTGATTTTTAATCACTTTATTAAGTGCTATTAACCGTATTTTAAACCAAAGAAAACATAATGAATTTCCCCTCAAACAAATGGTCTATGCCATATTCTTTGGCCATTAATACAATAAAACTAGATATTAGAAACAAAAATGTAAATGAAAAAACTCAAGCACACTGAAATTTAATGACTATGATATATCACTCCTAGTAGAAAGAGGAATTCAAAACTGAAGTCATGGTTAACCAGAAAATAACAAAATAAATATTAAACATCAATACTTATTGGACATAAACAAAGCTGATTCCTAGGAAAGCTGAAAGCTTTAAATTATTCTATTACAAGCTACATGTATTGAAAATTAATTATCTTAGCATGCAACAGAAGAATTTTTTACAAACGAAAACAAAATAGAGATAAATATTAGAAAGGTACTGATATAAGTAAGAGAAAAATTCATGAATTAAAAATAAAAACTGCATCAATTAATAAATCTAAGAGCTGATTTACTTACCTGACCATAAAATGGACAGAACTCTAGTGACGTTAACTCTTCAATTTAAAATCATAAATGAGGAAGGGCATGGAATCACAGATAAAGAGGGAATGTGTAAATATAAATTGCTATGTACAAATATATAATCAATGTGATATATTCAATGAGATAAATATTTTGGAGCAAAAAAATTAATTTACAAAATTGACACAAGGTTGAAAACAGAAATATCCACACACCAAAAAAGAAAAAAAGTTTAACGATTTTAAAGACTCCCCAAATGATGCTGGGTTCAGGAATTTTACCAGTGAATTCTAGCTAACATAAGGAGACAGGTACTTCGTGTGGTACTTTGTTTCAGAGCAAGTGAATTGATAGAAAGCTAGTATAATCCTAACACCAAAATTTGAAAAATGTTGCTTTTAAAAACCTTAGACAAATTTCTAATTTTGAGTATAGAAGGAAAAAGGTAAGAAAAATATTAACAAAGCAAATGTAGCCACAATAGATAAGTCAAATAACAATGAAAAAAACAATAATCTTTCTCTAGAATTTCAAAAATGAATCAGTCCTTAGAAAAAAATCTATGAACATAATCATATTAGTGTATCAAAGGAGATTTTCTAAAACACATAATTGTCCTCTTAAATGCTAAAAGGATTTTAAAAATATAAAGTTTGTTTTTATCTTCTTTAAAAGCAAGGCCTTTTAAAGTAAATAGAGAAGACTATTCAATGAATATGATATGTGACATCGACCTGAAACCAACAGCACACGCCACTCCGCCCCAGTAGTCTAGGGGTGGCCTTGTGACAGTCAGGAGTGGTGTCCATGCCAGCATTGCTATTAGCCAAAATCAACTGAGAAGTCCTTGCAAATGCAATCAGAAAGAAATACGTGTGTGTCTGGGTGTTCATGTGCATGCATATATATGTATAAGTACGTGTGCTTATGTGTATAAGTGTTGGAATTATGACGCAATGTTACCATCACACACAAGATAAAATGCACTAATTTCTGGAAATCTGCAAATTCCAAATGAGAAATTATTGAACATAATAAATGGTGGGGGGTTTTTTTGGCCACTTGTATCCGCATATACAAAAGTCAATAGCTATTTCACATACGTATAATGCGCAATACAGTATTCAAGCTTCTGTTGGTTGCAGCTAACTGAAATCACCCTAAACTAAGTTAAGCCTTGGGTCTTTTGGTTTTATGAGCCATCAGGGAACGTCAGGCACAGCGGGAGCCCCAGGCCTCGAGTCTCCTACAGCCAGGGCTCACACACCGGGGGAACCTGGCCTCCACGTTGTGTTCGCTTCCATCTTCCGTGTCTCTCACTGGGACTTGGGTTTCTCCGCCTGGTAGGAGGATGTCATTCCCCAGTGCCCCTGTCTCACTTCCCACATCATCCACCACCAGAAAGGGACTTACTCTCCAGACTGCAGGTTTAAAGATACTGAGGAGAGACCCAAGCTCTACTCATCTCGGAGGAATTTCCACCTCTGATCATCACTGGAGAGTAGGGTCTATCAACATGTGACAGTTCCTGGTGCTGCACACCGCTGGAGTGGAGCAGTGCCTCCCCCAAAGGAGAACGGGAACTGATGGGAAATGTAATGGAAGAGACTAATATGAAATAATAATGAACAAATTGAAGGACTTAAAAATAAGACAGGGCAAGAGCCCTGTCTGGTGTAGCTCATTTCATCTAAAGTGTAGATCGTAGGCCTGTGAACCAAAGGGTCGCTGGTTTGATTCCCAATCAGGGCACATGCCTGGGTTGCAGGCCAGATCCCTAGTTGGGGACGCATGAAAGGCAACCACACATTACTGTTTCTCTCCCTCTCTTTCTCCCTCCCTTCTCCTTTGTCTAAAAATAAATAAATAAATAAAATATTTTTTTTAAATGCAAGAAATGTCTGGAGATACTAGCAAAACTTTACTGAAAGAAATAAATGACCAGCAAAGAGGTTTTCTTTAGAACTTTTTTATTTTTTATCAGATGTCAACAGAAGAAGAAATAGATTAAGAGAAAAGAATAAAAATTTCAATAAAATAATAAAATATGTGGTGTTTATGCATGAAAAAGATGGAATTGTAAACTGCAGGCTACAGTGGTTTGGGAACAACCATCAGAGGAGGGAAGAAACAGCCTATCACACCAAAGGCAGAAAACATAAAGTAAATGCTAATAGGCCTGGCTGCATTACACAAAAATACTTTGTGGGCCACCAAAAACATTCAAAATGTAACTTATAACACATTCAAATGGTTAATGTCTTTAATATGAATTTTCTTTTAAGGCTAGATGTCAAGGAGATTAAGAATCAAATTGCTTTGGTAACATCTTAGCTCTAAAATTTACAAATCACATATCTTTGGAAATACTTCTTAAGCTCCCTCAGTTTCTCTTTCAAAAAACTACATAAAAAATTGTACCTACCTTACAGAGGATTTGTAAGGCTTAACAAAGATGCTGTGTAAAAGCTTAGAATCATGTCTGGCCTGTGGTTAATTTATAGCCTTCAATACATAAAGGGGCCTTGCAACTGGGAAATAAAAAATAATAAATACCCCAATAGAAAAAGGCATGAACTAGTACCACACATGAACTAGTAGCTAGTTAAGTAATGTTAATAATCAATGATAACATAATGGTTTATTCAGCCTTATGAGTAATGAGACAAATGTAAATAAAGATAACAAAATGACATTTTTCTTTTTAATATATACCAAAAAATTATAATAACATAAAGAAGCAACACCAGTAATTTGTATTTGGGGGAGTCATTTATCGAAATATATTTTGTAAACTTAAAAGTGTGTGTGCTCCTTAACCAAGAAAATGCACTTTTCCTCTAAACATTTCATCTACAGTAAATAATTAAGATTCTGCACAAAGTTTATCTCTAAGAGTTCATTACGGCACTGTTTATGACAGAAATGTTCTTAATCTCATGCTTTGGAAGACAGTGGGGGCACCTGCAAATGACAGACAGGTGACCTGTGAAGAACAAGGGTTTGAACTGTGTGGGTCCACTCACACAAAGATTTTTGTAATGAATACTGCAAATGTATTTTCTCTTCCCTATGATTTCCTTAATAATGTTTTCCTTTCTCTAGCTTACTTTGTCGTATGAATAAAATATATAATACATATACAAAATTTGTGCTAATTGACTTTATGTTTTTGGTAAGGTCAGCAGTAGGCTATTATTAGTTAAGTTGTAGGGAGTCCAAAGTTACAGTATATGTGGATTTTCAACCACAGAGGGCCACTCCCCCTGACCTCCACATTGTTCAAGAATCAGCTGTACTCTGCTACCTGCACAAATGAGGCTGTGGAAGTATTTGTTGCATGTAAAAAGATTTTCAAACTATATTATCAATTTTAAAATGCAGGTGAGGAGACTGTAACAGTGTGACCTTGTAAAGAAATGCACAGACATGCAACGGGAAATACCTAGCCAGTACCGGCAGGCTCTGTCCCAAGCTGCCTGGATGCGTGAAATTACAGGCACTGTTTGTTCATTCTCTCGGCCTTATGTGTGTTTTCCTTTGATGAATATGTACTGCTTTTTCTTTTAGGAAAGAAAAGTGAAGAGCTAAGAAACAAAATTCAAAGAAATAATTACTATGACCCATGTAACTGATGTGGTCAAGGTATATTTTAAAGAGCAAGTTGGAGGGAATGCTGGAAACCCCATTCGCCAAGACCACAAGAGAGTTCCAATATTATGCATCTCAATTACACAAATTTACATAAATAAAACAATGAAACATCCAGCCACAGACGCCAAGACCCCCACAGGGTGGCAGTGCCTCTAACGTGCAGGCGGCAGGCTCTCTTTCTGGATACGTTCCTGTCTCCAGATATTCCCGGGACCAGGACCGCTCAGCGTGCACCTTTCACACCTTCGATCTCCCTCTAGTTTGGGAAATTCTTTCTCACTCTTTAATACACTCTACTGTTTGTTATTTTCATTTGTTTATATGGGCCACAAGTTGGGGGAGAGGAGAGAATCCCAGTAGAGTTCTCCAAGAAGACACCAGCCGTTCATTCCAACCATTTAAATCCACAGATTGAGTTCTTCATATTTGTATAAAGATTCTTGGCTTCCTTTTAATGTTAAATGTTTCTCTATAGAAGCAAGAGTACTTAAGATGTTTATGAAAAAATGTCAGTAATCATTTTTCCAAAGAAGGGGGTAAAAAGCAGTTAAACATGAATTCAGTATTTCCCTCTGTCAAGGAAGAATGGCAGTGTCGTTAACTCATCAGTAACAGTGGTTGTGAGACTGGATTGCAGAAAAAGACAAAATCAGTGTGGATGAGCAGAATGAAGAGGAAGAATTCCAAGTGGATTTTTTTAAAAAGACAAATAAAAATAAAAACAAAACAAAGGAGAAAGATCCAGCCCTTCCATTGAGTTCAGTTTACTTTTGGTATAAATATGTAAAGGTGGATGGAAACCTCAGAACAATGCATTGGAAAAAAGACCCAGAAGCAAAGGTTGAGCATTGAGGAAAGCCTGTTACTAGGTAGCAAAACGTGAAAGGAAATTAAGAGGCCAAAGAAGGTCAGGTCAGAAAAACAAACAAACAAACAGCACAGGGTAGACTAGAGTGGTGTTCTACATCCACAGTCATTAACAAATGTGCTGTGTGACATCTCCCAAAGTCCAAGGACCAGACAACACTTCCTTAGAGTGAAACCTATTGACTTCTCGTGAAGTGAGTGTTCCAAGATACAGTCTGGGAAGAAACACCAGTATAAATTTATGGCAACCAAAGGAGAAAAATTTTTTAAGAAGGTATGAATGGTTACAATATAATCCCATACAGAAATGTGTGACTTAATTACTCAATGAGTTAGAAGTCTCCTTACCACCCAAATTAGCCAGAGGTCTTTGAATGACCAGGATCTCAATCTGCTCTTACTCCAGCATCTAAAGTTATGCCAACTGTGAAAAACTGAGCATTAAAAATGTTATTTGAGAGTGTATTCAAGTAATGATGATCCTAATGTGATAACTGAGATTCCCCAGTTCTCTGCCTAGCTAAAACCCATTGTGACTAATACTGCTAGAATAACCTAGTAACATTTAGATGATGATTTTTTTGTTCCCAACCCCTTTTCTCATGCAGAGAAGAAGAAAAGAAAGATGAAACAAATGAAAATAAGAGAAAGAAGGTGGGGAGGAAGGCAGGGAGGGATGAGGGAAGGAAGGGAAGGAAAAGATTGCAAGGGAGGGAGAACCAAGCGAAAGATTAGATTTTTTTTCCTGCCTGTAGCCTGCATTCAAGCCTCTATTGAATTCATAAAATCACTAAAAAAAAAAGCTGTAAACAATGACTAAAGCTGAAAATACCTACATATCTTGTTTTCAGAGCTTCTGACTCTGGACCTGACTTAATTCTCATACCAGGAAGAAAATCTGGAGGAACGTGAGCTGGGCTGGTCAGGGGATCCCATCTCACCTCCAGAGTCCAAAGGCTGTGTTGTGTTTTTTTGTTTGTTTGTTTGTTTTGTTTTTTTACCCCCTGAGGTTTCCCTCACACACACACACACACACACACACACACACACACACACACACAATTTTTTGAAAAGAATAAATTTCTTAGGGCAAGTGAGTTAGGAAGCCTCGGTTTGGGTGATGACTGGCAGAGCACATTGATCTGAGGTGGGATCCTGGCTGTCAAACTGCCACCAAGGCTTCGGAGCAGCCCAATCTGCCTTTGATATGGAAATCCGAAAGGCGAGCATCCCGGGGAATGGGCTCGCCTGCCTGGGCTGCAGACAAAGGAGAGCGGCAGAATCAGTCCAGTCCTATTCTTGTCCCTGGAAGAAGCTTGGAATCGGCTTCCTGATTTCAGATCCTTTTGATTCTACTGACATCTATGGGCTGTGACTTAGCTGTGCTTTTCCCTTTTCTTTACACATCCATTGTCCCAATTCTCCTATTTTTTTAAGGTTTGTAATGTCATTTTTAAAAGACAACGGGGCCCATCCACAGTCTGTTCAAATGTGGTGCTCCAAGACCTGCCAGTCCTTCTGTCCCAGGGACAGGTGAGAAGGAAGGATCTCTCCCATCAAAGCAGCATCCTGGGTCCTCTCCTCCTGCACTCCACTTTCCCATGAACACCCTGCTCTCCACCTGCTTTGCTGCAGTCACTTAGAGAGTTAGTTTATGTGTGCAAAGTATCTCAGCACACAGAGTATGTAGTTTTGCGATATACTATCATCATATACTAAGTTTCATCTTCCTGTCTTCCAAGGCTGACTAATTTTAGGGACTGACAAGTAATTTTTGGCACCTGACACAACTCTTGAAATCAATCTGGAGAGCCTTTCTAAACTGCAGTGAGGACTAATCCTCTGGATTTTCCATTCGGAAACACATGGCCATTCTATTCTCTCCTCTGTTTCCATCCCATTTTCACCATCTTTGTTCCCTTCTTCTGTAACTCCTGCTCCATTTGTTACAAAGTCTCCAGTCAATTCCACCAATTCCAGCCATCAGCTCAGACCACACAATAGCGCTCTACCCCAACATCCACTCTGCTCTTGCTGTTAAAATCACACCTGTCTCATTTTAGAGAGCACATGTGCACTGCCCAGGCGCTCCCTTCTTTGACCCAAGACCCTGCATTTATTTCTGAATGCAGAATACTCTGCTCCTTCTTAAAAGCACTTTGCCATGTGTCAACTTTTCACCTCGCAAAGAGCAAAAGGATTTTCTTGCTGAATCAAACGGCCTAGCTTCTTTAAACTGCGCTGGGCATAGTGCAAATCTTGCATTCAAGATGATGAGAAAAATCAGCAGATCCCAAACAGAAATACAAATGGCAGTAAGCTTCCCAGGGCCAGGTTTCGGCCAGGAACTGCAGTGGCCCACAGCTTCTGTGCTCAGTCGCAGCACAGGATGTGGCCACCCTTCCCCTTTCTGGGGCACTCTAACCACAAACAACAACTGCAACCAGACCGGAAAGGCAGAAGACACACTCCTTGTTAAAAATCCACCTGAGAGGAACTTCCGGTGAATTTCCTCTTCAGGGGGAGGCATGATATAGTGGTAGGTCATGGGCTCAGGGGGCTGACAAAGCTGGGGGTGGAATCTGGGGCAACTCCCTATGATGTGTGTGAGCCTGAGCAAGTCATCTGTTTATCTAAGCTGTTCATCCATCAGCTGTAACACATAAAGCATAGGGATTTGAACGGTACAAATATTTACATTTCTAACATAAGTTATACCTTTTATAAAATGGCTACTCTCAAACTAGCCATTGTATATCTTAAAAGGAGGCTTTACTGAAAGAAAAGAAGGCCAATAATCAGTTAATAGTAAGAAAGGACCAAACTACCTTGAAGCCCTCTGCTGCATTCCCTGATGAGTTCTCAGGTCCCATGACATCCTACCTCAGTGCTTCCCAAACCTGGCTTATGACCAGCATTTGATAGAGAACTATTATAATTACATGTCCCTGAGCCCTGTCCCTTTGACATCCTAACTAGATCTAGAAATGGTCCAGGAATCTACATTATAATCTACATTATGATATTCATAATCAACTAGGTTTGGGACTTACCAACCTCCTTAGAGAACAACCTGAATGTTCCTTTGAGATCATGGAGTGATTAATGCATTTATGGAAGACCTTCCCCTCCCCCACCACTGCTCCCCACCAAGCTGCTAATAAAAGAAAACCTTCCATGTACAACTGTGTCACATTTTGTGTGTGTGTCAGCAAAAAACACTCATGGGTTCTCTGGGATCAGGGAGGGTCATAAAATTCCTTATCCCTTAAAGTTGATTTCTACCCAGAGCTGAAAGTGAATATATGTCACTAAGGTAGGTTCACTGAATCCTCAGTGCAGGCCTCAACCCTTCCAGGAACATTGGGTGTCCCTTACCTCAAAGACCACACCCACGATTGCTGCCCAGAGAATCACAAGATACCCCTTTCCTACTCAGGCTAGATGTAGATACAGTTAAATCACTTGCCAGCCACTTTCCAGGTGAAATTCAATTCAAAATATAATCCAGTCCATACAGGTTATGGAAATAAGGCTTTCATTGAGCAAACACACAAAACATCAGCATCCAGATAAGTAATGAACCTTGGTCTTAAAGGACCTGGTTTGGATTTGAAACTCAGGAGCCAAGAGAAGGTTGGAATTCAAGACCCAAGAGTGTCTTTAGTACTTGTAAATTATATTCTTATGCCCAGTCTCATATTAGGATTTCCACCAAAATCCCTTGAGATTAATTAATCTGTAACGGAAATACATCTTTTCTATTCTTCCACACCACATTGACTTTCTTCTCTTCCAAATAAATAAAGCATTAAAAGATGGTAAATCCCATAGGATAATTTTTTAAATGAGGGATTGTTTTAGCCTGGAGGTTAAAGGAAGCAGCAAATGTTCTCAGTGTGAAAATTCACCACCCAGAAAATTCAAAGCAGAATTGTCTTGAGGTTGGAGTTAGCTCCGTGACTTTGCCACAGCCCCCTGGGCTCCATTCCCCACCCCACCCCCCCTTCTGACAGCTCAAACAAAGCCCTGGGTGAACAAAGGGCCCTTATAAGGGGTGAGGCTCACTGCCCCTCCCCAGCCTCACCCCAGCTCCTGCCCCTTAGCCCTCAGTCTCAGGCCAGGGCTATTTCATCCTAATGAATAACTGAAGTCTTTGGATGATGAACACTAACACTTTAGCACCCATTTTAAAAATTCACCATTAATATAGAGCAACACTGAATTCCTTGGTAATCGGATTAGGGTATATTGCTCAAACTGTCATTCAGAGCTGAAGCCCCTTTATCTCTTTGCTGATATGAAGCTAAGCTTCTTGACTCACTTTGATGCTGTCTCTTTGCAGTCGTCAAGAATCTGACTTCTTCAAGCCAACAATTTTATTTGCTTAATCTTGGGTGAAGAGATTAGGGATTTAGAAGAGATTTTTTCAACACCCCTGCCATTCCTAGTGAGAAGGTAGATTCCTCCTACTGCTCACTTTCTTCCTCTGCCTTCAACACACACGCACATACACACACACACATGCACACATGCATGGACACACACACACAGACACCAAAGCAATGCAAGTCACTGAAATGCACACACAAGAATACACACACCCAACAGAAGCAACACAACAGAGATAGAGCACATGCATACCTAACATTTACTACATAGTATACACAAAAATACACACAATGCATCCACACAGCTTAAGAGAAGAAAGAGGAATTCAAACTTGCTCATTGTTTTTATCAAAAAGTGGCATATTCACTGATCCAATAGAGCAATTCCCAAAGTTCAGGACATCACTGAAATCCACGGGCCAAAATGATGAGCCAACTTTTGTTGCAGGACCTGTGAACAGTTCATGTGCTATATCCTGTGTCAGAGGTCAGCTTTAATCACAGCCTGGTGCTTTCAGATAGAGACCCCAAGTGATTAATGTGGGGAAAAATGCAAAACTTTCTATTACTGCGGCCTAATCAGTAACACTCAGCATGTCCCCTGATATCCATGGGATTTTTGGTCACCATTTTGGATTAAAATATGTGGTGCTCAAAACAAAGATCTCTAGTTTCACTCAACCTCCATCCAGGGGTAAAATCAGACAGCCATAGCATGAAAAATAAAAACTCTCTCCTAACTTGAGAACCACATGTAAAAAATTTTATTCAAAGTGGAGATGATTCAGTGTAGAGGGACTGAGATGGTCATTACTCTGTGAAGCATATGAAAGAACCTGGGAATGTGAGTCAGGTGAACACCAATGTCCCTACATGGCCTGGCACAAGCCACTTGACCTTTCTAAAACTGAGTTTCTCCAGCTCTGACATGAGGATAATGACAGATCTAAATCTGCTCTGCCTTCCTTATGGAGTTGTCTGCGGGTCAAATGAGATAACGCATAAAAATCTCTGCACACTAATAAAGAAAAGTCACCAGTAACTTAGTAATCATTGGAAGAGTCTAGAAAGGTGACAGTTACATAGATCCCTGGTGACCACTTTCAAAATGTACTCAGTTGTGTAGAAAAGACAACAGATCATCTTGTACATGTTTGAATATTATTAGTAGCAATATTCAAATTGCTAAGAGGTGAATTTAGACTCAGTTCATCTCAACTCAATTCCACAGGCACTTCCTGCGTACCTCTGGTGTATCAGGCATTCTCCAGGTGCTCACCTGCTCACCAGGAGCCTTGTAGATGGGGAACTCACAGAGTAGGGCTGACTTTGATTGCATATAAATGCTGGGTAAGACTTCACCAGGAACACACAGGGTAAAGAGTACATGTAGAGGGAACAGGATCAGGAAAGGGACATAAGTGAGAGGGTGGGAGCCATGTTTGGAGAGCAGTGACTATTCCTGCTGTGACATCAGAGGGCATGTAAGGTCATGGCAGGAGGATCTGCAGGTGACACTCACCAGATAAGCTGAGATAAGGCTGTGCAATGCTTTTGACACCATGCTGAGGGGTTATTCTATAGGCAGTGGAAGGAGGGAAAGTTTGTAGGCAAAGGAGCAACAAGATTAGATTTTGTTTTAGAAAATATCTACTACCTATCACCCACCCTGATATGCATTGAAAACATTAATGTAAAGAAGATACTGTACTTTCAGAGGGAGAGCAGACACATTTTCTGCTCTGCAATCCAACCCCCAGCTTGAGGGTCATCTCCCTGGAAACCTCAGGTGGGGAAATTTGAGATACCCAGACTTAAGAGCTGCAGATAGAGTAGTGGGGTCACAGACATAAAGGAGCTCGTGAAGCTCTTATAAATGCATTCATGTCCACAATTATAATGGCTTTCCACTAAGTATGAAGAGTACCAACAACATTTCTCTGAAACTGGTAAAAATTCTTTTCCAGTCACATTTTGTGCTTACTAACACATCTGTTGAGGTGTGCGTAAATCTACTTTGCTTTGCCGCTGATAGAGTGCACCCTGAATGCACCTTCCACTCAATAATAGTTCTGCATGGCTCAGAGTGGGAGGGTCTCTCCTCCTTTGACTCAATCTGTGTCTGAGACTCAGAGTAGGGAAGTTAGATATACTGACTATGTAAACATATGCTACCCAATGACAGGTAGTATTTTCCAGGCCTCCTCCCCAAGTTGCAGGGTTCCATCCTTGAGCACTGCCCTGGATGACATCACCTTATCATACTCTGTGCCTTTTTGCCTCAAGGAAGTGAGAAAACAGTTTTCTGTTCCTGACTTGCTCTTCCTCAACTACCTTTTTCTCTCCTGGACTTCCTTGCCAAAGTCTCTATATTGCTGTGGTATCAAGTTTACCTCCTGCACTTGTGTTGGGAGGAAAACCAATCTTTATATGCAAAAAATTTCAAAGTAGCAGAAGTTGAGACTCATAATGGCAATGCAATGTGATAAAGGTGACTCCAATAATATTATCTCCTATAACATTCCATAAGGTGGCTACAGGGTTAGTACAGTGGGCCAGCCATGTCTTCAAAGACCCAGGCTCCTTCATCTTTATTTTCCTTGCCATCAGCATATTGGTCTGGTCCTTAGGCCAACATGTTCATGAGCACAGGATGGCTGCTGCAGCTCTGGGCATCATATCTTCATACAAAGCCATTCAAAGGTGATAAGAAAGTCCATTTTTCTTTGGCATCTCTGCTAATTGCCTTCCTCGAGTACCCCAGTATATTACCCTTTGATTTCACTAACCTACATGTTATATATAACATGTGTGTTATATGTATTATATAACCTACATGTTACAAGCATGTGTGTAACATGTGCATTATATAATGTGTGTTATGTGTTTTTTATATGTGCCCAAGCCCAAGCTGCAAGAAGGCAGTAGAGCAAATATTTGACATGACAAGGCTTTATGACAGGGGACCACCTCAGTCATGTGCAGCCAATTAAGCCAGGGGACCAACTCATCCCGGTTTTCCAAGATTTTCCCAGCTTTAGAACTGAAAGTTTCATATCCTAGAAAACCCCTCAGTCCTGGGAAAACTGAACACTGTCACCCCTCTGTCATTTTGGACACATGGGTGGTGGTGGAAGAGTGGGACAGGTGGTAAGACCATATCTATTACCCCATGAAGGGACAGATGAATACATCATGACACTTGAGAGAGGAAGAGGGGCTGGTGTATGAGCTGTCCTGAGTAAAATGGATGTGTCATGACTCACATTTGGATGGGAAGCATGACAGAGAGCCAAGAACACTGCGACCCTAGGGGTGTGGGTACACAGAGCTGAGGTCAGCAGTTTGGGCACAGCATGCACCTTCTGCTCAAGGTCACACAAGGCTAAAATCAAAGGGTCCAAGCTCTCTGAAGTTACTGGCAAATTTCTGTTCCTTGTAGCTGTAGGACTGAGGCACCAGTTTCCTTGGCATGGATCCCCCTTCACTTTTATGCCAAGAACACTACACCCTATCCTTTTCCTGTCTTGAATCTCTGATTTTCCCTTATGTTACCAGCTCTAATAAGATTTGTGCTTTTAAGGGCATATATAATTAGATTAGACTCACACAATATTCCAGGATAATATTCCAACCTAATTTTTCTAATCCTCACCTGTGGATATGTTCATTGATTTTAGAGAGGGAGGAAGGGAGGTGGGAGAGAGAGAGAGAAGCATTGATTGTTTGCTTCCCATATGGGCCCCAACTGGGGATCAAACCTGCAACCTTAGCTAGGTATGTGCCCTAACTGGGGATTGAACATGCAACCTTTTGGTACATGGGACCAGTTGAGCCAGCCGGCCAGGGCAATCTCCCAATCTTAATATTAGTGATTAGTAACCTTATTTACTGCTGCAAAGGCCCATTTGCCATGTAATGTAACATATTCACAGAAATAAAACCAAGGAATGAAGGTCATGGGGACTGAAATTCTAACATAGACGGTCAGGAGGTCACTGGTGACATTTTGCCACAGAAAAGGGGAAAGAGGTTTCTAACAATAGAAATCCACCTTTAATTAGATGGTCCATGTTACCGAGCACTGAGCAAAAAATGTAGAGCCATTTAGAATGCTCTTTAAAGATATTCCCACACTGAGGACAAAGGGGACTGAATGATTCCTGAGATTCCATCTAACTCTAAGATCCTACATTGCCAGTTTTCCAAATTGTGGTGGTCCTGCCAAGTGGAGGAGAATATAATAACTTGATTAATGAAAAGACAGAACTTTTCAGAAGGTGATCAAACCATTTCAATATGATGTTTTGAATTTCTGTGTAAATGATTTTCAGTCAAACTTCAAAGCAAGGACTTGCGGAAATTGGTCTTTCCTTTCCCATTTTACGGGGTTATTGGTTCTGAGGGAAGGCACAGAGACACTGAGATGTGCAATATTGCCCAATTTAGACTAGACCACAGGTATTTGGGCAATATTATGAAACACTCCCTTGGAAAATGCTGTTAGGCTATCTCACCAATTTGTAGTTGTAGGGACCTCCCCCCCCACCCCCAGGTGATAGCCTGAGTGCTGAAAGCGGAAACAGACATTGGCCTGTCCTGAGGCTGGGCTTTTAGTGACAGTGAATGCAGGGAAACCATTGCAGGCTGGATGGAGCTGGAAGGAGTAGGAGATGAGGGATCATAAAACTTTGCATTGAACATAGAAACTCCCCATGGCTCCAAAACCCTGTAAGTGTGGTTATTTAAACGGAATCTCTACATAGTAAGCAAACACTAATACTAAAGTTAGGCCCAGGGCAGGATGAAGAACAGCATGTGTTAGAAAACATAGGTTGAAGGGTAGTAACTTTGATTATCTGTGCTTAGACGAGAAAGCAAAGTGAAGTAAACTCTGGTGGTAAACTATTGGTGGATATTCCTGAGGCTGGGTAAACTTTCACTCCTTGCGTACCTAGAAAGGTGACAGGAAGATCGTACGTAGACTCTCCTCCCTGAACAATTCTGGAGACCATAATATCTCACCTGACAGAGCTGAACAAGAGAGACCAGAGTAAGTCAGAATGTGTTCAAGGGGTGAGGATCATAAAATGGGAGCCCCATAATACAACAAAACAACAAAAGAACCAAGACATTGCATCTTTCTCAGTGTAGCACAGACCAAGTAATAAGAAATAAACAGTGGAGAGAGCTAAAATGATGGTGGTGAAGTGGAGGAAATTGGGAGAGGGAAGTGGTTATAATAAAAGCCACAATGTATATGGCACTCACTGTGTACCAGGCAGACTCTCCATTCTATGTGCACCATCTTATTTCACTGCCACAGAAAGGCTGTTAGTAAGTAACCAGTTCTCGTTCATCAGTGCTGGAGGAAGGTGGAGCCAGGACATGGCACACCACAGCTGATTGCAAAACATAATAATTCTAACACAGCTTCAAAACAGCATGTGATTCAGGCTAAACTCCCAGAAATGTGATGAGCTTCATCACAACTATCTATATAAAACCATAAGAATCATAGGATCTTCATGTCCAAAAGACCACAGCAGTCACTTTTGCTCCTAATTCCCTGGCCCACATAGGTTACCTTCAATGGCACAATTACCAGGTGACCCTCCATACCTGCCTATGACAAATTTGAACCCATTTATGCACAGACAGCTCATTCCACTGCTGGCCATTTATAATTGTTAGAAAATTCTCCCATCAGCCTGCATTTTAAATACTACTCCTCATTGTTCAGAAGTCTAGAGCTACACAGAGATGATGTGTTTCACCACATATAAAATGCAGGACAAAGTTGAAGGCTGCTATCCCTGCTCTAAGCCCATGTTCTCCAGGGAAAACATGATCAATTACTGCAACTGTTTTGAAGGAAACAGACTAACAATGTCAGGATCGCTACAGTTATGAGCACCACTCTGCTGCTGCTGCTGCTGCTAATCCTCCAAGGGTGAAGAAAAAAAGAAAAGTACTTAGGTAGATAAAAATATTTAATAGGTCAAAGAAAAGTCCTCAACAAAAGACTTATAAAAATTGTCCCACTGCAAAAGATTAATATAACTAGAAATGAAAGCCCAAAAGGTTTGAATAGATATTCACCAAAGAATGACTAGCAACATATTCAATTCAAAGTTTCAATATATGAATAGCAAATATGCACTAGATCATTAATCATTTGGGAAACGCAAATTAAAACCAAAATGAGATACCACTACACATCTACTAGAGTGGCTAAAATTAAAAACATTGACGATGCCAAGTGCCGACAAGAATACAAAGCAACTGAAACTCTCATCTTTTGTTATTGGGACTGAAAAATTGTAGAGGCCCTTTGAAAAGAATGTTGGCAATATCTTATAAAGTAATGGGGCACCTGCCATAAGATCTAGCAATCTCATGTCTTGGAACTGATTCAAGGGAAATGATAACACATGGCCACATAAAGACCTATGTGTGACTGTTTCTTCATAATAACACAAAGCTGGAAACAACCCAAATATCCTTCAACTGGTGAAAGAGTAAACAAATTGCGGTACCTCCAAACAATGAAATACTACTCCACCATGAAAAGGACAAGCTGCTGGTTCACACAATAATGGATATGTATCTTAAATGCATTTTCCTAAAGAAAAGAAGCCAGAACCCAAAAGTTACATATTGTAGAGTTACACTCATAGGTTAATCTGGAAAAAGCAAACCAACAAATGAGAAAAGAGGTCAGTGGTTGCTAGGGGTCAGGTAGGGGAGAGGGCGTGACTACAAAGCATGAAGGGACTGGGGGGGGGGGTAATGAAACTGATCCACATCACAATTGTGGTAGATACATGACTCTGTTTTCATCAAAATGCATACAACAGAAAGAGTAAGTTTTTCTGTACACAAAATTTTCTTTAAAAAATCAATCTATACGAAAATGGCATGGAAATAGAATACAAACTGCAAAAAATATTGAACCTAACTGTACTACAAATTAATAAAGTAACTTCTGTGAAGGAGGCGAGGAAGAAAACTAACCTAAGTAACTTTGGAAAGCGGCACTTTAACTGGATATTGTAAGGCTAAAGACAAAAAGAACTGTACACTAATATTGTACCCTACTTAGTCATTTTTTCCTCACCAATGTATGGGTGAGCAATCCTAAAAATACTTGGGTTGAACAAATAAATAGATGTACTATATATAATAAAAGTCAGGTTTCTCCTGTTGCAGAAACAAGTTACAAATAAGGAAAGGGAAAGGAATGAGCCCTGTGGTGTGGGATTGGAATTAAGGGTGTCACTATGAACTCATGGGGTTTTCAAAAGCAGATAACATGAGAGAGAGACTGAGACAGAAAGGGAGACACAGAGAAAGAGAGAGAGAGACTATGTGCACACAAGTTAATATATATTCATGTATTTCTACTCTCCACAGAAAGGTCCTCAAAGCAATAAGATTTCAGTAGCAATAAGCATACCCATTGTCTAGATCTTGGTTTCTGATTAGCATTTTTTAGTAAAAAACAAAAAAGAGCCAGAGATTTTTAGAGAAGTAGGTATTTCTAGGGCTGGAGCCAGAAAAACACAAGAGGAATCTGTAGTGTCTTGTGGTGCCAGAAAGTAAGAAGATGCTGAAGAAGAAATGGGGCACACAGCAATGACACAGGCCAAGATAGCGCCCAACAGCCCAAACATGAATAATTTGAACATGAAAGCAAGTAGCAATAGCATTGCATTATAATCAATAGAATAAAATAAATATTCATGAGCCCATTTAGATCTAAATAAATAACTGAGTAAGTGCCCTGGCTGGTGTGGCTCAGTGGATTGAGCTCTGACCTGTGAACTAAAAGGCCACTGGTTTGATTCCCAGTCAGGGCACATGCCTGGGTTGCAGGCCAGGTCCCCAGCAGGGGGTGCATGAGAGGCAACCACACACTGATATTTCTCTCTCTCTCTTTCTGCCTCCCTTCTCCTCTCTAAAAATAAATAAATAAAATCTTCAAGAAAAATAACTGAGTAAGTAAATAAAGGGTGAACAAGAATTTTCCTGAAGGAAAATTCCAAATAAAATTCCAAGTAACAAATGTAAATGAATGAAAAAAGATGAAAAATAACCAACAATAATAATTTTAGACAAGATATAACAATGACTGCTAAAATATATGGCAAAATTTTGAGGAGAAACAGGATATTTGAATAGTATAGAAGTATCTCCCTCAAGCCCTGCCCTGTGGGGCTCAGTTGGTTGGAGCATTGTCTCATGCACAGAAAGGTCACCTGTTAGACTCCCATGAGGGCACATGCCTAGGATGCAGGATCTCTCTCCAGTCAGGGCACATGCATTGGAGGCAACTAATCCATGTTTCTCTCTCACTTCACTCTCTCTCTCTCTCTCTCTTTTCACCTCTCTCTTGAATGAGAAATAAACCTTTAAAAAAATAAAAGTATATCCCTCAAGACATGTGACAGTAAGAATTGAATGGAATGAAATGGAAAGCAATGGGATGGGATGGGATGGGATGGGTTGGGGTGGGATGGGATGGGATGGGAGAATAGGATAGGATATGATAAGACAGGATAGGATAGAATAAAGTAGAGTAGAGTAGAGTAGAGTAGAGTAGAGTAGAGTAGAGTAGAGTAGAGTAGAGTAGAATAATGGCAACCTTACTTTGGAGAAAGTTAGCAGATCTCAGCCAAGTGATCCAAGATAGCATCCAACAATAAGACATCAACATCACGTGTCCCTGCACTACAAAAGGACACCACTTCTTTGGTGTTCTTGCCCAAAATCCATAACCTCAATTTAATAATGAGGAAATATCAGACAAACCCAAATTGAGGGACATTCTACAAAATAACTAATCAGTACTATTCAAGTGTCAAGGTCATGAAAGGCTAAGAAAGATTGAGGAACAGGCCAGATTGGAGGAAGCTAAGGAGGCTTAACAGTCAAATGTACTCTGTGGCCCTGGATGAGAAAACATTAGTGGAAAAACTGGTGAAATCTGAATAAAATGTGTAGTTTTCTTAACAGTATTGTACCAATGTGAGTTGCTTAGCTTTGAAACTGTTCCATGGTCACATAAGATATTACACTATATTCATAAAAGTTGCAGTAATTTTGCAACTTTCCTGTAAATACAAAAATATTTCAAAATAACAAAGTTTAAAACACTGCAATTACAGCCCTTTTAGATAATAGCTATAGTATTTAAAATTATGACTGACATGCAGTCCATGCTAAACTCAAGAGAAATTCCTGTTTTCATTTTTTTATTATTTTATTGTTGTTCAAGTACAATTGTCTGCATTTACCCCTACCACTCATCCCCACCCCAGCCCTCCCAACCTCCCTCCCCTGTTTCCACCTTCCCTTGGTTTTGTCCATGTGTCCTTTATATTTGTTCCTGAAAATCCTTCCTCCTTCCCCCCACCATTATCTCCTCCCATCTCCCCTCTGGTCACTGTCCTATTGTTCTCAATTTCAATGTTTCTGGTTGTATTTTGCTTGCTTGTTTGTTTTGTTGATTAGGTTCCAGTTAAAGGTGAGATCATATGGTATTTGTCCCTCACCACCTAGCTTATTTCATTTAGCATAATGCTCTCCAGTTCCATCCATGCTTTCAAAAAGGGTAGGAGCTCCTTCTTTCTTTCTGCTGCATAGTATTCCATTGTGTAAATGTACCATAGTTTTTTGATCCATTCATTTACTGATGGCACTTATGTTGCTTCCAGCACTTGGCTACTGTAAATTGTGCTGCCATGAACATTGGGGAGCATATGTTCTTTTGAATTGGTGTTTCAGGATTCTTAGGATATAATCCTAGCAGTGGAATTGCCGGATCAAAAGGCAGTTCCATTTTTAGTTTTCTGAGGAAAGTCCATACTGTTTTCCATAGTGGCTATACCAGTCTGCATTCCCACCAACAGTGCACTAGGGTTCCCTTTTCTCCACATCCTCTCCAACACTTATTGTTTGTGGATTTATTTATGATGGCCATTCTGACCAGTGTGAGGTGGTACTCATTGTGGTTTCAATTTGCATCTCTCTGATGGCTAGTGATGCTGAACATCTTTTCATATGTCTCTGAGCCCTCTGTATGTCCTCCTTGGAGAAGTGTCTGTTCAAGTCTTTTGCCCATTTTTTAATTGGGTTGTCTTCCTGGATTGAGTCATGTGAGTTCTTTACATATTTTGGAGACCAAACCCTTGTCCAAGGTATCATTGGCAAATATGTTTTCCCATATAGTTGGTTCTTTTCATTTTAATGCTATTTTCTTTACCCATGAAGATGCTTTTTAATTTGATGAGGTCCCATTTGCTTATTCTCTCCTTTATGTCCCTTGTTCTAGGAGACCTATCAGTGAAAAATATTGCTGCATGGAATGTCTGAGATTTTCCTGCCTATGTTTTCCTCTAGGACTTTTATGGTGTCATGACTTATATTTAAATCTTTTATCCATCTTGAGTTTATTTTTGCGTATGGTGTAAATTGGTGATTGAGTTTCTTTTTTTTTTTTTTTTTTTTTTTGCATGTAGCTGTCCAGATCTCCCAACATCATTTGTTGAAGAGGCTGTTTTTACTCCATTTTATGCTTCTGCCTCCTTTGTCAAATATTAATGGACCATAGAGACTTCGGTTTACTTCTGGGTTCTCTGTTCTGTTCCATTGGTCTATGTGTCTGTTCTTATGCCAGTACCAGGCTGTTTTGATTACAGTGGCCTTGTAATACACTTTGATATCAGGTATTGTGATCCCTCCTACTTTGTTTTTCTTTCTCAAAATTGTTGCAGCTATTCGGGGTCATTTATGGTTCCATATAAATTTCTGAAATGTTTGTTCTATATCTGTGAAATATGTCATTGGTACTCCAATAGGGATTGCATTGAATCTATAAATCACTTTGGGTAGTATGGCCATTTTGATTATGTTAATTCTTCTGATCCATGAGCATGGTACAGGCTTCCATTTGTTTGTGTCTTCCTTAATTTCATTCTTCCGTGTTGTATAGTTTTCTGAGCACAGGTCTTTTACCTCCTTGGTTAGGTTTATTTCTAGGTACTTATTTTTCTTGTTGCTATATTAAATGAGTTTTTTCCCCTGATTTCTCTTTTTGATATTTCATCATTGGCATACAAAAAATGCCTTTGATTTCTGAATATTGACTTTATATCCTGCTGTTTTGCTAAGTTTATTTATTAGGTTGAGTAGTTTTTTGGTGGAGTCTATAGGATTTTCTTTGTACACTATCATGTCATCTGCAAACAACGACAGTTTTACTTCCTCCTTTCCAATTTGGATGCCTTTTTTCTTTTTCTTGTCTGATTGCTGTGGCTAGGACTTCCAATACTATGTTGAATAGAAGTGGTAAAAGTGGGCAGCCTTGTCTTGTTCCTGATCTTAGTGGGAATGCTTTTAGTTTTTGCCCATTGAGAATGATGTCTGTAGGTCTCTCATATATGGCCTTTATTATATTGAGGGAGAGCATTCTCCTTCTATTTCCACTTTGCTGAGTATTTTTATCATAAATGGGTGCTGTACCTTATCAAATGCTTTGTCCACATCTATTGATATGATCATGTGATTTTTGTCTTTGCTTTTGTTTATGAGATGTATTATGTTTATTGATTTGTGAATATTGTACCATCCTTGCATTCCTGGGTTGAATGCCATTTGATCATGGTGTATGATCTTTTTAACATATTGCTGGATGTGACTTGCCAATATTTTGTTGAGGATTTTAGCATCTATGTTCATCAGTGATACTGGACTGACATTTTCTTTCTTTGTTACATCTTTATCTGGTTTTGGGATCAGGATGATGCTGGCTTCACAAAAAGGGTTTGGGAGTCTTCCATCTTCTTGGAGTTTTTGGAATAGTCTGTGAAGCATAAGGGTTACCCCTTCTTCAAATGCTTGGTAGAATTCTCCTGTGAAACCATCTGGTCCAGGGCTTTTGTGTGTTAGGAGTTTTTTTATTACTGCTTCAACTTCATCAGCTGTTATTGATCTGTTCAGTCTTTCTGCTTCTTCTTCATTGAGTTTTAGAAGATTATATTTTTTGAGAAATTTGTCCACTTCACATAGCTTTTCTCATTTCTTGGCTTATAGTTCTTTGTAATAATTTATTATGATCCTTTGTATTTCTGTGGTATCAGTTGTAATCTCTCCTCTTTTATTTCTGATTGTGTTTATTTGGGTCCTCTCTCTTTTCTTCTTGATGAGTCTGCTTAAAGGCTTGTTGATTTTGTTTATCCTTTCAAAGAACCAGCTCCTGGATATATTGATCCTTAGAATTGTGCTTTTAGTCTCTATGTTGTTTAATTCTGCTCTGGTCTTGGTGATTTCCTTCTTTTTACTTGCTCTGAGCTGTCTTTTTTGTTGTTTCTCCAGTTGTTGTAGTTGTAGGGTTAGGTTGTGTATTTGAAATGTTTCTATCTTTTTTATGTAGGCCTGTATTGCTGTGAACTTCCCTCTCAGGACTGCTTTTGTTGTGTCCCATAAGTTTTGGGTTCTTGTGAGTTCATTTTCATTTGTTTCCAGAAAATTTGATTTCTTCCTTAATCTCATTCTTGACCCATTCGTTGTTTAATAGCCTGCTATTTAATCTCCATGAGTTTGAGTGTTTTGGGTTTTTTTTCCTTGAGGTTGGTTTCTAGTTTCAGACCTTTGTGGTCAGAGAAAATGCTTGATATATTTCAATTTTCAGGAATTTGTTGAGGCTTGTTTTGTGTCCTATCATGTGGTCTACCTTTAAAAATGTTCCATGTGCATTTGAAAAGAATGTGTATTTAGTTTCTTTGGGATGAAAGGCTCTCTATATATTGGTTAACTGCATTTGATCTAGGGCATTGTTCAATGCTGCAACATCTTTGTTGATTCTTTTTTTTTTTTTTTTTGGAAGATCTATTCATTTTTGACAGCAGGGTGTTAAAATCACCTACTATAATTGTGTTGTTGTCAATATCTTTCTTGAAGTCCTCTAAGATTTTCTTTATGTATTTGGGTGCTCCTATATTAGGTGCATATATAGTTACAATGCTTATGTCTTCTTGATGGATCCTTCCCTTGAGTATTATGAAATGACCATCTGGGACTCTTTTTGTGGCCCTTTTTTTTGAAGTCTATTTTGTCTGATATGAGTATTGCTACCTTGACTATTTTTTCATGTCCATTTTCTTGGAATATTTGTTTCCAGCTCTTCACTTTGAGTCTGTGTAGGTCTTTTGTTCTGAGGTGGGTCTTTTGTAGGCAGCATATGTGTGGGTCATGATTTCTTATCCATTTAGCTATTCTATGTCTTTTGATTGGAATATTTAATCCATTTATGTTTAAGGTTATTATTGATAGGTCCTTATTTATTACCATTTTTCATACCTGTGTTCCTCTCTCTCTCTCACTTTTTTTTCCTTTTCTTAAAGCAGTCCCTTTAGCATCTTGCTTACAAGTCTGCCCATTCTTGGAGATACCTGCTTCAACCTCACCAACACCAGCAGCAACAATCAAGACAGCATAGTCAGCCTGAGATGTCCCTGTAATCATGTTTTTGGTAAAGTCTCTGTGTCCTGGAGCATCAATTATCATCACATAATACTTGCTTTTTCTAGTTTCCACAGGGAGATACCAATGATGATACCACACTCACATTCAGCTTTCAGTTTATCAAAGACCCAGGCATACTTGAAGGAGCCCTTCCTCATCTCAGCCTCCTTCTCAGATTTTGCCATGGCTTTTTTGTCGGTCCCATCACATTTGCAGATCAGATGGCCAGTGGTGGTAGACTTGCTGGGCAGAATCTATGTGTCCAGTAACCACAATGTTGATGTGAGTCTTTTCCTTTCCTATTTTGGCTTTGATTTAGTGGTGGTTTTCTTGACACCTGTATTCTAAATTCCTAATTTTAAATGTCTTTTATTAAAAAGAATGGAAATGAAGTAACTAAAAATCTTTAATTTAAGAAGTTTAAAACTATACACATACATCCAATATAAAAAAGGAGGAATAATAAGAATAAAAGCAATTATCGGTATACTTGAAAAAAAAAAGAGTAATGCTAAATGAATCAAAAGGAGAAAGCAAAGTATACAACTGAAGTTCCAAGATTCTAACTATTCAGGATATTGCTATTTATATCTATACAGAAGCTATAAATAGAGAGATAATTTATATTTATTTATATTTTATAAAATATTTTATATAAGTATAAATTAGTATAATACTTATACTTATTTATATTTATATTGCTATTTATATCTATTTATAGCCATGAATAGAGAGACAAATTTTACTTATTTATATTTTTATCCTCAGTCAAGGACATGCTTATTAACTTTAGAAAGAAGAGATGGGAGGAAGAGAGAGAAGGAGAGAAACATTGATATTGGAGAGAGAAACATCGCTCAGTCGCCTCACCCGTGCACCCTGACTCAGGGTGGAACCCATGAATTTTAGGTCTATGGGATGATGCTCCTAATAACCAAGCCACACCAGCCAGGGTTAGAAAGGTAATTTTTAAACCCTAAACAAATGTTTTGTATTATTTTTTTATTTTAATAGCTGGAAAGTATTCTCAGAAAACAAGTTATGAAAACTGACAAATGCATACCTTAAAAAGCTTAATAACAATGGAAAAAATAGTGAAAAAGAACTTGTTAAAGACCTACGCACAGAGAGAGTCCCAGTTTTAACTAGTATTATAAATTACTTCTTTCACATATTCAAAAATAGTTAACATTATGTCAACTAAACTATTTAAAAGTGTAGGAAAAGAAAATGTATCAGCTCATTTTCTAAAATGAGAAAGATTCTGTTGATAGAAACCTAATATAATATTAAAAATTTTGTGTTTGTATTATTGTCTCATAGAGTTCAGTTCCCACTTTCACAATTTTATCCAATCCCTTTCAAATTTAAAGATTGAAAAATACAGAAAAAAGAATGGAAATGAATTTTTAAAATATTTGAGTCATTCTGTGTTTTCCATGTTATCTCTGCTTATTCACCATTTGCTCCAGGAAGATGAAACTTAGGCTAAGCCCCTGCTTCTCAGTGTTTTCCCCAGGCCTCAAGTACTTTCCGCTTTTACACATACATACCAGCCCCTCTTTTCCATCTGTCGTTTGGATTATTGCTCTCCTTACATCTCTTGTATGTGTGGGGTTTTTTTATTTGAATTAATCAGAAAGCCTAGCCACATTGATTTTTACAGATGCTTCTTCACTTTCTTCTTCATCAAAAATCATTTGTAATTATATTGTCAGAATTTAGGTTTTGAAAAGTATAAGTCCCTTGTAATGATGCCAGGTCTGGAATAACGGCTCTTTCCTCTGGCAAGCTTTGGAAACATGAAGACTCTGGGCAGGGACACCTAAGTGAGGCGGGGCTTCCCTGCCCTTTAGGTGTTGGTGACCTGACATTCTTTCTCTAGGAGTTTTTTTCAGTTCTACTTAACCAAAGATCCATACAAGTTGCTCAAAAATAGCAGTTTCACTATACTTACTTTTTTAATTTTTGAGAAGGTGGGATTTCCCAAATCATGATTAAAAAAAAAAATGTTTCAATGTGTCCTATTTCTTCCGTATAAAGCAAGCTTAAGTGGGCACCCACTTCCCAGCGAATGCTAAGAGCATTGAACAACCTTGGACATGTACAGAGCCTAACTCGCCCTCTGGAAGATCTCTCACAAAGGTAATTAGGCTCAAATGACTCTGCTCTCACTCTTCCCGTGTGCGAGTGCCCCCCAGACCCTTAGGATGGTAAAGAGCTGAACAGCGCACAGTCTTCCCTAGTGGGCTCTGGGGAGCAGCAGGGTGACACAGAAGATCGGGGTTTCCAGCGCTCCTTCTTAAACATGGAAGTGATTGATCAAGCGCCAACAACTGGCTCAGAGATCTACAGGAGGTTCAGGGTTTTCGCTGTGAAACTGCACCCATGCTTGCTGGAGAGAAGCCCCAGGGGCGGCAGGGCTGCTGCGCAGGAGACGGAAGGAAGTGAAGACCCCTAAGCATTTAGCAGGAAAAACTCTGAGGGGCGATCTCTTCCCCTGTGTTCAGCAACCAAGCTCTACCCAACCGGGAACAAAGTGAAGAGAATTTGCCAGGATCATTCATTTGTATTTTTTCTCTTTTCTTTCCACTATATTCCAAACAAGAAGTTGCTAAACACTTACTGGTTTTTCTTCTTCTTCTTTTTAAATATCTTACTGATTATGCTGTTACAGTTGTCCCAATTTTCCCCCCTTTGCCTCCCTCCACCCACTGGCTTTTCTTTTTAAATCTTCTTTAAAGTAAAGGGGAAAAAAAGATAAAGTGACTTATCTGTGTACCTACTATCCAGAATAAATAAATGTTAACTTTTTACCACTCTTGCTTCAGAACATTGTAAACAACTAAAATAAAACATTGCAAATAGAGTAGTCTTTGTTCCCACCACCAGTGCTATTCCTGACCCTTTTCAGAGGAAATTACATGCATGCACATACATGTATGTACACACATGCACATATATGTATATGTGAACAATATTATAATGTGTTTTAATCTACATAAACCTCTCTAAATATATAAATATACACATAGACATACAGGCATTTATGGACAAACTATATGCACTTTAAATATAAATGGATAAACAATGTGTTTTTGGTTTTATGGAAATGCAAATAAGTATGTGATATGGAACACAGATCTTCTTTTCCTCTCTCAACATTATGTGTAGGGTGTTTTGTCTTGAAGGGTAATTGCTGGTTTCTGTTCTGAAAGAGCTGCATTTAATACCAGTCTTTGCAGATGAAATGCATCATGATCTGCACTACTCAAATTGATAATCATTGGGCCTGCTTTTGAAGAATAATGCAGAAAGGATATTCAAGTAGAATCCGCAGATGTTTTGTGATTATTTCTGGTATTCCACTTTTCATCATTCATAAGCTGATGGCCATTTATGAAAGATAATGGGAGTCACAAGAAATCACTGTGACCCAACTAGGAGAATTATCAAGGTGTTTCATTAACAAAGATCAAATTAATACCTTAGTAAAGGAGAAACCAGAAGGCACTACCTCAGTATGTTCTTATATTAAACTTGGACATCTTTGGGCCTTTGGGCCTTTTTTAAGTCTCTTGAGCACTTTCAAGTAGAAATGAATTCTGGCTTTTAAAAAAAAAGCACATTACATGTAGGGGATTTGTAGATACACTGATACATCCAACTTTAGTACACTCATTTTTCTTTCTTTATAGTATTCCAGAGCATGAATACACCATATTGTAGCTATCCATTCTAACGGTGGTAAACATCTGTGCTGTTTCCAGCTTTTCATCATTACAAACGGTGCAGTTGAGGGGGGTGTCTTACAGGACACGGTTGTGAGAACTGAGTGAACGTATTTGGAAGAGGAATGGTTCACCCAAAGCAGAGGTCAGCAAACTGGGCAGTGAATATTTCAGGCTTTGCTGGCCATACAGTCTCTGACAAGACTACTCCACCCCGTCTCCATAGCACGAGAACAGCTGTGGAAAACACAAAAACAAGTGAGCATTGTATTCCAATAAAACTGCCAAGTGGTCTCCCAGAGTTCAAGCCTGTTCAGCCTTACCTGAAAAGACCAGGTAGCTCCCAGAGTGGCAGTGCCCATTAGTCCTCCCTGCAGTCCTGTTTCCATATGTTCTCCCTTCATAATTTCTTGCCTTAGAGACTTTTGAAGAGCTGAAAATGTAAGCTGCTTCAGGTAGATCTTCGTGCGTGCGTGTGTGTGTGTGTGTGTGTGTGTGTGTGTGTGTGTGTGTGTGAGAGAGAGAGAGAGAGAGAGAAGAGAGAAGAGAGAGACTGCCAAGGCTATGAGAGGAGAAGTGGGGAGACTTTCCCCAGACTGTGGTAGGTTGATCACTTGAGCAATGGGAACCTCTCAGTCCTTGGAGACAGGATGTGGCCAGACCACAGAGGATGGCTCCCTGATGAACCTTGGGAGGCTGCCCAGTAGAGTCCCAGCCTCCAGGAAGCACAGTCCCAGCAGAGTTGCCAAATTTCAGAAACCACATGGACATAAAGGATGAAATACCCCAGCCATAACCTGGTAAGAGAGAAGAAGAGAAGGAACTCCTTGGTGATCTGGGCGGTTGATGTCTAAGATTATTATATGACCTGCAGATGGAGAGGAGGAAAAATCCCCAATAAAAAATTTCTTTGATCTTAGAAAATAATTTTAAAGTTAAACAAAAAACTCTGGTATTTGAACACCTGAGGTTCACCCACTGCGAGGAAATTTAACTACTCCCCTCTGTCCTTTATTCATATGTTGAAAATCCTCAAGGCTATATTCCTTCCTCACCTTCTCCAGAAAGCTTTCTTTAAGCTACAGTTCCAGCTTCTTTCACTGAACATTTATTGGAATATTAAATAATAAGATGATTTGGAAGGTGAACTCTGGAGTTACCTACATCTTCATTATAATTTTTCTTCCATGGATGGTTAAAAAACAAAATTCAACTGAGTAAATTTTAAAGATCTTATTGGCTTTATTCAGTGATTCATGAAGCAGACAGCATCCAGTCTTGTAAAGGAAAAGGAACTTGAGGACTTTATAGGTAGAAGGGAGCAGAAATAGGCAGTTCTACTGATAAAAAAAAGCAGACTGGTTAACGCAAGGTCACTTTCCTTTGGGGGTAGTGGGGGTCTGTCAGGCTGGTGACCTCACTAGTGTTCATCACATGATTCCTGATGGACTGGCTTAGGATTCCATTTCTGGGAGAGCCAAAACTGAAATTAAGTCTTCATCTGGTAACATGGGGCTTAGTGACACCATTTTTGGCCTATTATCTGGTTTTAAACAATAGCTTCTGGGATATGGGCAATTTACTCAACCTCTCTGAGCCTCCTTTTTAAAAATGAAGAGAATAATAAAACCAGCCTCATAGAGTTGTTGTGAGAATAAATGAGATATGTCAAATATTTAGAATATAGCTATTTCTCCCAAAATAATTTTATTTATTATTGGCCGTCACTGCATTTATTGTCTGTAACATGTATTTTAATATTTTATTGCATATTTCTATGAGAGCAGTTACCTCATTGTATTATAATTACATATGTGTTTTTGTCCTTTCCCACTACATGATGAAAAACTCCAGGGCAAAAATATGCTTTATCCATCTTTTCATTTCTGATGCATGATAAATAATGACTTACTAGATGTTTGTTGAATAAGTGACAGTATGAAAAAGTTGACTAATGTTCTTTCATATTAATGATTCATGCATCAACCAAATGTAAGTATAAAATAAAGATTTTTCAGAATCCTAAACGTCTCATAAAATTTACCTTCAATGAACTTATTCTTAGAAAATTACCTGCAAAACAGAGAATAAACCAAAATAGAGAACTGTATGGAATCTATAATGAATCCAACCCAGAAAAGGAGTAAAAAGAATCCCCAAGATGACAACACCAAGCTTAAATAACAACCAATTCAGACGGACAGCGACTTCGACATCAGGGGCAAAGTGGGAGAAACTGACAGAATAATTCTTATGATTGAGAACTGGGGACATTTAAAAAATACAAAAGAGGCAATTAATGAAATAAAGAAACTGAGAGCCCCCATTTGAACTTTAACCAGGAGAAAAATTCTCCTTTGAGTGGCATAAAAATGATTATATTTACACATATTAATGGAAATCTAGTTATAGCACATTGCCTAGTTCTGCAAAAGACAACAATTATGTGTCTGTAATTGGATAAATGCTGTGGGTTAGTTTTCAACTTTTAGAATCAACTCTAGCCAAATCATGGAAAGTAACCCTGCTTATATAACAGAATGTAAATATTAGAAACCTTGATAATTGAAACATAAAGCTCTTGTGAATAAAGTTTAGGAGCTAGATGGGAAGGAACACTAGTAAAGTGTAGGAGGCAAATCACTGATACTGAATGAAGATGTCTTATAGTTCCTAGAAAAATAAATAGGAATTGAAGAGTAATGTTTGATTATGCAGATCTGACTAAAGGAAGAGCTATAAATGTACTACACTTAGGGAGTAGGATTGGTAGTAATGAAAGTGACAAAAGTTTTAATCTATCAAGCAGGAAGACAACAGTCAATGATTAGAGGAGGTTTATCCAGAACTGGTAGCATAAGTACACTCTTTACCTGCATAGAGATAACACCCAGAAGAATAGACACACATGATACACACACACACACACACACACACACCTCTTAATATAGGAATAAGTTGTGGTCACACACATACAATGCAACCACTTTTTATGGTTGCAGTAGAAGACATACACAATATTTATGGCACTGTTGGCCACAGCAGGAAACTGAAAACAATGACTTGCAGGACAGATCGTTGTGTCATGACACAGAGTAGGTCTATTTGGTGGAAGAAAAGTGATAAGGCAAACACCTTGACATGGGTATCAAAAACACAACCATGAATAAAAGAGCAAATTGTAGAACACATCAATGTTATACTATTTTAAAGTTAATAAAAACAAGCAAAACAAAACAATGTACTTGGAGACAAATACATACATGTGAAAACTATTAAGAAAAGCAAGAGAATGAGAAAAAGTGGGGCCCTCTGGAAGGAAAGTGGAGAGATAATGGGAAGAAATACATATGAAACTTCAATATGACTGCTCTTGTTTTGATCATGTATGTTTGTACATGTATAGAAAATATTTTAAAAGACATACACAGAATCAGTGCAGGTAACCCTTGGAAATGGGGTTGGAACACTGCAAAAAATATATGTTATTTTCTATTCTACATTGCATGTGTTTCATACTTTCCTAGACTAAGATTATATCAAAAGATGATATTGAATTGCATAATACTATGAATATAATAATATCATAATCATAATTAACATTTATTGAGTGCTTAGCATTGGCACATGGCAAGCATCCAGTAGAAGTTAGCTAATGTTGGCATAAAACATATATCTAGATCAACAGAACAGAATAGAGAGCCCAGAAATAACTCATGCCTTTTTGGTCAATTAATACTTGACAAAAAAGGCAAAAACATAAAGTGGGGTTAAGATGGTCTATTCAATAAATAGTGTTGGCAAAATTGGAGAGATATGTGCAAAAAATTAAACTAGATCACCTTTTTATACCATGCACAAGAATAAACTCAGAATGGATTAAAGACTTAAATGTTGGATGCAACCATAAAAATCCTAGAAAAAAACACAGGCAGTAAATTCTTGGACATTTCTCATAGCAATATCTCTTTCAATATATCTCCTTGGGCAAGGGAAACAAAAGAAAAAACAAACGAGTGAAACTACATCAAACTAAAAAGTTTGTCACAGCAAAGGAAACCATCAACCAAATGAAAAGATAACCCACTGAGTGGGGGAACATATTCACCAATGACACATCTGATAAGGGGTTAATATCCAAAATTTATAAAGAACTTACAATACTCAACATCAAAAACCAAACAATCCAATTAAAAAATGGACAAAGGACCTGAATAAACACTTCTTCAAAGAGGACATACAGATAGTCAATACACATATGAAAAGATGCTTAATATCACTAATCATCAGAGAGATGCATATTAAAACCACAATGAGATATCACCTCACACCTGTCAAAATGGCTACCATCAATAAACCAGCAAACAAGTGCTGGCAAGGATGTGAAGAAGGGGCAATATTTTTCTACTGTTGGTGGGAATGCAGATTGGTGCAAACACTGTGGAAAGCAGTATGGAGATACCTCAAGAAATTAAAAATAGAGCTGTCTTATACCCAGTGGTTCCACTTCTGGGAATATATCAGAAGAAACCCAAAACAGTAATTTGAAAAAGTATATGCACCCCATGCTCATTACAGCATTATTTGCAATAGTCAAGATTTAGAAGAAGACCAAGTGTCCATCAGCAGATGAGTGGATAAAAAAGATGTGGTACATTTACACAATGGAATACTACTTGGCCATAAAAAGAAGGAAATCTTACCTTTTGTGACAGCATGAATGGACCTGGAGATTATGATGCTAAGTTAAATAAGCCAATTAGAGAAAGACAAATATGATACCATATAGTCTCATTTATATGTGGAATCTAATGAACAAAATAAAAGAACAAACAAAATAGACTCACAGATACAAAGAAAAGACTGGCAGCTGTCAGAGGGGAGGGCTATTAGGGACCTAGATGATAAAGGTGAAGAAATTAAGAAAAAAAAACAACTCATAGACACAGACAACAGTATGGTGGTTATCAGAGGGAAAGGGAGGTGCAGGGAGGATGAAGAGGGTAAGGGGGTGGATAAATAGTGATGAAAGGAAACTTGACATTGGATGGTGAGTACACAATCCAATGTACAGAGAATGTATATTATTATAGAATTACACTTGAAACCTATGTAATTTTATGAACAAATGTCATCCCAATATATTAAATAAAATGGAAAAAAAAAGTAAACTGGCTTTCTTATCAGTCAAGCTGAGCAGCCAGTACAGTGAATGCATGCCAGGAAAGGAACAGCTGAAGAAAAGGAGGATTTTTAACCTGGAAAAGAAAAGACTCCAAGACATGATCACCATCTCCGAGTAATTTAAAGGCTAAAATTCAGAGAAGGATGGGGTTCATGTTGCTTGTTTTCGAGGAGGACTAGACCACTGGACTGAAGCTCTGGGACAGACACACGGTCCTGCCAAACCAAATGCAGCCCCTCAGGCTGCAGTGAACTCAGTGCCCCACTGATACCTCCCACACTATGATTTCCAGCTCAGCCTGCTAAATGTGAGAATCTGTTCCTCAAAAATCAGAGGCAGCAGAGCTGATGAAGAGAGGATAGAGATGAGGTGGGGGGTGCGTGGGGGAGTTATAAAGGAAAAGCATGTGCAGACTTGTCAAAGTGAAATGTGATGCGTCCCTAGGTCATGCCGAAATCATTGGTTTTGCTGGCTCCTTTGTGCACAGGGTGAATGCTACTGTCTTCAGCTGACTTTACAAGGAAGTGACACCAGCACACTCTTCCCTCTCAAGTGGGGAGAATGGGAGACTTCTGCATGAGACTCAAAAAGAGAATTCTGATGAGGGGAGGGTGAGGGAGGTGGAGAGGCAGAGCCAGGATTAAAAGTGAGAGTGAGGAAAGCCAGCATTCAGACATCATGGTGGGCAGAGTCAGGCCAAAGTGGCTGCATGTGATGAGGCTTCAAGCTGGGAGGATCATCAGTTCAATCAGGGATAAACTTTGGAATGGACTGTACCCAAGAATGAGAAGTCTGGCACTTTGTAATACCTGAAGAATTCCTTTTATATTCCCTGTCCTAAGACTTCTGGCCAAGATGGAGGCATAGGTAGATATACTTTGCCTCCTCACATGATGGAAAGAAGGACAATAACAAATTTAAAAACAAAAATGATCAGAACTTCCAGAAAATTTAACTGGATGGAAGTCTGATAATCAAGGAGTTAAAGAAAAAATATTCATTCAGACTGGTAGGAGGGGCAGAGACAGGCAGCATGGGTGAAGAAGACTTATGGTGAGGTGGCAGTTGGAGGACCAGGATGGGCAGTCCCACATTTGCCTGTGGATAAACCAGGAGGAGCAACTGGAGAGCAAGACAGACTATGCATCCCAGGGTTCCAGCTTGGAAAAAGAAAGCCTCAAAAACTCTGGCTGTAAAAATCTGTGGGGGTTGCAGCAGCAGGAGAAACTCCCAGTCTCACAGGAGAGTTCATTGGAGAGACCCACAGGGTCCTAGAATGTACACAAACTAACCCACCTAGGAATCAGCAACAGAAAGGCCCAATTTGTTTGTGGGTAGAAGGGGAAGTGCCTGAACACTAGCAAGAGCCAAGCAAGCAGCAATGTTCCATCTTGGAACCCTCCCCCACATAGAGTGCCACAACACAGTGACATAGGTTGCCCCACCCTGGTGAACACCTAAGGGTTCGTCCCTGAACACATAACAGGTATGCTAATGTAGCAGCTAACTCCTGCTTTGGCTTCTGTACACCCAGCTTCCACTAAGACCAAATAAGGACACCTCAACACTAGAGTTATTTTCGCATCAGCTTCTGTACCTCCTGCTTCTGCCACGTAGGATAGGGCATGTGGAGAGCTATAAAAGCCTTGCTCAGCCAAGGTTTGGGGCTCAGAATTTGGAGACTTCCTCCTCTGGGCCCGCGCGCGTGAATAAAGGCTTGTGAATAAAGGCTCGTGTTCCGCCATCTCCACCGCATATGAGTTCTTTCTCCCATAACATTTGGTTCTCTGACCGGGAAATGAACTCGCACAAAGCAGGCGTTTTGCCTCCGGTAAAGGCAAGTGGGGACTTGGTGGGGGAGCCCCATTGCTGATGAAGGAGCACGTGCCCCAGTAATTTCAGGCTTCCTGGGATGGGAGCTCCTGGGCCTCGTCCCCGACCACTCTAAGACCCAGGCAGAAGGGGAGAGATGGACCATGAACTGTCAGGAGGTGCCAGGTTGGTAAGTGCCCCAGGGACCAGACCCGAGACCAGGGAGAGGCTGATCACCTCTCAAACAGAAATCTGAGAATTTGGGCCAAGCAACTACGATGAGGTCCAGACCGGCAGACCCTTTCTTGGGGAGGGAAAAGTAATAAACTCTGAGAAATTGTGTGTGTGAAAGAGAGTGAATGTGTTTGTGGCTCCACGAGCAAAGCTTACAGAGTAAGAGTGAGCCCCAACCTGCGGTTCCTGGTTCAGTCATATGGCATAATGGCTGGGTGGATAACCTGAATCGCTACACAGGCAGCCTTAGTCAAAACTGACCTAAGTCCCTCGAGAGAGGACAGGCCAGGCAGGCGAGTGAGAGAACCCTAAAATCCTTTGTTTGTCTGCGCCGTAAGGGGAGGAAACATGGGGAGCGGTCCATCAACCATTTTAGATTGTATGCTCCAGAATTTTGACCGGTTTTGAGGGCAGGACCCCTCGATGACTCCAGGTCAGCTTGAGACTTTCTGTACATCCGAATGGCCCACATTTGGGGTAGGCCGGCCACCTGAAGGCACCCTTAATTTGAGTATCATTAGGGCAGTTCACCTGATAGTCACAGGGAAACCAGGGCACCCAGACCAGTTTGTCTACATAGATAGGTGGCAGGAACTAGCACAGGACATGCCGAGGTGGCTCCAGCCGTGCGCCAAGATGACCCCCAGACGAGCGGGAGAGCCTGGGCGGAGGAAAGGCGCCCGAATGTGCTGCGGGTGCCCGGCCGCCAAAACACCAGCACAGGTTCTCATTGTAAAGACCCCAAAACATCCTATTTATCAGGGCCACCCAGAGGATGATGTGCCCTCCTTCCCACCTCCCTACCAAATACAGGGGCCGCCTAAAGCGCCACTGGCACCAGATACCCTGCCGCCATCAGTCCCTCCCCAGCCACTGGAGGAAAAAGGGGGGCCTCTTGCACCTGCACAGTCACCAATAGCGTCTCACCTGAGACACCACCTACCCCTGCAGATGCCCCTAAGAGAGACCCAGGGCCCCCCGCAGGTAGCGCCAGATGGGACACTCCAGCCAGGGCCAGTAGTTTTCTACTACCAGCCGTTCACCACCACGGACCTCCTCAACTGGAAACACCACATGCCCTCCTATTCAGAGAAGCCCCAGGCCCTAATAGATTTGATGGAGTCCATAATGCAGACCCATCGGCCCACCTGGTATGACTGCTGCCAACTCCTGCTCACCTGTTCAATACTGAGGAGAGGCGCAAGATCTTACAAGAGGCTCATCAGTATTTAGAGACCCATGCCCCAGCAGGCACCCTCGACCTGCAGCAGTACGCATGGGTGGCAGCCCCAGAGACCCAGCTGGACTGGGATCATAACACCGAGCAGGGGAGGGCTGCCCTTGACCGGTACTGTGAGGCTATCCTACAAGGGGTCCGAGCTGGTGCCAGAAGGCCCACTAACATGGCGAAGGTCTCCAGCGTGATGCAAAGGGCAGATGAGTGTCTGGGAGATTTCCTAGAGCGCCTGATGGAGGCCTATAGGATATGTACCCCATTCGACCCCGAGAGCCCTGACAGCCAGCAGATGATCAACATGGCATTTGTGACCCAAGAGGCGCCAGACATTCGCAAGAAGCTCCAAAAGCTGGAGGGCTTCGCAGGCATGAACATTAGCCAATTAATTGAAGTTGCCAACAATGTCTATAACAACAGAGACGAAGTGGCAGAGGCCGCTGCGCAATAAAAGCAGAGAAAGAAAGCGGCGCTGTTAGCGGCGGCTCTCACAGCACCGAAGAAAGACCCACCCAAAAAGGGCCAAAAGGGCCATTTCAAAGTAGAAAAGGACCAGTGTGCTTATTGCACACTGGACGCGGGACTGCCTGAACCACAAACGGAAAGAGGAACCGGCACCACAGCCGACCCCAGGCATTCTCAGCCTGGCGGGGATAGACACTGAATGAGAAGAACTGGGCTCGATGAAACTTTGCCCCCATGAGCCCACAGTCCGTGCCACGGTTGGGGGCCAAACATTGACTTTCATGGTAAACACCGGCCGAACACTCGGTAGTCACAACCCCAGTAGCCCTGCCGTCGGGGTGAGAGGTATCCATAGTTGGTGCCACCAGACAACCCAGCGCGCCAAATACATTCTGCCAGGCGCGGACTATTGAATTAGGGGGTCACCAAGTCCGCCATGAAGTTCTATACTTACCCGAGTGCCCCATCCCACTGCTGGGGAGAGACCTCCTGAGTAAACTTTTGGCCTGAGTAGCCTTCCACCCAACGGGGCAGGCCACTCTCAAGCTGGGAACCTCCAGTTTGGTAGCGGTTGTCATACCCCAAGAGGAGGACTATTGGATCCACAAAAAGGACGTAGAAGAAAAACCGAGCGGACGGGACCCTCTCATGGACGAGTTCCCCAACGTCTGGGCCGAAGGCAGTCTGCCAGGGTTGGCCACAAGTAGACCCCCGGTGATTGTAGAATTGAAACCGGGGGCCCAGCCACGCTGCCTCCGCCAATATCCCATTCCCAAGGAAGTGCAACAGGGTATTGCAGATGTCGTAGAAAAGTATCTGCGCGAAGGCACACTAGTCCCGTGCCAATCGCAGTGGAACACTCCGCTTCTCCCTGTGAAGAAGCCTGACGGGTCTGGATATCACCCCGTACAGGACCTCAGGGCTGTCAACGAAGCCACCTAAACCCTGAACCCCACCGTGCCTAACCCATGTACGCTTTT
>PVKU01003179.1:0-190116 GCA_004027475.1 Anoura caudifer
AAGGGGTCAGAGAGGGAACAGTGCCATTTGCTCCACTCTCTGATGGTTTTCAGTCACCACCCACCCCTACCCACAATCAAATTGTGCCCCTTTGGTGCTGATTTCCAGTTGGGTGAGTTCTTGGGTATGTTCTAGGGCCCTATGGGTCTCTCCAACAAACTCTCTTGTGAGGCTGGGAGCTTCTTCCCCTGCTGCCTGAACCCCCACAGGTGTTTTCAGTCAGAAGTTTTGAGTCTTTACCTCCTCAAGCTGGAACCCCGGGTTGCACAGTCTAGCTCATGCCCCATTTGTTCCTCCTGGTTTATTCGCACACAAATGTGGGACTGCCCAGTCTACAAGCTGCAGCCTTGCTGTGAGTCCTCTCCACCCAGCTGCCCATCTCCACCCCTCCTATCGGTCTGGATGAATGTTTCTTCTTTAACTCTTTGGTTGTCAGATTTCCATACAGTTTGATTTTCTGTCAGTTCTGATTGTTTTTTTGTTTTTAAATTTGTTGCTCTTCTTCTGCTTGTGGGAGGAGGCACAATGTGTCTACCTATGCCTCTATCTTGGCTGGAAGTCTCTGATCTTTTGTCCTTTTACAGTCACTTTTATTTTTGCTCATATTTTTATTTCCTTTCTTCTACTACCTTTGGGCTTCATTTGCTATTCTTTTTGTAGTTACTTGAGGTGTAAAATTAGGTTCTTTATTTAAGACTTTTCTTGTTTCTTGAGGTAGGCATTTATCATTATGAACTTCCTTTCAGAACAAATTTTGCTACATCCCACAAATTTTGGTATGTTACATTTCCATTATCATTTGTACCAAGGTATTTTTATTTCTCCTTTTATTTCTTTTTTGATTCATTGGTTGTTCAGTAGTAAGTTGTTTAGTCTCCACAGATTTGTGAATTTTCCAGTTTTCTTCATGTAATTAATTTAATACCATTGTGTTTGGAAATGATGCTTGGATGCTTGATATGATCTTAATCTTCTTAAATTTATTGAGACTTGTTTTGTGGCCTAACATATGATCTACCTTGGGAAATTTTCTATGTGTACCTGCAAAGCATGTGTATTCTCTTGCTTCTGGAATGAATATTCTGTAAATATGTCCATGTGGACTTAGGTGTCATATAAGTCCAAAGTTTCCTTAATGATTTTTAGTCTGGATAACCTATTCATTGATGTAAGTGGTTATTGAATTTCCCTACTATTATTCTAATTCTGGCCTACTTCTAATTCATGTTTGTTAATATTTGTTGTACATATGTCAGTGCTCTTATTTTAGCTGCATAAATATTTATAAACATTATATCTTCTTGTTGGATTGACCCTTTGATCATTATATAATGCTCTTATCTTGATTACAATCTGTTTTAGAATCTGTTTTTTTCTGATGTGCGTATAGCTACTCCAGTGTTCTTTTGATTTTTATTTTTATGGGATAATTTTTTTTAGTCTGTGTGTCTTTACATGTGAAATGAATCTATCATGGGCAGCATATACATGGGTCAGGTTTTTGTAATCCAACCAGCCATTCTGTGTTTTTTGATGGGAGAATTTAGTCTATTTACATTTGAAGTAATTATTGATAGGTAGGGCCTTATTGCCATTTTGTTCATTGTTTTCTGGCTGTTTTTGTAGTTCCTCTCTTTTTCTCCTTTTGCTATCTTCTTTTGTGGTTTGATGACTTTCATCAGCGACATGCTTAAACTCCTTCCCCTTTATCTTTTTGAGCATTTACTATAAGATTTTAATTTGTGGTTACCATTAAGCTTACATAACACATGAGGATTATAAAATAATCAGTTAACTTTGAAAGTACATTTATTGTAAGTAGTTAAGAATCATAAAAATCTTGGCACAAAAAATAAATGCATACTTTTGTGTTATGTAAATGTCCTCTATCTTGGTAGTACAAGTTTAATCGTTAGTGCAGTACATTTATAATATTTACATTCTATAACCATTCAGGCTCTGACAGACAACTGAGAAGAGCAGCCCCCAATCCAGATGGTGAACTACAGCCTCAGATAAACCGGAGAAGACATAAATATAAGCAGGTTATGTTACTGTGTTACTCTTTATTTACTATTAGACACTGTGTATCAGCAAAGCCACGAGTATTCATTCTTCCACAGGCTGTCTTGAAGGATGAACCAATTTCACTTCTACTAACTAGGAATTACTTTAAAATGGTCAGTTTGAATATTTGTTTCTAAAATAATATCTCTTATGACAAATCTATTCTTGGATTTTTATGGTCAAAGACAAGGTCTAGTTTTATCGAGATGAAATCTTCCTTTTAATAATTCTCCCATTAAGACACAAATATAATCATGCCAGTCCCAGAGGCAGAATAGATAAACAGAGAAATCCATTTAGAATAGTATTTCTGCCGAGAAAACACAAGACAAGTAAAAATCTCTACTGCAAGGAAAAGTCAAATAGCAAATATAATGAGCTTTAAGTTAGAGACAGACAGCTATTTATTCAAAGATAACGTAGACAACTACTTATATATAGCAATGACGGAATATCATTCAGAAGAAAACACTGATAAAAAGTCAAAATTACTGTAATTGTTGGCTTCAGTAATAATAAAAAGCTTTCTTTTTTAAGTTAACATATTGGAACATCTATTTACTGATATAAATGGTATGTGATTCATTGGCCTTTTTATTGTTATAAGTGTTATAAGTGGTCAAAAGAGTCAGAGCAACTGCAAACTTAAATGTACTAGGTTCAACGTGAGGTGTACGGGCCAGCCACATTCACTGAGTGGCAGTGGATCTGGGGGTCTTTCATACGACCAGACCCACAGCCCAGGTGGGTTCTCTCAAGCCAGGTTGCCTTTTCCCTCACAGCTCCATGTTTTCATGGTTTAGTACATTCCAAGATGCATGAGGTCATGTGTGTAACATCACCACCATCACCAATGTTATTTTTCTTCTATCACTTTTATACTCAACTAGAGCGTAAGCCTCCGGAGGAATGAAATGGGGGCTATCCTGTGCACATTTACTCTTCCATATCCATGGCCTGATACAGTGCTAGTACGTGGAAATTGAGGAATAAAGTTTTGCTGAATGAACCCATAAATGTGCGAAAACTCTTGGAGTTGGTAGCATCTATTCCTTTCCAGCACTTGCAATATTATTTCACAAAATAATAAATATAAGGAGCTGAGAGGTCCTTAATAAATATTTATTCTAATCTTCTACTCACATGAGAACCTCAACAACAGCTACCCAGTATGTGTCAGTACTAGGGTAAGTGCTATGCACGCAGTGGAAAGTTTAATACCAATATTACAGTTTATATGATTAATTTCTTGTTGCAAATAGGAAAATGGGGCTTCTAGAAAGTTCAAGGCACATGTGAATGACCCACAGCTACCAAGTGGTAAAGCAAAGATTCTACCTGATCTTGCAAAAGCTCACATGTCACGGCAAATCAGTTTAAGTTTGGCTAAGAAAAGCAGAAAACATCATCATGAGAGTGACTTAAACCCAAGGCTGCAGGAAAGCTGTTCTCTCCATCCAGGTCACCGCTCCAACACACGTGGGCCGCAACCTTTAACTTCACACTCAAAGGCAATGTTCTCCCGTCCTCCAGGGAGCAGGATGGGAGAATAGTCAGAATAGGTAAAGACTGTGTTTTAAGGAAAGCACTGTAAGGTGCCTCATTCGCTGACCGAAACATGCAACAGCGTGAAATGCTCACTCTGTCTTAATTCTAGCCTACATTTCTCCCATGGCCTTCAGGCTGGTACCTTCTGCCTCAGATACACTAATCAGCTATAGGGATTTTGTGTGAGGCCCCAGCAGCCCCTTGCCAGGGGGCACCTTTCCCAACGAGATGGGGGAATATGCGCAAAGTAATGGCCCTTTTTCAAAGATTTACAAGAGTCTCCAGAACCGCTCTCAGACGGAGCACGAGAAAGAGATTTAGAGTTTTTGAGCTGCTCTTTGGATCTCTTTTGATGCCTAGCTGTCTAGTCGCCTGTGCCCATACCCACCTCTTCCCTTGACAATAATAGAACCCTGGTCTCTTTAACAGGAATTTGCAGAGGCCGTAAGGCACACCATCTTCTTAGGCTGGGTCTTCTCGGTCAATAAAGTAAACTTTTCTTTACTCCAAACTGTGATGTATTAAGTTGTATTGATTTATTAATGCAACTTATCTGATGTATCTGATGTATTAAGTTGTATCTGATGTACTGATTTTTTTTTTTGTTGTACTGGGCACACAAACTGTACCTGGAACAAATGCAGTCCTGGTCATGGGTTAAATTGTGTTCCTCAAAATTCATATGTTGACATTCTAATCCTCCACACCTCATAATATAACCTTATTTAGAAATAGGGCCCTTGGAGGTGCAACTGGTCAAAACGCAGTTGCACTGAGAAGGATAGGCCCATGGGGCCAGACGGCCGAAGTCCTGTGCCTGCCGTGCAGAGACAGGTGAGAGCATCAGCAGAGCAAGGCCAGGCGACAATTAGAATTAAGTTGCCATAAGCCAAGAAGCTCGCAGGTGCGAGGGTAAAGGCCTGGAGCAGACCTTTCTGGCACTTTCAGTGGGCTCATGGCCCATACGACACTTGCTTCTTGGACATCTAGCCACAAAAACTGTGAAACAAGGAAGTTCTGTTGTTCAAACTGCTCAGTTTGTAGTATTTCCTTATGGCAACCCCAGTAAATCAACACAGTAAGGTGGTCTGGCAAAATTTAGCTTTGTGGCTCTAGGTCTACCCAAAATTTTGAAAAGGAGGAAAACTAATTATTGCAGGGTGGCAGGCAGGCTCAGCCAAAGTATGCTGTCCTCTGAGAGGTGGTCACTCAGCAGTTCATTGCATCTGTCAATGTTAGTTGTGAAAGGTATATTGAGGGGGACCAAAGTTTTGCCATCCCTAAATATGCCTTTTAAGATAGTGATTTTCAGCTGCTTACTAAGAAACAAAAGACTCAGAAAAAACTTTTGATGCTCACAATATTTTGAACAACCTAGAAAGAAAAAAAAAATGTTAACAACTGAATGATAATAGGTCACTTAGTATAATGTACATTCTTATTTCAGAAACATTAAATGTAAAAAGGAGAAATGAGTGTCTTAGAATTTAGAATCAATGATGTAGACTAAACAGTCTATAGACATTTGAATATAACAGTAAACAGAAAATAAATAGTTTACATGGGCTATAACAATATTTTACATTCTAGGTATACAAAACAATATGACTTCTCTTTCTACATGATTAGAAAAAGTACACACATAATGAACAGATGCCGGGAATATAATAATATCAATATGTGTGTATGTATATATATACACATATTAAGAAACAAAAGACATATATATGTTTGTGTGTGTGTGTGTATATATATATATATATTTATATGAGATCCAGCCAGAAGAAGTCCAGCCACTGTTAATACAATGAGAATGGTTTGCACAACATAGAAGTAACCTGGAAGACAAGAAGAGTGGACTAGACAATAGGAATATTATAAGAAAAAGAGAATATGTGGTATCTACAATAAGAAAAATGATTTTGTGCTTAGTGAAGTAAGTCAGGAGATGAAAGACAAATACCATATGATCTTACCTTTAAGTGGAATCTAATCAACAAAACAAAGCAAGCAAAATACACAAGCAAGCTACTAGATGCAGAGTTTAAAACATTGGTTATAAGGATTCTCAGTGAACTTAGTAAGAACTTCAACAGTATGAAAAAGGGTATTAGAACTATAAAAAAGTACCAGTCAGAAATGAAGGATATGCTAATTAAATACAGAACTATTTACAAGGAATAAACAGTAATGTGAATAAAGCCAAGAATCAAATCAGTTTTTGGAATATAAGAAATCAAAAAATATCCAATCAGAACAGAAAAAAGGAAAAAGAATCCAAAACAATGAAGATAGGATAAGGAGCTTCTGAGACAACTTCAAGCATGCTAACATGGCATCATGGGGGTCCAGAAGGAGAAGAGACAGAGAAGGAAATTGTAAATCTATTTGAGAATATAACGACAGAAAACTTCCCTAACTTGGTAATGCAAGTAGATATACAAGTGCAGGAAGTGCAGAGAGTTCCAAACAAGATGAATCCAAAGAGGCCCACACCCAGACACATCATAATTAAAATGTCAAAAGTTAAAGACAAACAGAGAATCTTAAAAGCAGCAAGAGAAAAGCAGTTAGTTACCTACAAAGGAGCCCCCATATGACTGTCAGCTGATTTCTCAAAAGAAACACTGCAGGCCAGAAGGGATTGCAGGCAATAAATATTCAAAGAGATGAAAGTCAAGGACCTACAACCAAAATTACTCTATGCAGCAAAACTATCATTTAGAATGGACTGCAGATAAAGTGCTTCCCAGACAAGAAAAAACTAAAGGCCTTCATCATTACAAACCAGCATTATATGAAATGTCAAAGGATCTTCTTTAAGAAAAGATCAAAAATATGAACAATACAATGCCAACAATATATATATTTCAACAACTGAATGTAAAAAGACAAAACAAACAAACAAGCAGAACAGAAACAATCATAGATACAGAGAACATTTTTATGGTTGCCAGATGGGAGGGATGTGGGGGGAAAGGGTGGAAAAGACGAAGGACTAACAAGTACAGATTGGTAGTTACACAATAGTCATGGGGATGCAAAGGACAGCATAGGAAAGAGAGTAGCCAAAGAACACATATGCATGACCCATGGACATGGATGACATCATGGGATTTGCCTGAAGGAGTGTTGGGGACTGGGTGGAGGCAATAACTGGAACAACTGTAATAGCATAATCAATAAAATATCATTTAAAAATAAATTATACAAACTTAAAATTAAATAAGTTACACTAAAAATAAGTAATAAATATGCAAAACAAAAAGCAAAGAACTACATAAGATCCAACAATTCCATTTCCGGGACTATATCCAGAGGAACAAAAACAATAACTTGAAAAGTTATGTATACTCCTATGTCATGGTACTATTTATGAGAGCCAAGACATGAGAACAATCTACGTAACCATCAGTAGATGGATGGGTAAAAAAGTTGGGTAATGGAATATTATTTCACAAAAAAATAACAAGAAAATTCTACCATTTGTAACAACATGGATAGACCTTGAAAGCATTGCACTAAGTAAAATAAGTCAGACAGAGGAGGAGAAATACTATATGATCTCACATATATAGGGAATTTAAAAAACAAAAACCCAAACTCAGAACAAGAAATAAGAACTGTGGTTACGACAAGTGCAGGGCCTGTGTGGTTGGGGAAGAAAATTAAAGGAAGATCAAGATACAGATTTCCAGTTCTAAGATAAATAAGTACAAGGGATGTAATATGTAATATGATGACAACAGCTAACACTGCTGTATGTTAAGTTGCTAAGAGGGTCACATCTCTGTGGTATATTTACTTAACTTACCTTATTATTAATTTATACATGGTAATATATTATTTAATACATGAGTAAATTAATACATTAATTTATCATTAATCTTTCAGCTTATGATTTATCTTTCCTGCTAAGTCTTATATTTATCCCATCAAATGAGGTTTTTTATTTACATGATTATATTTTCCTTTTCCAGGACTATAGAGAAGGAATATAATCTATGTTCCCCCACATTTCTCAACCCATAAGATATGAGTGACTTCCAAGAAGAACCTCAGAAGGCCTTGTTTGCTGTGCCTCAGCTGGCCCTTAGCCTCAGCCAACAAGAGGACCTTCCGTTGAGATAGCAGAGCTGGCATTGAGTCGGCCTGGATATCTAACCCAAGCTGCTTCACTGAAGGTGGTTACTGCAGAAAGTGAACTGACTCTTGGCTGACATTAAATGAGCAAAAGGAGCATTTGCTTTCAGGGTTGCCTTGTGCTATGGCACCGCCCAGTCTAATAGAAATTATTAGTCTCTAGACTAATGAAAAATTCCAATTCATTCTTTTTCAGCTCTATTTGATTTTTTTATATCTCCTTATCCTTTGGTCACTTTTTAAAATGTATACTTTATCCTTTCTTACTTTATATTCTATAAGCAATGATTTCAAAGCTTATGTCCATGGGGTTTAAATTTGTTAATTGTTTTCTACTGAATGTATTTGACTTTTCTTTTTTTAAGCTGTATGCTTGTATTTGGTTGAATTTAGTCTGTGGGAGAATATGAGGGGTCTGGGTTAAGGATGATTCCCCCCAGAGAGGAAGTCTGTAGTCTATTGCCACAGACGAGACATCTCAACAAGTTGAGAGCTCTGTGACTTCACCTCTCAGCTTCCAGGTTCCCTGACCACCCAGGTGATACAAAGCAGAAGCCAAGGACAAGGGCGGAGTGAGGCAAGCCTAGGGCACACATCGAAGGATCCACTTTACTGCCCTGTCTATCTCTGTGGTGGTCAATCACAAGCATATTTTCATGTGTTCCCGTATCTGGCCAGCAGATTTTTCCATCCTGCCCTATCACTGAGGGTATATCTCTTCGGAGAAGCAAGATTTTATGAAAATTCTCCTGACTTCCCCTACCTTACAAGCCCAAGAGTTAATATCTTGATCCCCATTTAGCTATTATTCCCCCAAATTCCAGCTGGGTGCCTCATCAGGTGTTCCCTCTGCATGCCCCAAGAAATGTTCCCAATTTCACATTGTCTTGCAGTTTTGACTTCACTTTTAAATCCTCTTTGTTTTAAGGGAAAGCCGCAGAACTTGAAGATGTCCTTCACTCTCTTGAGAATTCAGCTATAGATTTTTAAATATGTTTATTTTATCCTGGTTGATGCCCATAAGTTTTTCCAGGAAACCAATCTGTGTATGCTTTTGCACATAGCTATAGTCCTACCACTTAGTACTGTATGAATACAAAGATATTTATTTAACAAATACTGCAGAACTGTTCATATTTTAAAAAAATAATAATACAAAAATAAGACATAATAAATATTTTGGAACTTTCTACATACTTTAAACATATAAAAATACAGATGATAATATAAAAGAAAAGAAAATATAAATATCAAGTTCAGACCACCCAGATATTATAAATCTTGACATTCCTCTAAATGTGTTTTAATCTTCTTTTAGAGTTATACAATGTTATCAAAAGAAATAGCTTCAAATTATAGCTAATTGAAGAATAGAGGATTTATTTATTCTTTCAATTATCATACTCTGAGTCAAAATTAAATGTTATAGACAATGCCTAGCACTGGAGATTTAAAACACTTTTATTTTAGGTCAATATCGGAACTGTGCCTAACAAAATAAAATTTTACTAGGACTGTTTTATTGATGATCCAATCTAGTTCCAAAAACATCTATAGAGCACACACGAAAGATCTAACAATGAAAATAAAGGGGAAGAAATTTTCTAATTATGAGAAAATCTCTTTATCACTTACTGAAACTGTACATCTAAAATAATGAACTCATCTATGTATGTTATCCCCTGCCTTTCACCTCTATTTATATTATTAATCCTTGACAAAAAGATCAATATATTGTGAATTAATTTCTATGCACTTAATATCAGTGAGATAAAATAAAATTATGAAAGTACTATTACATAAAGAAGTACCAGATAGAACTATTTATATATATATTTAGAGATGAGCTATGTATCTCTCATTTCCTGTACTTTATTGTACCAGTAGATATAATACCATTTCTTCCATTAAGAATTGAAACATTCTTAAATTTGTTGAAGAATTTCAATAAAGCCAATGAAAAGCATTATTAATCCCCTTGGATAGTAGTGGGAAATGCACTGTAATTGGTAGGCTTTGTATCAGAGTTCTTGGAATTCCTCCAACTGCATTAGCAATTGGTCATATTAATTACATGGTCCATTAGCTGAAATCTGCATCCCAAAACCACCATGCACAAGTCTTGCCAACTCTGACCTATTCATTGTAAGGTCAAAGTTTCCTTGCTCACTGCAAAATGAAACTAGATATATTAAATTAAAGTATTTCAAGCTCATTAAATATGCAACCTCAAGTTAGTCACCATATCACATACAGAAGATAATGGCTATTGTAGAGACAATATTTCAGAAACTTTTAGTTTTTTGTGATGTAAGGTAGTTCCGCAAGGGACCTGGGCATATTCAAAATACTTTAAAAGACCATAGCAATCATTGAGCTTCTACTTTCTGTGACTTATAGATATAATTACCTACAATGCTGACATGAATGCCTCAGTCCAACTGATAATAATGATTAGTGTGTTTCAAAATAAAAAGTAAATTGGCGCCAACCTAATCACTGCCAGTGATTATTTAATCCAGGAGTATCCATGGACCCTTAACCAAAGCCACCTTGCAAGGTTTCTGTTAGCAGTTTCTATTTTAAAATATTCAGATAGCCCTGGCCAGTGTGGTTCAGTTGGTGGGAGTGTTGTCCCATAGACTGAATAGTTGCAGGTTTGATTCCCAGTCAGGGTATATACCCAGGTTTGGTGTTCGATTCCCAGCTGGGGTGCCTATGAGAAGGCAAAGGCAACCAGTCGATGTTTCTCACATCTATGTTTCTTCTCTCTCTCTCTCTCTCTCTCTCTCTCTCTCTCTCTCTTTCTCTCTCTCCTTCTCTCTCTCTCAGCAACGAAAAATGTAAAGTGAGGATTAAAAAACAATAAAAAATAAAAAAACAAAAATGCCTAAAACCAACAAATGGTGAATGAATATTTTCACTATTTATTCTCTTATTCAGTCAGAAAATTAACATTTTTGGAGCACATGCTGTGTGGTCCATGCTTGTGTATCAAGGTAAACAAAAGATACTCCCTGTCCTCAAGACAATTGTGACCCAGCCCATTCTGTATAAATGTTTCAAGAAAGTACATATTTATCATGTTATTTCACGCCAGCTTTCCCTTGAAAATGGGGACAACAGGTGCCTGTTTCATCTCTTTCCATATTTTTAGTTGCTCAGATATCACTGAAAAAATTTCAAGTGTATACATAAGGCTTTATAGTAGCTGAGCTTCAATTGTTTAGTCTCTGAGGTGGAAGAGCTGCTAAGTAGACTCTTAAGTTTTTTCACTCAACCATGATATGATATTTCTTATTTTAGTATTTTATTTTTTAATTTTATTTTTAGAAAGAGGGAAGGGAGGACAAAAGAGAGGGAGAGAAACATCCATGTGAGAGAGAAACATCATCTGGTTGCCTTTCTGCAAGCTCTCGAACTGGGGATGGAACACTGAGCCCCCAACCCAGGCATGTGTCCTGACCAAGAATCTAATCAGCTACCTACTAGCAAGCTCTCAGCTGGTGGGATAATGCCCAACCAACTGAGCCGTGTCACCCAGGGCTGAAATTTCTTATTCTAAACTTCCTCGTCTAAAACCTGTCCCCTTTGATGTGGGGGAAAGAAAAGGAAAACACTGAGCACATCTACTTTCATCAACTAAGCATTTCATCTCTAGCTTCACTACATAGTCATGCCTTGCACAAAATAACAAAAACAGAAAGCTAAAAAAGCCTTTTTGGTGTCTGTACATTTGTCGTTCTACACATTTTTTGTTGTCTATATATTTTCTCATTGCAATTCTCATGGTGCATCTTATATTGTTCTTCGTTACTGTAACATGCATCCTCCTGTTGCTCTGATGTACGTCCTTAGCTCAATGTCATCCAGCCCATCTCCCTACCAATCCTTTTAGAATTATGTCCTAATAAATTGCTCCTTGTGCAGCTATTTCTATATATTATCTTCCTTGTTTCCTTTTTCATTTGGATCAGTGGTAATTGTAGAGTCTGAAATTATTTCTGGGAGTCTCCCAGGCTTCTGAACTCATCCTCCCTTTTAGCAGGTCAACCAGTGGGATCAGATCTGTTAGGGTGGAAGCTTAGACATGATATGACTTAAGTGAAATGATCTTATGCAACCGTGACTGTCTGGAAACAGGAATAAAGCATTTTCCTGGAAGAAACCATGTGGGTCGGATGAGTTCTGTGGTGTTCGGTCTACTTTCTAATTCTGTTAGTCCTAGGGCAGATAGATAAAAGGGCCATTGAAGTGGTACTGACATGCCCTGGCCTGGTGATGCACTCAGTTTCTGACAATGGCTGCTTTCTTGTGGTCAGCAAAGAGGGATTTAATGCCAGACAACGTTAGCAAAGGTGATTTTTAGTGATGGCAAAGTTGATGGGAACAATAATGCATTGTGCATTTTGAAACTGTAGCCACCATGTCACTGCATAGTTAAAATAATCAAGACAGTATTGGAACAACCTTCTACCATCCCAAAATCCAAGAGACAAGTCAGAGTTGAAAGAGCTGATAATTTTAAAGACATTGCCAAAAAGCAATAGGATGATGATGATGATGGTAATGATGATGATGGTGGTGATGATCTAATACCATGACCCTTCCCAAGGCTTGTGTTGCCTGAGAACTACCTCACTTTGAAGAATTTGAATGCTCCTTTGACAACACTTCAGGCACATGTCTGATTATAACCAGCATTTCTATTCACTAACAATTAGGGACTTTAAGATGATACAACCCTTTTCACATGGTTTCCAATATTCTCATATTAAAAGCCAATTTTCCATTTTAAAAGTTAGTTTTGCAGTAGGTCTCCTCAGTCTCTTTACCTTCTCACTGTTTAGACATGAATAAAAATTTCAGCAACTGTCTAAAGAGATGAAGTTTCAGGAAAAAAAAAACATTATTTGAGCATCTACTATGTTCTAAGCACCTATGTTTTGTATTTTCACATATTTTAACATAGTTAACCTTTTAGTATCTCAAATTTTACATTTTATTTATTTATATATTTTTTATTGTTCAAATACAGTTGTCCCTACATTCCCACCACTGTTTTCCCTAATCCCACACTCAATCCTTCTCCTCTTTGGCTTTGTCCCTGGAACCTTTATACATGTTCCTTGATGACCCTTCCCCTTCCTTCCCCCATTTCCCCCTCCCCTCTCCCCTCTGGTTACTGTCAGTTTGTTCTTTATTTCTTTTTTTAAAATTTTATTTTAATTGTTGTTCTTATACAGTTTTCTGTTTTCTACTCCCATCCCGTCCCACTTCCCCAGCCCTCCCCAATGTCTCTAGTTATATTTTGCTTGTTTGCCTGTTTTGTTCATTAGGTTCCACTTACAGGTGAGACCACATGGTGTTTATCTTTCACCACCTGGCTTATTTCGCTTAGCATAATCCTCTTCATTCCATCCATGCTGTTGTGAAAGGTAGGAGCTCCTTCTCTCTTTCTGCTAAATAGTATTCAGTTGTGTAAATGCACCACAGTTTTTTGATCCACTTATTTACTGATGGGCACCTAGGTTGCTTCCAGCACCTGGCTATTATAAATTGTGCTGCTGTGAACATTGGGGTGCATTGGTTCTTTTGAACAGGTGTTTTAGGACTCTTGGGGTATAATACCAGCAGTCAAATTTTCCATTTTAGATGCTATGATTCTCACAGAGTTTGAATGATGAGCCAGAGCTCTGTGGCTTTCTCCGCAGCACTACTGAGCCTTGTCCCTGCTCTGACTTGCCTTAGTGATCTTACCTCACTACACTGGTGTTCTGCCACAGTGACAAAGCACCCATTTTCTTTCTTGTTACTTTCACTTATATTCCTTTCTAACCCTAGGCAGTTGCACAGTATAGGAAGTTTCTGTTCTTGCCTCCACAACCAGGACTCAGCCCTTCTCCTCAGTCCCCACAATTTCAACAAAACTCTACTAGATTCCTCAGAGGAATGAGTATTTTATTAAATATTCTTAAAAGAATTAATACAATATATTTCTATGACTCAGGGCATAATAATTTACTTCAAAATCCTATGTTTTCCTTACAAGTTCAGTAAATAGAATCCAGCTCCTCTCTGTTAGTCTCTCCCTGACGCTTCTTATCCCCTTCCCCCAACGTGCTGTACTTTTTCACCTTGGCCCATTTACTTCTTTCTTTCTTTTTTTTTTTTTTTGAATGTGGATTAATTTAGCTCTTCTAGTATATCATATCCTACAGTCATCATTTATATTGTCTACAAGTTGACAGAAAGGCAGCAAATAAAAGATTCTCCCATTTGTCATGTGAATCCATCCTCATTACAAAGTACTATAAAATTATCATATCACATTTTTCTACTATATATTTAACAGTTTTCAAATGTCTTTTCCATGCATGACTCCATGTGAAATGTTAGGAAGATAGAAAGAAGTGATACCCAATCACTAAGAAGTTGTTCTCTGCACATAAAGGAATCTAAGGCTAAATACATAATCAGGTGAAAAGGACGTAGGATGATGTGATATATTCAGGTGGTAGGAAGGGTAATAAGTAGTTAAGAGTTGGGAGATAAGAGAAGTCAAGTAAGATTCCAACCAACTACAGAGTTGAACATTTGATCAATTATGTTATCCCACTTCTAAGTCAGAATAATCCTTGAAGCTTAAGCTCAGAGAACATGCTAAATGGCAGGAGACAATGCTGCATCTTGAATCATCAAGCCAATAATGATTCTGATAAGGTTTTCCTTGTGTTCTACCTCCATAGTGCTCAGCACAATTTCACTTAGCATGCTTTTATCTATGCTTTGCATTCCCATACTCCCCAGCCCCACTGTCCATGACCAGTTTGTAAATATGTCATCCTTACTACTTCCTCTGTTTTTATTGTGTTAACCATTCCATTCCCAAAGTTGTCCACAAAAATGTTTTTTAAAGATTTCTCCTCTCTGGCTCTTCTGAAATATGTATTTCTTTAAGTTAAGGTCTGTGTCTCATTCACTTTTGCCTTCACTGCTCATAACTAGCAACTAGAGTAGTACAGTATCTTCTGTAGAATAAATATTTAAATATGTGTTAATTCGTGTAAATGAAACAAACTATCTTTTAATTACACAATTCTAAGATTTTTTTTCTGTGTGAATGAAACATGGGGAAAGTAAGTTTAGGATCCAATTTATTTTTCTAGAAATAAATGCCACTGAGTTTTATATCTTTAATCCTGATGGTTTATATTATTTTTAGAGTGAACATTTTTAAAAAAACCAATGGACACAGCATTATTCAAAGAGAAATTTTGAAAGAAAGGAAATTGTGAGGATTAATGTCCTTAATATTCATTTCTGACAGCCTATGTTCAAGTTTAGGTTGTCTGGTCAACATTTGGGTCTGACTCGTAGTTTCCAAATCACAGTTGTCGTGTTCTAAATCAATTCCCTGGGAGAGATTTAGGGATTGCTTTTCCACAGGTTTTCTCAATTAAAGATGCATCTCGTTTTGCCCACATCACCCACATCTGCTCATAAAAAAAATGAATAATGGAACACACGTGTGCTGACTTGTGATTCATTTTAGCCTCTTGCAGGTGCAAATGCAAGTTTTAAGGTGCAAAGTGGAGCCACGAGCATTGTGGGCTTGTCCAGCTGAAATCTTAGCCTTTAATCACATCTAAATAACTCTTCAGGTGATGCAATCACAGGACTTTGCTCGCAAAAAGGGTGTAATAAATATTGTAGATTGAACTGGTGTATATGAACAGAGGAGGCTACATTATTTAGAGAAAATGAAATCCGGCTAATTTTCACCAATCCGGTATGTGCTAAAGCATTCTCTTTGTATATTAACCCCAAATTCACCTTGAGTATGTTTCAAACCCACTTTGACCAAATAAAGAAATAAAATGCTTTTATTTGTATACATATCTGATTCAGGGATTTGCACTGACAGATAACCTAAATCTATCATAATTACTAAATATCCTTGCAGCTGGGATAGGCTTCTAGCAGACAAACTAAGTCAACCCTCAGTTACAAGAAATAGAAAAGCTCACTGATGCAGATAATCCTGAGCAGCACAAAATCCCCAAATCATTTCTTTTCAGCTTGGATGTGCATTTACAAGATTTTTTTCCCCCAGCAGACATCCATTCCTAATTTCATTTTCCTTAGGTTAAGATTCTGTGCATATACACCTTACTAATGAATTAAATTGTCACATACATTTCATTAGCCAATATACACAAGAGTGTGTCTTTTGTCAGTTAAGGTCATAAGGGTAACAGCTATTTGAGGATGGGGAGTAGAGCTTTGTTTTCTTAGGGGATGTATGTCTCCATAGCCACCCTAATTAATAGACATACAGCATAAAGCATGTTTAAGATCACTTAAATAATAAAGCTAAATTTTAGCTAAACTGTAAAAAGTCCTAGGGGTTGTAAGACCTACGATGAAAGTGGCTTTAAACTACCTGAATGCACAACAGCTAAGATCCAAACTGGGATTAAATACTCTACTATGCTTCGCCTTAAACCTAACAGGGGCCTGATTTTCGTAAAGTTTATTCAACGTGATATGCTTTGCATCTTCTAATGCTCAGTTGTATGTACTTCAATTGTTATTTTGCTGGTGTAGGGACAATATGTTTCTCCCTACTCTGGACAGAAGAAAAGACCCCAGCTTCCTTGTTTCTTTATGAATTAGAGATACCCATGCTTAAAGAATAGCATGCGCGCGCGCGCGCGCACACACACACACTTACTTGCTTTCGTTTTGACATTGTAAATACAAAATAGTATCATAATTATGGAAATATATTATTTTGTTAGCAGCAGATATGTATATATCAGTATCCAAAAGAGCATAACAGAAAGGAGACTTCTCCAGGGAGTCTTGTTTTGTCATGCACAGTAATAGTGAAAGTGAGTTCAGAAGTCACTGAAAGAGACAAAGGAGCTCTCCCTTTCAGCTCCATGTGTAAGGATATTTATCCCCTTTATCAATCCCAAGGCAGAGAAAGATGAACATTAGGTTCCGCCTTTCCATTTTCCTCCTGTTATTACACCTCTCAACCCGACCCTCCTTGCTCTGTTTATCCAAATCCAGCCCATTTTTCAAAGTGCAGCTCAAACCCTACCCCCTGTGAAGCATTCCCTGACCATTTCATCTGGAAGCAATCTTTCCTTCTTCCAAACTTCCACAAGACCTATTCTCCATACCTCTCAGTTAGCACTTATTTACTGACTGGTAGACGTGAAATGTTTTCAGAAATGTTCTAGCCATGGTGGAGACATTTTTATCCTTTTGCATAGAAAATGAATATATATTTTTAAAAGCACCATAGGCCTATGTGCTTGTATTGTTCCTCATGGATCTGAAATCTGCTTTGATTACAGGCTACATCATGATTGCAAAAAGGAAGCATGTATGTAATGCTTACAACATGCCGGATATTGTTTTGAAAACTGTAAAGATACTGTAAGTTCTAAGTACACAGGTAATGTTGCTAACAACAGAGATTTCATGTGTGTGCATATTTTATATGCACCTTAGATCATATATGTACATGTGGATGTATGTGTGTGACTGTGTTTTATATGTGTGTATATGTGTGTATGTATATATACATACATGTATGTACTTGTCTTGCTCTTATAAATATCATGTTGAAGAAATGAAGTGAAATACTATTCTGGCACTTATAAATGAATCAATAAATTGCTAATAAGTATAAATTTAATAACAAATTTATACTATTTTCTCACTTCTATAATAGATAAAGGTGCAGGCTGCTAGACAATAAAAAAAACAGTATATCTTAGTATTTTTCCATCTTTGAGGAAGAAATGGAGATTTTAGAAGAAAAATTTCATATACTTAGAATAATACTAAATGAGATTTTATGTTTCTAAACTCAAAGCCCTTCTTCTTTTCATCCAGCAGATAAAAATGTTGGTTTTCTTTTTCTGCAGAAAAAAAAATGGAGACAAAAACAAAAAATACTCAATTATCTAAAAGTCTTAGATTCTAGTCTTGCTTCAAGTAATTAACCTTTCTGTTCCTCAATTTCTTCAACTGAAGATGAGGGGTAACAATCCAACTAATAGTATTATTTCAGTTTCAAATTTAAAAATCCATGTATGATTTTGCCCATCTGGAAGACAGTCTATTCAAGTGAATTTTAAGAACCATATCTATCAGTTTCTTCAGTACAATTATGTAACTTAATTTTAATGTAATTCCAGCAAAAACGTTCCACTTTCAGAAGCTGATAAAGATGAAAGTGACTAAATAAAATTGTTGGAATCTTATATCTAAACCTACATTACCCTTTTATAAGTTTAATATTTCCTGACTTTGCATGATTATAAGCATGCTGGAGATGATAGAAGTCATTTAAAGCAGAAAAGTAGACAAGGCCATTCAAAGTCCATGCTTCCAGGCTGGGGGTACCCTTGAAAAAATTCCAGGATTACTCTATTTTCATGGAAACACTAACTTTTTTTACATGCCTTTTCAACATCTAACACTTAATGTATTGCTTGCTATGCAATTTGGTCCAATGCAATTATCATATATATCAGTGTTATTCCATGCTTATGGCTCATGAGAGCTTTGAATTTAAAAGATATTTGTTAAAAACATGTTATGAAACAAATATTTTGCAAGAATATATCTTCATGCTTATGTCAAAAGTCAGCCCACTATAAAAATGTCTTCAAAAATTCTTTTACATTTCTTGTTAAAATAAGAGTGACCTTAAAAAAGAAAATATTTTTAATGTGTAAAATTGTTCTGTGTTGTGTTATTTTACTAATAATCTGAAGCTATAGATTATTTCTAACGAAACAGAAAATGCAGAGTAAAGGAATAAGCTAGATGAACATGCTATAAATAATATATAAGAATAAATTTTATGTGTGTGTGTGTGCATGTGTGTATTTGGCAAGCTTAGACTACTAAGGATTTATTTTAAAGAGAATGCTAATAACCATCATAAGCATGGTAATTTAGATGCTAAGAGCTAACATACAAAAACCTTTAAAACCAAGGTATCCAGACCATTGAGGGACAAAGTCCATCCATTAGCTGTCTAGGCACAGTGCCCAATGGAGAAGGAACTTTCCTTAAAAGGCAAAGCCAGTTAAAAGATCAAGTCAATCCAAGACAGTGACTCAAGTCATGCTTCTCAAATTTCCCAGCCTCAAGGATCTCAGGGATTTGAGCAAAAGAGAAAATATGTATGTTTTCAAATGCAAGATTCGAGAAGAAAGCAGAACCAAAGAACTATGTCAATTTACACCAACGTCAGCAATACACGTTTTGTTTACTGCTGTGACTTTGGAGAGTGATACTCATTGCAGAAAAGCGGGGACCACCATCTAAGCTAGCTGGTCTGGGGGTCTTTGGGGAAGCAGGAAAGTACTTCTCACTGGAGATGATGGTCGGGAAAAGAGGCTGATGGGAGGTACAAGAAGATACCAGCAATCACCGCACATAATATGGTGTGAGGGCATATTATGGGCCAAATCCCAAAGAGAATAGGAAAAAGAAAGATTGGGTGCCATACAAAAACTATTTTTATAATGCCTGTACCACCCCAAAAGATTATGATAACTGAGAAAACATAGAAAATGTTAAAAAATCTTTATATTCCACAGATTGAGGAATGCTTTGTAACCAAACATAATTTACCCAAATTAAAAATGTGTTTTTGTTTTACATTTGGAGGAAAACTCCATTATATAGCATTTTAAGTTTTTTCTTAGTCAAAAGTCATTTTGTACTATTTTTATTTCCAACTATTCAAGACCTTCCAATTGTTACCGTTATTATTAGTTATTTTCCAACATACACATGTTTTCTCACTGGAGCTGGGTTATAAGCATCTTCAAAGGGAAAAAGGACACATCTTATATCTATTTCATCCCCTCTCAGTGTGTAACAGGAACCTAGAGCTCAGGCGTGATGTATGAAGGAGCACACGGAGTGCACACATTAACTATGTCTCATCTGCCAACGACAGATAGACGGCGACAGCCAAGATTGTTGCCATTAATCTTAAGTAAGAGTTATTACGGTGTCAATTTAGATTTAAAATTTTGATTCTCTAAAAAATTAGACAATGAGTAAAATACCATCAGAAATGGCATTTTGTTATATTTTATGAGGTATATTTCCTTTCACATTAGTCTCCTTACTGGCCATCCGCTAACTGTGTATCTTTCAAAGGTATTCAGATACAGTTTATGTTCTGATTAAATGAAGCCAAATTTTCTCTCTCTCTCTCTCTCTCTCTCTCTCTCTTTTGTTTGTTTGTTTGTTTGTCATCAGCACCTGCCTTGCTACAACAGAGGAAATGAATTGGGAGAAAGGGATCATGGAAAGGGGGCAAAAATAATTTGAGAAAAAAGAAAAAGTGTGCAGGAGGGACCTAGAACCATCTACACCAAATCGGATATAGGCAAAAGTGGGCCAACCCCTCCAAACTTTTTTATAGGAAAAGCTTAGAAAATTTAGATGTCCTTTACTCATTGTATTTATTTTTTATTGCAATTCAGTAAGTAAACCAGAATTCAAACAATAATTCCCTACTCTTTGGTGCCATCATGAGGCCATAATAACAAAGTACCGGAAAAAGTATATCTCCAGGGTAACCCAGGCTTTTGATATTTTCTTTTCATTCAAAACCTAATTATCCAGAGGATGAAAGTTTATTTCAGAGTGAAATACAATGACTTTTACTATAACTGAAACCCTTCAGCCAACAAATCATAGCTCTTATATCTACATAAGTAGTTTATTGACTGAAATAAGATGTACCTTAAATTTTTAAGCAACTATGAAATTACAGTTTGGTGAATTTGGAGTCAGTAAAATATTCAGGTTCTAAAGTTGCAAAGCCGTATCCTAAAGCTCTTAGAGTAGTTTAAAGCAATCATAGCAATATCTTAGCTTTACTTGTTTACTCTGAGGTATCTCAGGGTAGCAGGTAAGAAACTACAATGAAGCATCTCAGAAGTCTCAACACCCAGTGTTAAGATGTCTCAAGGAAAGAATATGCTATTTTAGCAATGGGACCAGAACAAATGATAACAGAAAGAATATAGCAAAGCAATGCACTAGAAGGACTAGCTAATGAATACGTAAGGACTTCATACCCAGATGAAATCGAAGTACAAATCAATCTCAGGTGATTCAGTACTTGAAATCATCATCACAAAGTACATCTAAAAAATTTGTAAAAAGATGTTTTATTAAATGTCTCAACAAAGTTTACCTTGTTCTTCTATTTGTTTTACATTTGCATTACTATCCCTAAGCTCATATTATATCCATTTTTAGCCTTCTTTCACAAATATATCAATGAAGATACAAGATGTTTATTACTCATCTTTCTCAGCCCATTTAATTTTTTGTCTGAATTATTAAAGCTTCCTCATGTGATGAAAACATGGTCCCCCGGTCATGCCTGCTGATGCCTGAATCTGATTTCTTCCCACTATCCTCAAAATCCTGCCTACTTCTCTGTCTCTTTCCTTCACTGCAAAACAAAGAGCCCTGTTAATTTCATGTCAGGTATTGGATGGGAAATTACCCAATGCAAAGGTCATGCTTACCTCAGCTTTTCTTATTTACTGGAAAAACCAAGGGCAGGGAAAAATTAAAACTAATGAACCGGTTTTTAACTGCCTCTGTTCTTACAGTGTTCTCTTCCCATCCTGCCTACACTGAGCACCTGTATGTAGCACATCCACACCTTCAGAATTATCAAAAACAGAAACACCGTCATTGACTTCAGTTCCAGTAAAGGGGCCTGAATTGCTTTCTTCTCTTTTTCTTGTCTTAGAGAGATTTTAAAAAATGAATTCCCATTACAAATATTTTCTTATGGTTTGAGATCAAAAAGAAAATTTTGAATGAATTTTCTTTTTTATTGAGGTATAACTGAAACACATTAGTTTAGTTTCAGGTGTATAACATGATTCAATATCACCACAATAGCTCTAGTTAACATTTGTCCCTATACACAAGTTACTTTTTTCTTGTTACGAAAACTTCTAAGATTTACTCTCTTAACAACATTCTAATATGTGATAGAGTATTTTTACCTACAGTCACATGCTGTGCATGCATTCCAAGGACATATTTATTTTATAACTGGAAGGTGGTACCTTTTGAGCCCCTTTCCCCATTTCACCCACCCACCCACCCCACTCCAGCTCTGGCAATCACCAATCTGTTGTCCGTACCTAAGAAACCAAGCTCATAGGTTAAAAGGCAGATCTTACATGTGGAAATAGTAATAATTTTTCATTTAAAGTCACTGGCATCTTCTTTGGGGACCTGGCCTCCAGCATTCTTTCAATAGCATCACAGTGCTAATCCCAACTTGGTTTTAGGCATCAGCTGCCCTCATTTGGCCCCTGCAAAGATGCTCAGTATAGATCATTATCTTTAACATTGTCCCAGGGAAAAGGAGTCCTTCAACCTCCCCCACTGTAATAGCACCAAAAGCCCCTTGGACTGGGAGAAGTTATCAAAAGCCCCTTGTACATGGCTTCCATGCTGATAAAATTCTCAAAAGCCCCTGTGTGAGGAAGGAAGCTTGAGAGCCAATGTCATTGGAGATGAAAAGGATTACTGGGACCACCTTTAACCTCCTTCAGGCAGGACAAGGCTATTTCAATGTCAGATGCTGTACAGTATTCAAATATTTAAATGCCATCTCATCATAATTTTATCCATCTCACATGCTAAGATGGTTTCTTTCCATTCCAACATCATTGTCATCTCCTGATTTTACTTCATTTTGTAGTTTTGTGGAAGAGAAAGAAATTTATGAGAGAATGGAATATGCAAGTTTCTGATTCAGTTGAGATCTAAGAAAAGAGTCCAGTGATTCTGACACAAAGTATTTAATGCATAAAAATTCATTACCCATGTTATGAAAGGGAAGAGTGAAGAAAGTCCAAGACTGATAGTAACGGGAAGCCAGTATGAATCCATAGGTGGAGACACAAATATCCGAGGCAGTGTGAGGAAGCCATGGACGGTGTCACTGGGCAGAGGGTGGAAGGATGTCATTCCTATCCAGGAGGGGCTGGAGCAGTGTAGACAGGCTCAGACAGAAGTGCGACACCTGAGGCTTCTCCTCCAGTTCTTCCTCTCCTGGCTGTCTTTCAGTTCCTGGCCGATGACTCTCCCTGTGTGAACCTACCGGAAACCCTCAACACAGGGCCTGAGTTATGCCAACACCTGAAGGAATCAGTCTCCAGGAGCAGAGCCCTGGAACTAGGAAGCGTTAGCCCAGGTCAGACTAGCCCAGGGCTGGGGCAGAGCCCCAAGTAGGAAAAAGTGTGGTTGGAAGGAAACCAGCAAAATACAAAAGGCATCATTTACACTTCCCCCAGGAAGTACATGTAGTTCCCTTTTGTATTGTTTTAAAGCAATCCATAGTTGCTCCTTCTAAATAAAAAAAAAAATTCTTTTTCATTAAAAAAAGACATTTTTATTTCTTTGACATGTTGCAGTTAAGAATTATGTATAATTTAGTATTAATTTCTCTTTTTAAAAGATAAACCATTCTTTCTCTCTGCTTAAAATGTAGTTATTGTAAAAATAATTTTCACTAAATTAGTTTTCCATTTTATTCCCTGTGGCTAGTAGTGAAAACACATCTCCCAGCTGTGATGAAAGCATAATTTCTAATGGTTCCCAGCAAAGACAGTTCATTGTTTGATAAAGTGGGAACTGTGAAGAGCAAAATCATAATTCTGAGGCTATTTTGTTTCATTTGACTGACTCTTTAAATGACATTATTCAAGAAAGTTTTGTTCCCCTAATACTCATATTATAATTTTTAAGATTTTTTAATTACTAAATTCAGCAAATCTTTACCTCAGAAAACAGATCTATATTTCTACAGTACTATTTCTCTAACACATTAACTAATTCTAGAAAATATTCTGGTTTATTTCTACTGTCAAAATAATCACTGATTTCCTCTATTATCTTTTGATGGATTAATACATACAAAATGCATAGAGCCATATAACCCAAATATAGCAAATTGCAATTTCCTATTCTGCTTTTTTTAGGACTTTTTGCATAATACCTATAAAGTTTAAACTTAATCTAAAGATTCTATGAATTTGGTAGTAATCTGTCAGAAAATATAAATTGGAATATAGCAAGCTAACCATTTATAACTATAAATTCATTAAATAGAAACCATAACCAAAGTGTTTGCTACTGTTTGGCTGGAGTGGGGGTGGTTGGGGAGGGAAATGCAGACAACTGTAATTGAACAGCAATAAAATAATTTTATAAAAAGGTATTTGCTACCATTTTCACAGTAATGAATGGAGTACCTGTTTTCTTTGACATGAAAAAATCTATAATTTGAGCACTCCATAATATTCATTCTCCAGTTTATTCCTTATACATCATACATCCCCTTTCCATGCCTAAACTGTCTCTAACCCTACCTGAAGATGATTAAGGAAGTGTGGTATTTTCTATTCTGACACTAGTCAGGATAGTTAATATTTTTATTTATTTTTTAACTGTGCTATTTCTTCACCTGTGTGTGCTTTTTAATTATATTTTATTGATTATGCTATTACAGTTGTCCTGATTTTTCCCCCTTTGCCCCTTCCACCCAGCAACCCCCACTCCTTCAGGCAATCCCCCCATCTCTGTTCATGTCCATGGGTCATGCGTGTAAGTTCTTTGGCTACTCCATTTCCCATACTGTACTTTACATCCACATGGCTATTCTGTACCTACCTATTTGTACTTCTTAATCCCCTCCCCTTTTCACAAATTCTTACCCTACCCTGCCTCCCATCTGGCAACCTTTCGGTAACTAACTTCTTTTCTCTTGCTGCTTTTAAGAGTCTTTATCTCTAACCTCTGGCCTTTTAACTATGATGCCTCTTTCCATCCATCATAATTGGGACTCTCTAGGTGTCCTGGACTTTCGTATCTATTTCCTTCACCAAATTAGGGAAGTTTTCCTTCACTATTTTTCAGATAGATTTCTTGCTCTTTCTCTTCTCCTTCTGGCACCCCTATGAGATGGATGTTGGACCTCTTAAAGTTGACCCAGAGTCTATTTATACTATCCTCATTGGGGGGGTTCCTTTTTTCTTCTTGTTTTTCTGATTGGTTGATTTTTTGCTTCCTTATGTTCGAAATCATTGATTTGATTCTCAGTTTCATCCATTCTACTGTTGTTTCCCTGTAAATTGTCCTTTTTTTCAATTAGTATCCTTTGTTTCTGACTGGGTCTTTTATATGCTGCTGAGGTTCTCACTAAGTTCCTTGAGCATCCTTATAACCAGTATTTTGAACTCTGCATCTGATAGATTGCTTATCTCCATTTCATTTAGCTCTTTTTCTAGAGTTTTGATTTATTCTTTCATTTGGGCCATGTTTCTTTATCTCCTTGTTTTTTCAGCCTCCCTGCATTTGTTTCTATGCATTAGGTAGAGCCGCTTTGACTCTGTGTCTTTGTAGTGTAGTATAAGGAGTGGATGTCCTGTAAGAGCCAGTGGCACAGCCTCCCTTATCACCCAAGCTTGGTACTTGAGGTCCGCCCTTTCTGCGGGCTGAATACACCCTCCTCTTTTAGTTGAGCTTTGGTTGCTGTTGGTGAATCAATGGGGAGGATTTACCCAGGCCAGCCAGCTGTAAGGACATGGCTGTGACCACTGACCACCAACCTCCACCCGCCATGGAGGAGAAGTCGTGCAGGGGCAGGGTGGTGGTGCTCCAGTGTGGTCTGTAGCCATCCACTGGGTGTGCTGGCCCCGGGATTTCCCCAGTGGTGCCGGCCAAGGTCAGCCCCTACCTCTGTTTTTCCCAGGGCACCCTTCCTGAGCTGTAATCTGAGATGGCTGCTACTTGTGCTGGGCTTGGCAATTATCAGGTAAAGCCAAGCTGTGACTCTAAACCAGCAGCTACTAGGGCTCACTAAAGCCAGCTGTTGATTTTTTAATAGGATTTAGGAGCCAAGACCACCCATTCTTATGAAAAGGCAGCTTGGGTGGGCCCATAAGGTGGGTGGGGTGGAGCCTCTGTGGATCTCCAAGGTGGGTCACACAGCGTGAGCCGGGCTGATGGGGTCTCCGATATGGCACCAGCCTGCCAGCTCTGTAGGGGGAGGTTTCAGAGGACAATGGCCTCTGCTTGCCCCAATGCCAGACACTTCAGTCTCTCCCTGCCCACCAACATTTTAGATAAATTTAGATAAAATTTAGATAAATTTTAGAATTTATCTAAAATTCTTCTAGATACATGTCCAAGGGACTGAAAATGAGCATTGATTTTGATTCATTTCACTTTGTACTTTTTAAGGAATACAACAAATTCACCATCTCGACTTCAGGTAAATCTTATAAGGTTGTCACTCACAGGACATCACTTTCCAGTGACAGAGCTAAATTAGGCCAGTGAGACTGACTGTCCCAAGAATGTAAACTAGACATGAAAATGTGCCTTCAAGTGTCCTTCAAGCTGCCACTCCCGTGCTGGAGCTCAGAAACAGTACTTTTGAATAGGTGAGTCTGTGTGTGGGTTCCCCAAGAGGAACTGCTTAGAGCTCCAGCAGCCTCCTCCACCAACTCAAACCCTGCTGGTTTTTCCAGCCAGAAGTTGTGGGGATTTATCCTCCCAGCACCGGAATCCTGGGCTGAGGGGGGGCTGGTGTGAGTCTAGAACTCCTCACTCCCAAGATATCCTTTCCGAATTTTTATTCACATGGGTGTGGGACCAGCCCATTCCATACCCTTGCCCCTCCTACCAGTCTGGATGGATGTGGTTCCTTCAATTCCATAGTCATTTGACTTCCATTCAACTCAATTTTGTAGTTGTCAAACTGCTAGTCAAGTCTATTTAGTAGTTATCAGACTTGCATTCAACTCAATTTCATAGTTGTCAGACTTCCATTCAACTTGATTTCTGACATTCCTGAGCGATCGTTGTTCTATATTTTAGTTGTGAATTTGATGTTGTTGTGCGAAGAGGCAAACATGTCTGCCTATGTTGCCATCTTGACCAGTAGCCAATATTTTTATATCATAATACACATATTATATTCTCTGACCTCAATGCATGGCTGCTGAGCATGAACCTTCCTCCCTTCTTCAAGCCTCCATCCTTTCCTTGTCCTGAACAGTATCCTTGCATTGTTACCTAACTTCCCAACCTCCTTCTTCATGATTGTTACAACTTTGGTAGTGATGCAATCTTGAATACTTCTTTGGCTCCACGATGTGTTAGCAAACCAAATTTAATCTTATTAATATGGCATAAAAAGCTCTTCTGGATATGGCCCCATCAGCTTCGCCTCCCACTGTTCCCCTTTCACATTTTTACTGCAACATTTTCAAATTGCATACAACCCTCAAAATGTGCCACATTAATTGTTTTTGAACATTTCTTTTTTTCTATCTGGAATGACATTATCTGTCCTAGTTCTTTGGGATAACTTATTCTTCTATACCCGTTTAAATAACTGTTTCCCCCGGGAACTCTTCTTTACACGGTCCACTCATCCCTCCTTGGACCACCTGATAGTATGATGATTATTCATGTCAATGGAAAACTTTCCAGTGAGCAGTACAGAGGCAAAGCCCATGTGCTAACCATGTGCCTGCAAGTGACAGGTGCTCGACATGCTGATGAAGTAACTGCGATATTTTATTGTAAGCTCCTAAAGCACTGCATTCTAATTGAAAAAGATTTAACACCTATTACATATATTTTATAATGATTTTGATGTATCTGATTTTTAAAAATTTACAAAAATAAAATTATTTATCAGTAGTCTAGAAAGGAATGGAATTACAAATTTTCAGCAGTTTAGCACTAAATACCTAAAACAAACATAAGCTGTCACCTTTGGTCCTGTGGATTTTTATGCTATTTTCCTACATAAAACCTGATGTATCATTTTAAAAGACCAGTAAATAGGCAAGGAAAGCCTAACTAACTTTCATCTGAAACCTGGAATGCTACTGAGCTGGTGGGTATCTGAGGGACACATAACTCCCAGTAAATGAAGGGATCTGTATTGTTGGGATAGATATTCATGGGCCCTCATTGCACACTTCCTGCAGTAGACAGCTCATTTCTTTGCTGGTCAGGTCTAGTTATCAAGGATGTTTCTTCCTTATACATAAAGTCCCGCAGCTGCTTTGTCCCACAGTAACTACATAGAGATCAATATTTTTCAGCTGATTCGTCACAGTTTTGAAGTTAGCTGCAAGTGTTCTTGTTTCTAAAAGATGATCCTTATCTTTCCAATTGGTTTCCAGGATCATTTTGTGACTGATCCTTTTCTAGACAGAGGTAGTTCACATATCATCACCATTTTTTGTAAATAATTAGATCATAGCTTTTCTCTCCCATGCTCAGGATCTCCACAGAGTATATAGTACCAAATGATCATCCTCAAATAACATATGATGTTAAAGTAATGCTAGAAAATTCTTCTAGATAAATGTCTAGAAGGGACTGAAAATGAGCATTGATTTTGATTCATTTCACTTTGTACTTTTTAAGGAATACAACAAATTCAACATCTCGACTTCAAGTAAATCTGATAAGGTTGTCACTCACAGGACATCACTTTCCAGTGACAGAGCTAAGTTAGGCCAGTGAGACTGACTGTCCCTAGAATGTAAACTAGACATGAAAATGTGCTTTTAGATGGGGGTGACTAATGGCAAGACTTTAAAAAGAAAACTATGGTAAAAACTAAATCTGATAAGTGAACAAACAAATATGCTATATCCATACAATGGAATAACATTCAACTACTTTTTTAAAAAGGAATGAAATAGTGATACATGAAATATGGTTGATCCCTGGCTAGTGTGGTTCAGTTGATTGGGCATCATCCTGCAAGATGAAAGGTAGCTAGTTCAATTCCCAGTCAGGCACATGCTGGATTGTGGTTTGGTCCCCAGAAGTGGTGCATATCAGAGGCAACCAATTGATAGTTCTCTCTCACATCGATGTTTCTCTCCCTCTCTTTCTTTCTCCCTCCCTTCCCCTCTCTCTAAAAATAAAACAATCTTTAAAATAAACAAAAATACATCGATGAGCCTTGAAAACGTTACCTTAAATGAAAGAAGCCAGATACAAAAGGCTACATATTGTATGATTCCATTTGTAGTAAATATACAGAACAGGCCAATTCGTAAAGACAGATGATAGGTTAGGAGTTGGCAGAAGCTGGTGGGGAGAGGATGAGATGTGGGGATTAGTGCTTAACGGGTAAGGTTTTCCTTTTGGGGTGATGTTTGAAACTAGGTAATGGTGACGGCTGCAAAGCAGTGCAAATTCCACTGGTCATATACTCTAAAGTGGTTTAAAGGACAAAGTTTATGTTTTATGTCTTTCCCACAATAAAACACTTATCAAGAAAAACAGATAACTATTAATTCCTGGTTCTCACACAAAACCCTGGTTTCCGTCCTTCCCTAGACTTGGTTATTTGTCTTTTCCTTCTGTTTTATGAGTTATTCAGTAATGTTCTAATAAATACATTTCTGCCTATGTTGCCTATAATCATTTTTTTTTTAGTTTCAAACAAAAAACCCCACTGAATTCTCACATTTGCTATTAATAGTTTGGAAGATCAATTTGGTAATATTTAGTAAAATATGTGGTATCCAATACAGCTCTAGCTAAACATCTATTAGCAAGAGTAGGAACAAATCAGTAGGAGTATAGTCATACAGAAAGATATACTAATGTTCAAATTAAAGAACTATGGCTATGTATATTAATCTGGATCAGTCTTAAAAACAGCATGGGAAATATTTAAGTATATCATTTGGATAACGTTTTCTAACATGTGAAACAGCATTGTACTTTTATTTCTTCATGCATATATAGTAAAAAATAAAATTCACGAAATCTTAACTATTAAAACCAAAGTAGTGATACCATGACATACTGTATATTCCAATAATGACCACAATAACACTTCCCACCCCAAATGTTCTTCTTGCACTGTGACCTTGTCACTTCTCTCATTGACAGTCGGTCTGTGTCCCCTCACCATGAACCCAGGTGAACCCTGGCGGCTCCCTCACCCAACAGAGAACAGTCGAACTGATTCTACTTGACCTCTGATGTTAGACCAACGCAAGTGCCAGGCATTTCTGCCTGTGCTTCGAGGCTACTTGCTCTTGCAACCCAGTTGCCGTCTGTAAAGGAGCCCAGATAGCTACTCGGAGAGACTTCCCGCATCATGGAGCCCCAACTGAGGTTTGAGTTGACAGCCAGCGTCAACGCACAGACCTGTGAGCAAACAGCCTTCAAACAATTCCAGTCTCCAGCCATCAAGTCACCTCCATGCTTCATGTCTTCCCAGCTGAGGCTCCAGATTTCACAAATGGAGATGAGGCATCCCCACTGAGCCCCTTTCCCAATGTCTGATACACACAATCCATAAACAATGTAAAATAGCTGTTGTCCATACCACTAAGTTTAGGCTTGTTATTCAGCGATAGTAGCTGCAATAGGAGAAAAAAAAAATGGAGAATGAAATGAGGGATGAGAGCCTGGCTGCTGTGGCTCAGCTGGTTGGAGTGCTGTCCTGTAAACTGGAAGGTCGCCTGTCCTACCCCCAGTCAGGGCACATGCTTAGGTTGTGAATTTGAGCCCCAGTCAGGGTGCGTGCAGAAGGCAACCCATCAATGGTTCTCTCTCACATTAATGTTTCCCTCCAGCTCTCTCTTGAAAGCTACGAGAAAAAAAAAAAAATGTCCTCTGGTGAGGATAAAAAATAAAATGGAATGGAGGAGTCTTAATAAATTAAGATTTGCAATGACACTCAAATATTCTCTGGACTGTCCTTTACAGTTTAATCTCTAGTCTTTCAATATTTTATAGTAAATATAAGGAAAAAAGCATGCATATTCTAGAAACTGTTTTCAGTATATTCAAACATTTAAATTATGACAAAATAGGCATTATGAATTAATGAGTAATTACATAATTAAAGCCATGATTGGGGAAAAAAACAGACTAGTTACATGTGGGCAAACCAACTTAACACTCTCTTTATTCCAGGTACTAAAATGAACTAGAGATGAAACTGTATAGTCAAATGGAAAATCACAATGAACATTTTTAAAAGGACTAGGAAAGAAGGTAACAATAATCTGTTCTCAGGAGAGTTTTTCTAATATTATAATCAATTGGAATCACATAAGAATATGTCAATAACTATTTCTTTTTTTAATTAAATTATTTTATTGTTGTTCAATTTCTACTCAAGGTCAAAAATGTCAAAATTTAAGAAATAAACAAGCATTTTATTTTTTACTCAGAGTTTACTGAGAAAATAAGTGCGATCAACCTTAAATACCCCTCCACCTTCTACATGTCTACATATTTATATCATCTCACTTGTTCCTTGTTCTATTGTCCACTTTAAATTCTACTTACATCCTTAACTTCGTATCCTTCCACTCATATTTTGTTCCATGGATAACTAATTCTAAATTATTTTTATCAAATTCATTGTCTAATAATTTCACTCCAGCTGTTTTTCCTCTTTCACTAACATGCATACTGAACTCTGTTTTCCTTTAGAATAATTTCTTTGTGTCTATTTCTAACTACCATCCCCTCACTCCTCTTTTCTTTTTATTGAAATATTTTGATGATACTCCACAAACCCTATGTCCACCTCACCTCCCGTTCACCGCATGTGTCTCTGAAAATTTTGTTTAGAGACAGTAAAAGGTAGTGCTTAGAGCAAAGTCTCCTTGGCCAGGTCCCAAGTTGGCCTTTTAGTTGCTACATGACCTTAAACAGATTATTCCAGCTTTCTATGCATCGAAGTATTTATCTATAAAATTGGGTGACAATACTATTTCTATTATCATGCTCTTTTTATCACAATAATTGCCAGGTGTCAATGACACATTTTACTGATATTCATAATTGAGTTTGAACTGTTGCTGCTTCTTAAAACTTGAGTCCCATACTACCTACTAACTCCATTCAGCATTCACTACTGTAATCTTACCCATATCCATATCTAGATTCCATTAGAACAACAGTGATTGGAGTAGCATTGTCCCTGTCTCCTGACGATTTCAAGATGGCTGAGGAGACATACTGTAACTCATTAATCACTGCAAAAATGTCAAGTTAAAGCTGTTTTCCCTACATCCAGAGCATCATTCAAGACCTTCCTTTGGAGTAACTGCCTATGAAACCCTAGACGACCTAGCTCCTTTGATTAATTCTCTAAGATTCTTTCCTGCTCTCAAGTAGGAGGCATTGTCCTCTCTGTGCACATATACCCTATGTAACCACTAGAGGACAGTAAAACACTTGGGCTAATGGTGATTTGTCTCCTTGTTCTCAATGAAAATTCAGGTTACAGAAGTCTGCTTTAAGTTATATACCTAAACAACCAGGCTTTCATTTACAAATTCAGTGAAAGTGAAATTCTCCACAAGTCTCTTCAATGTTGACTTCATCCAACCCTTTCCTGCTACAATGTAGTCCTATTCTTTGTTGCTCTATCTTTTTTTAATTATATTTTATTGATTATGCTATTACAGTTGTCCCATTTTCCCCCCTTCATTTCCCTCCACCCTGCACACCCCCTCCCACCCACAGTCCCCCCTTTAGTTCATGCCCATGTGTCATAAGTTCTTTACCTTCTACATTTCCCACACTATTCTTGCCCTCCCCCTGTCTATTTTCTACCTACCATCTATGCTACTTGTTCTCTGTACCTTTTCTCCCCTCTCTCCTCCTCCTACTCCCCTGTTGCTAACCCTCCATGTGATCTCCATTTCTGTGTTTCTGCTCCTGTTGTAGTGGTTTCCTTAGTTGGCTTTTGTTTTAGGTGAGGTTCTTAATATCTGTGAGTTTGCTGTCTTTTTACTGTTCATATTTATAAAGCAGCAGTTACGGCCATGCATGCACACCACACACAAACCCACTACCTGTTTTCAACATTTTTGAGATAACTAGTTAGTATATAATGGAGGTCATTGCAGAAAACATTTATTGTTACTAGTTAAGAGGAAATTACTGTTGATCTACCTATCTGGGAAGATAAATCTAGCAGCAGTGGACAAGGAGAGGCTGAAAAATAACAGTATTTCATATTAACTATTATTTTGCCATGGCCTGGAAACGTTTCCACCAAAAAGAGGAACACCTCTACCTTGTGTCCTTTACCTCATTGGCTAGTGCTGGCTGTGGTTGATGACCTGCCCTGCAGGTCCCTCTGTGTGACCCCTGGTGAAAGCAGATCCCACGCCCTGAGCTGTGGCATTTCATCAGAGCCAGGTAGTGGTGGGAAAGGCAAAATGTGTGTCCTGCAATGTCTCAGTACAGCCAAACATTTCCTCATTTGTGCATTTTATCTTACTTTACCATTTTATTGTTAAAGGATTTTTAAAATTTATAAAATGAAACAAAAAGGCATTGCTTGGTAAATCATGAACCTGCATCTCCCTTTTTGAGAGTCTGGTTGGCTTTGTAACTTGCCCCTGATACACAGATACTCTCCAGTGAGTCCTGAGAGGAGACAGTCAGCTCTCTGCTCCCACTTGCATTTTTTTATCCGGAATGGGAAGAAAAACAACTCCTCGTTTCCACTTTCATTGTTAAGAGTTGCCGGCACTACCTTCCCAATGCCTGCAGGGGCTTATGGAGAAGGGGGTCATCAGATCTCTCCCAAGAGGACTTTATTTTTGTTGAGGAAGAAAAGCAGAGAAGCCAAGATGGCAGTGCCGCCACCTCATCTGACTTGTCCTGTCTGCCATGAATTCTTACTTCAAAGGCGCTCCTACTTGCCCCTTACCCCGGCTTTGCCCCAGCACCTGCCGAACAGAAATCCTCATCATCTCCCACCTGGCTCGACGCTGCTACCTCTCTACCCCTTCTTTAGTTTAGCTCTTCTCGCACACTTTCCTGACAGTTTTTCCAGAATTGCTATTTCCTACACTTAAAAAAAATCTATCTGCCTTAAAAATTTGTCATGGTTCTCCCATGTCACCTCCTACTCTCCATTTTATAAACCCTCCACTCCAGTCACTACCAGCCAACTCTTCACTGCTTCCTCTAAAACACAGGTTATTAACACATTCATTGCACAAGTCCAGAAGTCGAAGTCTGCCATCTACCCTTGCTGCAGTATTGTAGTTAAGAAAGTAGACTTTCTAAAATAGTTAGGAATAAAATGTGAACTCTAAAGAGAGCTAGGGCACTGAGAGAAAAATACAGTCTATAACTATCTGGAGCAGAGTCATTAGCTAATTGTGAGTTTTGTTGGGACCATCTACATGGGGCATTAATACCCAATGGTTGTTTGTAAACCTGGGGGAGAACAGTTATGATCTTCAATCCGTTCATTCCCCCTGAAAAATAAATACGTTTCCTTTGAAAGTGACAAATAAAATACTAACTTAGACCATCTGGTATCTGGACAGAATCAATTTCAAATACTAATCAAGCTCAGCTCAGCCTGGACCATTAATACAGGTGGGCTTATTGCCCAAAAGTTATCATTTCAGGAATCAAATGAAAATGGGACTTTTCCAGCATTGCAAGTGGACCAAGTTTTGAAAATATGCTACTAAGAGTCATTCAAATAAAATGCTTTAATAGTAAGCATATGGCTTTATTTACTATTACTCTTTCATCCCTTAATAATTGTCTTCAATATTCATTTTGAATTTGGTATGAAGCCATGACAAAGAGGCCTGAGTATTTGGAAGCACAAAGCCGCACAATTTATCAATATTCGGTAAGGCAGAAACAGCATTTATGGAGACCAGATGGTCTCTGCATATGAGATTTTAAATAATGGGTATCATTTACACATGAGGTAGAAGATGAAAATAGCGGTATAAAGGATTTCTTAGCAGGAGAGTGATTTTCTATTCAATTCTCTGTTCCTTACTCACTGGGTCATAAATAATCTTCAGTTGTTTTCATGTAAGAATCCAACAAGAATAAATTATGAAAATTACTACAAAAGTATAGATGATAGAGCTACAGTGGTTATTAGAGATTATATGATCTTCCAGTTTTATGGATTATGAAATTGAGGTTGAGAAAATTTAAATGATTAAATTGCCCAGTTGCAGGCATGGGGACTCCAAGAGGCTGGCTTATCCTCTCATGACCCTTGCCACATCACTCTTCCTCTTCAAATAAACTGTTACAGGTTAGCATGTTGTTAATATTCCCTAGGTAAAGCGAATTGATTAAGTACGAGACCAAAGAAATATACACAGAAAAACATAAACAATCAGCTTGGTGCACAGTATAAATAAGAAAGAAAACAGTGAGGGAGAGAGAGACACCCATGTTTGCCTTTAGCAAGAGAGCAGCTTAATAGATGAGCAGTAATAGATGTTGTTCCTTATTGTATAAGCCAGGACACTTCTGACGAATACTCTGAAAGTGAGACAAATCTTTTAGAAACAAATATAATCATCTGTGTATAATTGTCCGGATGGGGCTTAATACTGGCAATGATCGAAAATTTTCACACACGAGCACGAATAAATTATGTTTTACTTATTAAAATATCAATAATTACATACATCTTTATCTGAAATTGCAATATACTTCTACTTAGGATTTGAAACACCTAAGCCAACTTGCATGACTCTCTGAAGAATAAATTTGAGCATAATTCATCTAAAGAGTATTCACAATCTGATTCCTGATGTAACTAGAGACTCCAAGCTACAACTAACAAAATAACTTTGCTTTGAATTCCTAGAGAAGGAATTTAAACTTGACTGAATTTACTTAAAACCATGTTTCTATAAAAGACAAATAAAAACTCTCATTTAACTTATTGATATCAATATGTTGTACAGATGCCAGTTCCTTCCAAATCCAAAATCTAATAAAGGTAAAGCAAATTTAGTTTTGAAGCTGAAGCATTCTATCTACTATGATGAAAGGGAAATCACAGGATAATAATGTAAAACAATAAATCTAAAAACAAGGGCCATATACTCCCCCTACTTCAAATAAGCACATAAAATATATATTATGTATCTGTTTTCATTAATAAAAAGATTATTGAAATCTTGGGGATTTCCACACAGTGGTGTTTAAAGAAAGATGTCTTCATTCTCTTAATTTGTGTCCATTAAAATGTTAAAAATAAAAAATACATAAGGTACTTTTTAAAATAAAACTAGAAGACAGCATAGTTAACCCTACAGCATAATGCATGAATAGTTGTTTTCAAAAACAGGGCAACTAATTCCAAATTGAAAGAGGGTGCCAACAGCATAGGCAGATCTCTGCAGAATTCACTGAAAGGCAGACTTGCCTGAAATTGGAAGGCGCAGCCTTTAATTATTTTGACTACCAGATAAGCAGAAAAACATACATAGGAGATAGGGCTCACTCACTGTTCAAGCCTGCTGTACCTAGTTGAAAACCTCTGGATGTTACTTGGAACTCAGCTGTAACTTAGATAAAACTTAGATGTGCTTGAAATAGTGAGCTGTCCCATGACAGAGGGCTCACAAAGGAAGGAAGGGTGGATGGTTTAAAAAGGAAGAAGAAACTTTAAGACATGCCAGCATCGCAGGAAGAATGAAAAGTAGAAATCTAGAAGTAAGAATATTTTAAGGACTTAGCTTGGTAGTAGTTTATTAATATCTATTGAATAAAAAATAAATTCTAAATTATCCCATAAAAATTGTGAAGGAGACCTCATGCTTATCTCAACTCAAACGTAAATAGCTTTCACTTAGCAGGATATTCTCAAGATCTATCCATGTTATCACACATGGCAGTTTTTCATCTTTTCTTATGGCTGAGTAGTATTCCATTGTATATGTGTACCACAGAAACAAGTCAGGCAGAAAAAATAAAAAATCATGTGGTTTTACTCATATGTGGGATAGAAAACTGAAAATAGCAAATGAACAAACAAGACAAACAAAAACTCATAAGCACAGATAACAGTATGGTGGTTACCAGAGGGAAAGGGGGGTGCATTAAGTGTAGTAAAGGGTAAGGGGTCAAATCTACAGTGACAGATTTGATTTGGGTGATAAACACACAATACAATACACAAATGCTGTATGACAGAATTCTGCACTTGAAACATATAATTTTATTAACCAATAGATTTAATTTTAAAAATTAAATGTGAAACAAAAAGCAAAGATGTGGCCTGTTAATCCAAAGAAAAAGACAGTGTTATTTTAATTGCCTCAGCCATAGCCAAAGGATATTACTTCTCCCCAATGCTCTGTTCTCCCAAAATGAGTTAGATAGAAAATTAACAAAAAATGCTATGATGATTGTAGTAAAATACAGTAAACAGACTCTCATAAATTTGGTTTCTTAGAACTCTGAGATTTGCATGCAGCACATTATTGAGGAGTACTCCCTGAAAGACCAGTAATGGGACAAAATGACACAATGTGTCTTCCAATATATATATTTTTAAAGTCTATGACTGCATTGAAAAAGGATATAAGATCACCAATGTAGAATTATTGATGAACGTGTATAACCTGAATCCAGTAATGAGGGAAATGTTAGACAAATAGATATTTGAGGGATATTTTGTAAAACAACTGACCCGTACTCTATAAAAATATATAACTTATCTGTACTCTATAAAAATATGCATCTTAAAAATTAATTATGACAACAACAAAAAATGTTGGGAAACTATTCTAGAATATAGAAGACTAAGTTGACATAACATCTAAATGCAAAACTCCTTGATTAGATTTTCAGCAAAAGAAATTACATAAGGACATTAATGGAGAAAAACAAAAACTGAACTATATATTAAATAGAAGAGTACATCAATTTGCAGCTGGCAGAATGTGATGTAGAAGGATATTCTTCTTCCGCGAATATACGTGTTGAAGTATTTAGTGATAAAGGCTCATATTATATTAATGTGTATTCATTTCTAGAAATAACTTTCACATGTTTCAGCAAAACATTAATAATGAAAATATCTTTGACATAGAGATTGGGAAATAGAGGCAGCACAACTGTGGCAAAATGTTAAGAATTACTGACTGTAGATGAAGTGTGTGCAGTTGTCACTTGTACTATCCTGGCAAATTCTGCATTGCTTAACACGTTTTCAAATAAAATTAATGAAAGAAAACCCATCTAGATTTTAGAAAGGGACAAGGAAATGAAATAATAAATCTTTACCTTCTTAAAAATGTGCGTATTATAATAGTATGCAAATAATAATATTAATTTTAAGGTGCTTTAGAAGAAAACCAGCAGCAAAATTTTTTAATTACCTATATTTCTAGCAACAGAGATAGCTGCTACTAATATTTTCATCAACTTTGTAAAGGTATAATTAACATAATATAATCTGCATTCCTTTAAAGGTAAAATGTGACAACTTTTGACTTATGGGTCCAGCTGTGAAAGGGTTACCACGATCCAGGTAAGAAACATAATCAGCTGCAGAAGTTTGCTCACGGCCTTTTGAGACTCCCTTTCCCTCCCTTAACTGCCTCAGCATGCGGATCTCCAGAAAAACAATGATTTCTTTCCGTCACTATCAGTTAGGTTGCACCTTCTGACATTTTATTAGCCTTTTTGTTGTCTCAGTTCTTCTGTTTATCATAATAATTTGGTGATATATCCACAGGACTTTTGTATCTATAGTTCCTTTTTATTGCCTTTGGTAGTATTTCACCTTATGGACATACCACAATTTGTCTATCCTTTCACCTGTCAATGAAAATTTGGGTAAGTACCTATGTGTGAAATGGATACAGCTATAAGGTCATTATATATTTAACTTTGTAAAAAACTGCCAAACTGTTTTCCAAGGAGGGTGCTCCAATTCCCATTTTCACAGCGGTGTATAAGAGTTTCAGGTGCTCCATATTGTTGCCAACCCATTCAATGGCCACACATTTGTATTTTGGATGTTCAAAATGTGTCATGGTATTTCATTGTAGTTTAATTTGCATTTCATAATGAATACTTAATTTCTGCTGCGTGGTATTACATCGTGTAAATGTACCATAGTTTTTTGATCCAGTCATCTATTGATCAGCGCTTAAGTTGCTTCCAGCACTTGACTACTGTAAATTGTGCTGCTATGAACATTGGGGTGCATAGGTTCTTTTGGATTGGTGTCTCAGGGTTCTTAGGATTGGTATTGCAGGGTTCCCAGCAGTGGATTTTCCAGATCAAAACACAATTCCATTTTTAGTTTTTTAAGGATATTCCATACTGTTTTCCACAGGGGCTGCACCAGTCTGCATTCCCACCAATAGTACACTAGTGTTCCCTTCTCTCTGCATCCTCTCCAATGATTGTTTGTTGATTTGTTTATGATGGCATACTCACCAGTGTGAAGTGGTATCTCATCGTGGTTTTAATATGCATCTCTCTGATAGCTAGCAATATTGAGCAACTTTTCATATGTCTCTGGATCCTCTGTATGTCCTTGTTGCAGAAGTGTCTGTTCAAGTCCTTTGCCCATTTTTTAATTGGGTTCTTTGTCTTCCTGGAGTGGAGTTGTGTGAGTTCTTTATATATTTTGGAGATCAAACCCTTGTCCAAGGTATCATTGGCAAATTAGTTTTTCAACATGATTGGTTCTCTTTTTATTTTAATACCATATTCTTTAATTTGCAGAAGCTTTTTATTTTAATGAGATCCCATTTCTTTATTCTTTCCTTTATGTCCATTGCTTTAGGGGACATATCAGTAAAAATATTGCTGTGTGAAATATCTGAGATTTTCCTGCCTATGTTCTCCTCTAGGATTTTAATGGTATCACAGCTTATATTTAAATCTTTTAACCCCCTTGAATTTATTTTTATGTATGGTGTAAGTTGGTGCTCAAGTTTCATTTTTTTTCATGTAACTGTCCAGCTCTCCCAACACCATTTGTTGAAGAGGCTATTTTTACTCCATTATATGCTGCTGCCCCCTTTGTCAAATATTAATTGACCATAGAGACTTGGGTTTATTTCTGGGCTCTCTATTCTCTTCCATTGGTCTATGTGTCTGTTCTTATGCCAGTACCAGGCTGTTTTGATTATAGTGGACTTGTAATACAGTTTGATATAAGGAGAAGCAATCCCTCCTAATTTGTTCTTTTTTTTTCTCAAAATTGATAGGGCTATTCAGGGTCATATGTCTCAATATACGTTTTTGAAATGTTTGTTCTATGTCTATGAAATATGTCATAGATACTTTAGTAAGGATTGTATTGAATCTTAAATCACTTTGGGTAGTATGGTGATTTTGATGATGTTAACTTTTCCAATCCATGAACATGGTACATATTTTCATTTGTTTGTGTCTCCCTCAATTTCTTTCTTCAGTATCATGTAGTTTTCTGAATACAGTTCTTTTACCTCCTTAGTAATGTTTATTCCTAGGTACTTTCCTTTTCTTGTTGCTATATCAAATGGGCTTTTTTTCCTGATTTTTCTTTCTCATATTTCTTTGATGTTATACAAAAATGCCTTTGATTTCCAAATATTGACTTTGTGTTCTGCTGTTTTGCCAAGTCCACTTATTAGGTCTAGCAGCTTTTTGGTGGACTCTATAGAATTTTCTATGTACACTATCATGTCATCTGCAAACAATGACAATTTTGCTTCCTCCTTTCCAATTGGTTGCCTTTTATTTCTTTTTCTTGTCTTACTGCTGTGGCTAGGACTCCCAATACTGTGTTGAATATGAATGGTGAAAGCAGACATTTTGTCTTCTTCCTGATCTTAATGGAAAAGCTTTTAATATTTGCTCATTGAGTGTGATGTTGGCTGTAGGTCTCTCGTATATGGTTTTTATCATGTTGAGGAATGCTCCCTCTATTCCCACTTTCCTGAGTATTTTTATCATAAACGGCTGATGAGCCTTATCAAATGATTTTTCCACATCTATTGATAAGATCATGAGATTTTTGCCTTTCCTTTTGTTTATGTGATGTATTATGCTTATTGATTTTCAAGTATTGTACCATCCTTGCATCCCTGGGATGAATACCACTTGGTCATGGCGTATGATCTTTATAATGTATTGCTGGATGCAGTTTGCCAATATTTTGTTGAGGATTTTAGCATCTATGTTCATCAGTGATATTGGCCTGAAGTTTTCTTTCTTTGTTGTGTCTTTATCTGGTTTTGGGATTGGGATGATGCTAGCTTCATAAAAAAGAGTTTGGGAGTCTTCCGTATTCTTGGATTTTTTGGAATAATCTGTGAAGGATAGGGGTTAGCTCTTCCTTTAATGCTTTGTAGAATTCTCCTGTGAAACCATCTGGTCCAGGGCTTTTGTCTGTTGGGAGTTTTTGATTACTGCTTTTGATTTTGTCAGCTGTTATACATCTATTTATGCTTTGTGCTTCTTCATTCAGTTTTGGGACATTATATTTTTCTAGAAATTTGTCTATTTCACCCAGGTTTTCAAATTTCTTGGCATGTAGTTCTCTGTAGTAATTTCTCACAATCCTTTGTATTTCTGTGGTATCAATTGTAGTCTCTCCTCTTTCATTTCTGATTGTGTTTATTTGGGTCTTCTCTCTTCTCTTCTTGATGAGCCTGCTTAAAGGCTTGTCAATTTTGTTTATCTTTTCAAAGAACCAGCTCCAGGATTTATTAATCCTTTTAATTGTGCTTTTAGTCTGTATGTAATTTAATTGTGCTCTGATCTTGGTTGTTTCCTTCCTTCTACTTGCTCTTGGCTGTCTTTGTTGTTGTTCCTGAGTTCTTGTAGGTGTAGGGTTAGGTTGTTTATTTGAAATGTAAGCCTACCTTTTTTAGGTAGGCCTGAATTTCTATGAACTTCCCTTTCAGTACTGCCTTTGCTGTGTCCAATAAATTATGGATAATTGTGAATTTATTTTCATTTGTTTTCAGAAACTTTTTGATTTCTTCCTTGATCTCATTCTTAACCCTTTCATTCTTCAATAGCATGCTATTCAATCTCCATGAATTTGAGAGTTTGGGGTTTTTTCCTTGAGGTTGGTTTCTAGTTTCAGTCCTTTGTGGTCAGAGAAAATGCTTGATATGATTTCATTTTTCTTGAATTTGTTAAGGCTTGTTTTGTGTCCTATCATGTGGTCTATCTTTGAAGATGTTCCATGTGCATTTGAAAAGAATGTGTATTTTGCTTCTTTGGGATAAGACATTCTATATATACCAGTTAAGTCCATTTGATCTAGGACATTGTTCAATACTGCAATATCCTTGTTGATATTTTGTTTGGAAGATCCATCCATTTGTGACAGTATGGTGTTAAAATCCCCTACTATATTTGTGTTGCTGTCTGTATCTTTCTTGAAGTCCTCCAAGATTTTCCTTATATATTTGGATGGTCCTATGTTGGATGCATTTATATTTACAATGTTTATGTTTTCTTGATGGATTCTTCCCTTGAGTATTATGAAGTGTGCTTCTGGGTCTCTTTTTATGGGTCTTGTTTTGAAATCTATTTTGTCTGATATGAGTATTGCTATGCTGGCTTTTCTTTCCTGTCTATTTGCTTAGAATATTTGTTTCCAACCCTTCACTTTTAGTCTGTGTAGGTCTTTTGTTCTGAGGTGGGTCTCTTTTAGGCAGCATATGTATGAGTTGTGATTTCTTACCCATTTAGCTATTTTATATCTTTTGATTGGAGCATTTAAACCATTTACATTTAAGGATAATATTGATATGTACTAATTCTTTGCCATTTTACTTCCTTTGTACCTGTGTTCCTCTCTCTCTCACTCTTTTCCTTCCTTTACTTAAAGCAGTCCCTTTAGCATCTCTTGCAGAACTGGTTTGGTGGATATGTATTCTTTGAGGCTTCTTTTGCCTGGGAAACTCCTTATTTTGCCTTCCATTTTAACTGAGAACCTTGTTGGATAGAGTAGTCTTCATTGCAGTCCTTTGCTTTCAATGGCAAGAAATATCTTGCCATTCCCTTCTAGCTTGGACCATTTCCATTGAGAAATGAGCTGTTAGACTTATCAGGGCTCCTTTGTATGTTACTTCCTCTTTCTCCCTTGATGCCTTTAAATTTCTCTCTGTCTTGGAATTTTTGACATTTTAATTATAGTATGTCTTGGAGTGGACCTCTTTGAGTTCCTCTTGATTGGGACCCTCTGTGCTTCCTGCATTTGTGTGACTTTTTCTCTCATCAAATTAGAGAAGTTTTCCATCATTACTTTTTCAGACAGTTTTTCTATCCCTTCCTCTTCATCTTCTTCTTCTTCCTCTGGTATCCCTATTATAGAGATATTATTACATTTCACATTTTCCTGCAATTCCCTTACTACCTCTCTATTCTTTCTGAGTCTTTTTTTCCTTTTCTTACTCTATCTGGGATTTTTTTTTCCTACCTTGTCTTCCAGCTTCATCTAGCCTACCTTTGATTCCTTCTACTATGTTCTTCAATTCAGAAATTGTATCATTTATTTCCTCTTAGCTCTTGTTGATAGTTTCTATTTCCTTTTTCATGTTCATGTAGCTTGCAGTGAGTTCATTGCAGTTTCCCTGTAGTGTTTGGTAATTCTCAGTGAGTCATTGAGCTTCCTTATAACCACTGCTTTGAACTCAATATCTGATAGTTGACTTGCCTCTATTTCATTTAGCATTCTTTCTGAGGCTTCCTCCTTTCCTTTCATTTGAGGCTAGTTTCTTTGTCTTCCCATTGCTTGCAAGACTCTTCTTGTTAGCCTCTGCTTCTTAAATTGATCTGTTTTGACTCCCTGAGTTTGTGGTGTGATTTTCTGTGGTAGGGGACCTGTGAGATTCAGTGATGCAATCTCTTGTTCTTGCTGCTCTTGTGATGACATTTGTTTTGGCTCCCTCAATGTATTTTGGTTTTTATTATTGTTGGGTTGGTCTTTGGTGGGTCCTTCCAGCCAACTGGTTGACTGAGGGTCGCTCAGCCCACCATGTCTTGTATGCTGTTGTAGAGGTGCAGTCAGGTTTTCCTGACGCTGGTTCTTCTGTCAGTCCAAGGTTATAAGGCTTCTCTCTCACTATTGTTCAATTGTTTGTTTTGGGTAATTTTTCCACAGGTTAGTTGTAATTCCAGATTGGTCCTGGAAGGAGGTTAGTGTGGTCTCCACTCACTCCTCCACTGTCTTCTTTTATTATCTTTCTGTGGTTCCTTTGTTGGTGGGTTCTCTTTTCCTGCAGGTACATTGGTGTTCACAGCTCCCAACTGGCTGAGGTTGCGCTGGAGAGAAAGTCCTTTGTTGATTTTCTCCTCATGTAGGCAGTGGTGGGACTCCCTGCATGTTTCTATCTGAGGCCAAATACAGGCTCGTTTCTCATATTGTCAACAAGTGTCTCTTTTTTTATAGTCTATTTTTTTGTCTTTTTTATTGATTGTGCTTTTCACATTTAAGGGTTTGTCCTTGGTAATTTGCAAACTTAAAATGACCCCTAAGCATAGTGCTTAAGTGCTCTCTGTTCCTTTTCTGTGCAGGAAGGCTGTGATGTGCCTTACCATGTGTCAGATAAGCTCTACTTGGCCATTAATTCAACATTAATAAATAAACAACATACATTAAATAAGGCATTTTTAATGGAAACCCACTCAAAAGTAGGATTTTATTTATCAGTTCATTAATATATTGTGACTGGTATCTCACGAAAACCTAACCCTATATTTCACCTTGAGGCAATGGCTTAGAATTCACTAATTCAGTGTTTACATAAATATAACATTATAGACTTTAACTATGAATAACCAGTCCATATTATGATAAAGTTACTATTGTACAATATACAGGGTCCAGCAGTAGTAACACTTTCTTGAGTGTGGTTGGTAGTGTAATAATATGGCTGCAATAATTTATAGTTTTAATTTGATCATTTCACCTAAAATGTCATGTGATGTGCTTGAGTGTGATATTGTTATGTTACAAAATTACATGTTTATGACTTTGTAATAAAAGATTTTGTAATAAAAAGGGGTGTTATTTGTGCCAGACCCTGTATGTAATTTCAAATATTTTCTTCTAGGCTGTGATTATCTTCCTATGTTCTTTACAGTGTCTTTCAAAGCACAAAATGTCCTAATTTTATGAAGTCTAAGTTACATATTTTTTCTTTTATGGATTATGTTTTTGGTGTCTTATCTAAGAAATGTTTGCATCACCTAAGGTCACTTTTTCCTAGATTTTGTTCTAGAAGTTTTACAAGTTTTACTTTTACACTTGGATTTATGATCCATTTGGGGTTAATTTTTGCATACTGTTCAAAGTATTAATCAAAGGTCATTGCACATGGATATACATTTGCTTAAGCATTTTTTTGGAAAAAAAATATCCTTTTCTAGTGCATTGCCTTTGAAGCTTTGTCACACATCATTTGGCCATGTATATTCAGGTCTGGTTTTGGACCCTCTGTTCTGTTTCACTAGTCTATTTGTCTAACTTGTTGTTAATACTAGCCTGTCTTGTTGGCTGTAACTTAATATGTCTTGAAGTCAATCAAGAAAAGCACTACAACTCTGTTCTTTCACAAAGTTCTTTTTACAATTGTAGATCTTTTGCATTTGTATAAGCATTTTAGAATGTGCCCATCAATTTCCAGGGAGAAATATGCCTGCTGGGATTGAGTTGAATCAATAGATCAATTTGGGAAAAAATGATATGTTAACTATATTATATCACTTTACCATTAACATGGTACATCTCTCCATGTATTTGTCATCTTTCATTTACTTTAGCAATATTTTATACTTTTTAGCATAAAATTCTTGCATATATTTTGTTACATGTATCCCTAAGAATTTCCTATTGATCATGCTATTTCAAACAATTCTGCATTTTTTATTATTCAATTACACATTGCTTATATATTGATCTTATATCCTGGAACTGTGCTAAAATCCCTTCTCAATTTTTAATGTAAGTGAGTACCAAAGGAAGAACTCTGAATACTAATGACATGCAAAAACACAGGCTAATTACAGTGTGTGCATTATGGCAGCAAGTCGTGTAGTGTCTTGACAATACACACATTGTCACAGAACAAGAACAGTGAGTTTCCAAAACTACTTGTTAACAAAACATAAACAGAATGTACATTCATACGATTGTTGAATAAATGATGAATAGAGTCATGTGATGAATGAGTGCAACAGCTTTGTTTCCAACCTGTGACAGTTCATTAACAGTTAAGAAACTTGACCCAGTCAATGTGTACATTCACTAGATATTATTAAGACCTCGTATCAAAATCATGATCAATAAGAATAAAACCCGCCTAAATCACAGCCACCCTCAAGTTATAAAAACTGATTTATTTATATTATAAGCTGCTTTTGTCAAACTTCAAAAGACAGAAAATTCAGACAAGCAGTAATAAAATCTCAAAAGTTTTTATTTTTTTAATCGTCACTCCAAAGCATGCTTATTGATTTTTAGAGAGAGGAGAGAGAGGGAGAGAAACGTTGAATGGTTGCCTTTCACAGACACCCCAACCAGTGACTGAATGTGCACCCTAAACATGTGCCCTGACCAGGAATTGAACCCTCAATCATTAGGTCCACAGAGCAATGCTCCCACCAACAAAGAAAGTTTTAAGTAGTGCTACTTAGAAACACAAATTCTGACAGAAAGAAGTTGGAAAGGGACACAAAGAGAGACCAAAAGAGACAATGAGAATTCTATACTGACCAACTGGTTTGGGCAGGGCTGAGGGAAAAGACAGGCTCAAAGGTCCCAATAAATTTAATCTGAAGGTTACTTCAGATGATCTCTGAGTAATATATAAAATATTTTTTCTGATTCTTTCATCACATTTTTTCAAAAAATTATGAACTGTAAGTAGGGAAGAATCGCTTTTCCAAACACTTCTATGAAAGGAAAATATACAATCCACCTAATGCTCAATTCTTAATTGTGCTTCACTAGATGAAATAGCATTTGGTCTGGTTTCAGCTTGGTCACTTGACAGTATAGATAAGAGAAGGCTATAGTTCCAGAATTTCCCTTGCAACCTGGATACAAATCAACTAACAGGTCATTTTTTTAAATAATTAAAAATGAATAGCACTGAAAAAACATAAGATGACAAAACTCACTTGAACTTGGTTAGGGTTACAAAACAATAAAATAAGATTTTCTATGCTTAGGAACATCACTATTACTAGTGATGTTGATAATCCTCATTTTTCAAAAGTAATATTTTGTTTTCTGTATGAATTTTAAAATGATTTACATGCTTACATATTTTCTTGGAATAGAAATTTGATTAATTTTATTCAAAATCTGAAAATTAAGGAAACAAAAAAATGAAATAACAAAATACTCAATATGGCTTTCTAGGCCAAAATTCACATAGTTTTTTTCAAATTGTAAATAGTACATAAGGTACCGGAGGAAAAAAATATGTCTGTTTCACAAGGTACATACTATTACTACTATATGTTAGGAAAATAAATGATTAAAAATATGATGATGATCAATTTTAAGCAAAATGATTTTTATCAGAAACCTTAAAACCAAGAAGTCATATTTTATTAAAAATATGTATAATTGAGACTCTGCTCTGCTCATTTCCAACTGCCTGGAGCCTGGAAGTGGATAGCAGACAGGGGTTTGGATCTTAGTGCCACAGTTTATTACCTGTACAAGCTTGGGCATCACTTCCGGCCAAGATGGAGGCGTAGGCGGACACACTGTGCCTCTTCTCACAACCAAGATTGGGGACAACAAAAATATAGAACCAAAAGAAACCAACCAGAACAGAGAGAAACTTGAATTTTACAGAAGTCCAACAATGACTCACCCAGACCGGTAAGAGGGGCGGAGTCGGCGGCCAGCGGAGAGGGGTCACATCGGGAAAAAGCAGTGGCTGGTGGTCTCTGTTGCACAGGCGGCGGTTACTGGGCGCGGGGAGGCAATGAGCAGACCAAGCGAGGCGCACAAGGTGGCTGACTGTGGTCACACATTCGCGCGCAGACAAACCAGGCAAAAATGAGCAGCAAGACAGACTGCGCAGCACAGGGCCCCAGTGCCAGGTAATAAAGCCTAAAGGCACCGATTGAAAACACTTATGGGGGTTGGGGTGCCGGGAGAGATCCCACCCTCGCAGGAGAGTTCCTTGGAGAGACCCACAGGGTCCTAGAAATTACACAAGCCCACCTACATGGGAATCAGGACCAGAAGGGCCCAATTTGCTTGGGGAAAGTGGCGGAAGGGACTGGAATCGGAGAAAGAGCGGAGCAAGCGCCATTGTTCCCCCTCTGACCCCGCCCCCACATACTGCGTCACTACCCAGCGACTGGGCTGTCCCGCCCTGGGGAACACCTAAGGCTCTGCTCCTCACTACATAACAGCTGCAGCCAGACCAAAAAAAAAAGTCATCATCATCACTTTAATAGTTTTGAGTGTTTGCACAGATAATTCTTCTAATGCTTTTGTGTGTATAATTGTATTTAATTCTCCAAATAACCCTGTGACGCAGATGCTATTATTATCCTAACTTTACATATGAGGAACCTAAAGCACAAAGAGCAGAAATTATTCTACAGATTTGATGTAAGTGTTAAATAAATATGTGAAATACCCAGTACATAGTAAAATTCTTATTTCCATTCTCCTTAGATACAAGTAAATTGTCAAGAAAATCAAAGCAAAAAGCACCTGTAAAGCAAGAACCGCTATGATTGCCATACTTGGCCGAATCAAAATATTATCTCCAGAAATGCCAATTTCTATTTTCTTGAAGATTTCATAAATGAACTCATCATTTTATATTGTTAGTTTTAAGCAAAATGATACCTTAGCAGGAAGAGAGAGTTGAGTTTTTCTCCCGTTTTCCCACTTTACACCTGAACAGTGTCAATCGGTTTAAGGGTGCTGTCTAGTATATTTCTTCCTAATGGTGAAGGCTCTTAGAAACAACTGATATCAACAGGGGAACATCTCTGCTTTGTTTAAAGCTTAAATGCTTCCATACTGATTCAAAGGCCAAATGCCCGTATGGTTGCCAATGTTATAAGAAGAGACATTTGATTAATATTAGAATTTTTTTTTTCAGAACATTCTTAAATTTGGGAATGTAATTTTATTTCTAAGTAGTTGTCCACCTCAATTTCTTCCCTTCAATTCAGGATGGGTCCTTAACATAGTCAGATAAGTGTCTTCAGTATGTAGTAAGATGTACGTTTCATAAACTAAGTTAAAATGTCTTGTTCCTGGCTGCATACAAAACCTCTAAGTACCTTTCAAAAATGCTCCTGTGTGGGCCTCACTCTTGATTGATTGATTGATTGATTGATTTAAAATACCTGGAGAAAACTACACTGTTTAAAAATTAAAATTAAAAAAAATTAAATATCTGGGGGGAGAGTCTGGACATAAGTATTTTGTAAAACCTTTTAAATTGACTTTTATATTTAATGATGAATGGAAATGCTCAGTCAGCAGCACACGCAAGCACTGATGTCCATGTCCAAGTATCTGTTGGCTATGCATAGCCCTAAATCTTGGCATAAATGGTGGATGATGTGATGCACATATACATGTAAACCACAAAATGATTACCACAAGGTTAGTTAACCGCTAGTACCATTGCGTGTGTGGAGATAATGTTTAAGATTGACTCAACAGCCCTGGCTAGTGTAGCTCAGTGGATTGAGCGCAGGCCTTTGAACCAAGAGACCACGGTTCAATTCCCACTCAGGGCACATGCCTGGGTTGCAGGCCAGTTTCCAGCAGGGGACTCAGGAGAGGCAACCATACATTGATGTTTCTCTCCTTCTCTCCCTCTCTCCTTCCCTTCCCCTCTAAAGATAAATAAATAAAATGTTTAAAAAAATTGACTCAACAGCTTTCAGGTATACAATACAGTACTGTTAATTATAGTCACCATGCTGTAATTGCATCCCCAGAACTTATTTATGTAAGACCTGAAAGTCTGTACCTTTGACCAACATCTTACCATTTTCCCCACATAACTCCAGTCCCTGACAACCACTATTGTAACTCTCTATTTCTGATTTTGGCTTTTTTAGATTCTGCATATAAGTGAGACTGTACAGTATTTGTCTTTCTCTGGCTTATTTCACTTCCCATACTGCTCTCAAGGATATCTATGTTGTTTCAAAAGAAAGAATTTCCTTCTTTTTACAGCTGAAAAATATTGCAGTGTGTGTGTGTGTGTGTGTGTGTGTGTGTGTGTATTTTCTTGATCCGTTCATCAATGGTGGACATTTAGGTACTTTCCATGGCTTGGCTATTACAAATAATGGTGCAGTGAACATCCTGGTGTGAATGTCTCTTTCAGATAGTGTTTTAGTCTTCCTAAACACATCGAAGAAATGAATTTAATTTACTTACTTCCTTCAGATAAATACCCAGAGGTAGGGTTGATGGATCACAGGGCAAGAGTCAGATGGTTACTAGAAAGCCTACCTCTGGTGTTCACTCTCCTCCTGGGTTGCTGGGGGTTGAGAGGGGTAATGGGTGTGTGGTGTCAATGGACTTCTCCTCTTTAGCGCATCCTTTCTCATTTTTGTGCTTCACCCAGGTGCGGTAATCCTTCACTTGGAATCTTGGCCATGTGAAGGTATTTGCCTGGGTAGAGAGTTATTCACATAGATATTTCCGATGGAAGATCACAGAGAGGCAATCCATAGAAATTCCAGTGCTGCCAGTTTTCAGCCCACACTTGTAAATAGTCCTCATCCTGAACTGTGTAAACTAAGGTGGCAGCTCGGACACAAGCTGCTTGCCATGACCTAACCAAACTCCAGCTCCTCCTTCTGTAAATGCAAATGGGGCTCAAAACTCTTTTAGTGTGTTTGCATTTTCTCACAAGATAGCATTAGTTATTCCTCTTTCTTTGCTTATTTCTTTATTGTCCTACTGACCCATTACTGCAACCACTAAATCTCACTTCTTCCACTTTGTGATTGTTCCTCATTGTTTCTCCTGTTCCTTTAATGCATTCCAGACACACAGTCTCTGTGTTCTCAGAATATGCAGTAACGGATTGAATTCCAGACAACAAGACAATAGCAAATCTTGGATAGACAAAGAGAAAATCCCCGCAGTTGCGTCTTAATTAATGAGTCTCTGCATTGAACTGACTCTGCAGGGAATGGGCTCTACACCTCCATTGTATGTAGTACTGAGTTTTAAGGTCACTCCACACTATGATTGACCCTAGAGAAACTGAACCAGACATGAACCTTGCTTTGCTTGCCTTTTCAACCTATTTTCTCTATCTGCATTGTATTTTTCTGAACCACTGCCAACTGAGCATTGTCATCCTTTCTGTATCTCCCCAGGCACACTGCTGAACCTTTAGCTATGGCCAATGGCAGGACAGTGACATAAATGTAGCAGTATGCACCTAACTTGTCAAAAATGACTGGTTGTGCCTCTGAATAAAACAAGTCAAATAAATTAGACCAATAAAATCTACAGGTTGTTGGGTTATATTCCCAGATTAAGTTTTAATTTTAAGAGTAGCTTCTTAAAAAAATATCCCAGTCACCTATGTAGAAGTTTAAAGTGCCTTATTATTGTCACTAAATATTATGTCAGAGGGGGAAGAGAGGATAGACTTTGGTACTAGAATTTGGAAACAAAGGTCAGAGATTTGCCTTATTCTTATTTATTCTAAAATTATATAACTATCATTATGCTATAGATGTGAGTGGGGAACCAAGTAGTAAAATTTGTACAAATTGCTAATGAAAAACAGACTCAATAAGTTAAGTCTAGGAAGTTGATTCACACCTCAGGAAAGGAAAAGTTGTACATTAAGACCTGCTAAGTATGCCATTATTTTTAGAAAAATGAATACTTTAAAGCTATGTTCATGAACGTAAAGTGATCTTCAGTATAGACACATTGGTGAAGAAGACATTAGCTGTGGTTTTGAAGATAGTGCATTTAACAGAACATGACAGAAGTTTCTAGGGTTCTCATAATATTCTGTGAAATTTGATTGAACTGTACTTTATAATTTGTGTGTATATGTACAGTGTGTGGGGGGGTATATTTATACATATGTATTTATTTAGTTTCAAAAGTTTTTTTTAATGTGACAAGAATTTTAAGTTGAATGCTAGCTTTTTGTTTTTTTTTTTTTAAGTCAAGCTTGTCTCCTTTCCATTAAATTTTGGTTTATTCACTCTAACTTCGCATTACTTTTAGTCCCTCTTCAACCAGTGATTTTTTTTAGTTCATCCAATTCTGAGTGGGCAATAACTTGGTTTAGTGGGCTTACTGAATTGGAAAATCAATAAAGTATGCAGTAGTAAGTCTTCCCAGACAGGATAAGTTCATAAAGCAGCACAGCCTCTCTGCCCCATGAGGCAGCCTCAACACGGATCAGTGATAAGATCCACTTACACCTAAAAGCAGTTAAAGCTTTTTTACTGGCCCTAAACAGCTCAAGGTCTTTCTACTTCTTCCAATATAAGTGAGGGGGAAACCCAGGAACTGACAAATTCACAGGAATTAAGAATTCTAACACAGCCCTGGCTGGTGTGACTCAGTGGATTGAGCGTGGGCTGCGAACTGAAGGGTCGCCAGTTCGATTCCCAGTCAGGGCACAGGCCTGGGTTGTAGGCCAGGTCCCTAATGGGGCCTCATGAGATGCAGCCACACATTGATGTTTCTCTCCCTCTCTTTCTCCCTTCCTTCCCCTCTCTCTAAAAATAAATAAATAAAATCTTTAAAAAAATAAAATAAAAAAGAATTCTAGCACATTTTAGAAATCATTCATTGCAGCCCTTTCCTTTCATAGATAAATAAACAATAACCAAGAAATTAAGTAGCTGAATTGTGCTGCTAAGTAATTAGTGACAAAAATGGAATCAGATCTTATGTCTCTCAATTTCCAAGTGAGCACATTTTATTTTTCTGGGCTTCCTTTTCACAAAAACCTCTTTTACAGTCAATCAATGTGTGTTTCTTGGTGCGTGGTTAAATTTTTCATGTATTTGCAGCATATTCCTCTTCAATAATAGAAATCTTCACTTGCCATGGAATTATCTTATTCCTCCTCTAAAATTGCTTCACAGCCATTTCTGCTATTAGAATGTGCATTCCTCTATTAAATAGTTGTTTTAATTCATTTATTTGGTATTATTGAGAATCTACTCCATGTTGCATACTACAATTGGTGTTTGGTATTCAGACACATTCTAGTGCTGTAAGTCAAGTGAGGAAAACAGGTTCTAAAATAATTATAATGAAAATAAGCACATGTAATTACAAGTAAAGAGTCTGACTGCATTTTTTATTTTTTTGGTTGCAGACAACTTCCAAGAATTACCACTTCCTCTTTACTTCATGCCCCACTTTACTTCATGGGCAAGCGGATTTTAAAAAATGGCACATAAGAAAAAATATTCATATACACACACAAAATACACATATGAATTTTTCAACAAGAAAAAATGGATTTTATTTTCAGCAATCCCTCAATCGTTCCTGAATATTGGAGTACCTTCATGTGCAGGAGACAACTAAACAGGAACCAAGAATGAGGTGGCCCCTCTCCATACATGCGTTCCCACACGTGTTCCACAAATTTATGCTTGTGTAAACTAGAAAACTCAAATAGTTCTTTTGACGGTAGGTCACCTCTCTGTGAGTCACACTTGGTATCCCACCTTAGAGTCCCGTGGGACTTGAGTCTATCAAAGGTCTAGAAGCAAAGACAGGTGGTAGGGGCTGGGGTTTGAGGAGCATCTTCATTGTTTCCATAGAAACGGCCTCAGGAAAGTCCATAACTGTTTCCTCTGGTAATGCAAAATATACTCCTCAGAAAGAAATGAAAATAACCCTACCCCTGGGGATAGGGAGAACTCTCCACTGGCAAAGAAGACTCATCATAATTTAGGACTCAACGGCCCCCGCTTTAGTAGCGTCCTCCCACATACCCCCAATGCAACTTAAGGAATCCCTTCCCCCCCATCAATGTGCTCACTTTAACATAGGCACCCTAGGAAGCTGGGAGCTCAACTTGTAATTCAGCCAGTCACAGAATGAGATCCTGTACTGGATTTTCTGCCCTGTGGTTACAAGAGAAGAGGGTGCACACAGGGAAGCTCCTAGGTCATCTCTGTGGCTTGAGCTGGGAATTCAAATAGCTGAGTTCATCCTTATTTTACCACTTTGTCCAGAGGCCTTAAAAGCCACCAATCAATGCCGCTCTATTTCTTAACTTTCCAAAATGTTCAAAAGCATCGCATGTGGAGTTCCTTAGTTCCATGCTAAGTGTTGATGAGGAGTAACCAATGCACATATTTTCATATCTCTATAAAGAGTTCAAGCCATGGGTTATGAGGGCTGTTTTTCCTAGTGGAAATACAACCATCAGCATCTTTAAACCTAATTAGATTACAGAGACAATTTCAGAAACTGCCAAACTAAATGAGAAAATTCATCCTTAAAGTTGTGTTTCTCTAGAACCACTCTTGGTACCAAAATCAGTATCAGTCAGTGGTCTCTGGGGAATAGAACCAATGGGATATTGGCTAAGATACACATAAAGAGAGTTATGATGAGGGGTTGGCTTACATGGTTACAGAGGCTGAGAGAACCTGGGATCTGCTATCTGCAACTAGAGGCCCCGGAGATCTGTGGGGTATAGCTCCAGTCCAAACCCAAGGCCCAAGAACCAGAAGATCAATGGTGTGAGTCAGCCTGAGTCTAAAGGCCTGGGGCCCAAGAACACAAATGTCTGAGGGCCAGAGAAGATGAATATCCCAGCCCAAGAAGAGAGCAAAATTGTACTTTCCCCACACTTCTGTTTTACTCAGGCCCTCAATGGATTGGATGATGCCCACTTGTAAGGACAAGGGCAATCTTCTTTACTCGGTGTACCAATTTAAAGGATGATCCCTTCTGCAAACAGCCTCACTGACACACCCAGAAATCATGTTTTACCAGCTACCTGCGCATCCCTTAGACCGGTCAAGTTAACTATCACACATAAATACTTGAAAGGTTGCAAAATGAGTAACAAACAGAACTGCCTATTCCATGGTGCTTGACGGTCGTTAGAAGTTGGAAGGCATCTAGGTTTCTGAGAACTTTTAAGGTTTTAAGGTTGTCACTAAAAGAAAACCTTAAAGACACTAAAAGCAATTATTCCAAGGTTCAGTATTGTTCTTCATTTAAGAAAATGCATTATTATAGGTATTCATTGTGAAATAATAAATAAAACTATAATCAGAAAAATCCCTCAAATACTTCCAAAATTGTGCTTGGACAAATTTTCCCCAGAAAATGAAATTTGTAAGAAATTCATGAATTCAGGTTAACATTTATTCTTTTATAATAAATTGTAAATAAATATTGACAACTATGTTATCATACACTAACATTTGAAATATAATTTATATTTAATCCATTTGTGAAATATATACATTTGAAATCTTAGTCTTGAAAAAACTTGTAGTTAAACATTAAATACAGCATACCTTTAAACTATAACATAGTGAAGAAAAATCAATATTATCAAAATCATACTTTTAATAAATATCTTAATATTTGTGAATACACGAGGTCTGTCCAGAAGATATTCAGCTATGTAATATGGAGAATAGAAACATTTATTAAGAGGATACAGGATACAAGAAACATGGTACTTAGGACAATGATGCCTCAGTTCCCTTCAAAGAAGGCACCCTAGGACCTCACATAGTTCTTCCAATCACCATCAGCTACCCCAGTGTAGTTTCCTGAATTTCACTGATGGTCTGAAATCTCTTCCCTTTCAAAGGTGATTTTAGTTTTGGGAAAAGCCAGAAGTCACGGGGTGCCAAATCTTGGCTATAGGGGAACTGAGTCACCTGAGTAATTTGAGGTTTCTCCAAAAAAACTCTGTTAGAGACATGATGCATGAGTGGACATGTTGTCATGAAGAATTTGCCAGTCACCAGTTGTCCATAGCTGTGGCCTTCTGAATCATCTAAATAGTTTCCATGGAGGAATGTTCAAGCTTAATGCAAAATTTGATGCAGATCTATTGTTCTACTTGCTCGGTAATTTTGAATGGAAAGGCAACACAACACACATGCTCACTCAACAGCATCTACCACCCCCACTGACTAGTTCAGTGAAGTTGTCATTGTTCATGCATGTGCATTCCAGTCCACTGTCCTTTGCTGCCAGGTTACATTGATGTCGTAACAACTGTTCTCATTATATTAACAATAGTAAAGCTTTTTCTGGAGAGACCTCATATTACTTTCCTCTGTATCTTAAAAAGACTCATTTATAATAGAGGCAATAAAACTTTGAAAACCTATTTCATAAATTCATCAAGAAGTATTTAAATTATAATAAGACTATTGACAATCAAAGGGCATAATAAGGAGTGTAATAGAAACTTTAAACTCACCTTGGCTAGTGTGGCTCAGTGGGTTGAGTTCTGGCCTGCAAACCAAAGGGTTACCAGTTTGATTTCTAATCTAGGGCACATGCCTGGGTTGCTGGCCAGGTCCCCAGTGGGGGGACGCATGAGAGGCAACCACACATTGATGTTTCTCTTCCTCTCTTTCTCTCTCCCTCCCCCTCTCTAAAAATAAATAAAATGAAATCTTAAAAAAATTTAAACTCTATTTTCCTTTGGATCAACCAAGATTTGTGTAATTATTTGCTATAGTTTTTTGCTTTGTGGTCCAGTGAACTTGGCAGAAAAGCAATAAATGGGAGATTTTATTCATCTATTTTTCCAGACAATTATGAGTTCTCTTATTGCTTCAAGATATAAAGCATGTATGTGTTCTGTAAAAGTTTCATTGATGCTCTTTTGTTCTATTGACAAGCTTTTAAAGATAAAGTAAGGATTGGTCTCTAAAATTTATATTTTGATTTTATAAGAAAATCTAAGCTCCATTAAGTTAAATTTAAATTTATTTTCAATGCACTTAAAGTAAGGGTACCTATGCATCTAAACAATATCATGGCTGCTCATTAGAATAAGTAGAAATAAAACATAATGTATTAAGTTATACACAATGAAATCAAATATGTATCAATATAGATAAGCATATGCATAATAAAGGAAAGATAATCAGATGAAAGATGGTAAAGATTAGTTGTCTACAATAATACTATGAGATTTACTTTCTTTTAATAGTTTCATATTGAATAGAAACATGTTTAAGTGCTTATTAAAAAGCAAGTCAATATAAGGAGATAATTCTAATATAAAACCCAAGTATGATAGACATAATAAAAATAAAAATCTTAATATAAACAAAATATAATATAAACCCCCTATAAATTTAACATTGTACAAATGTAATCATGTAGAGTTTTCTCAATATGAAAAAAATTAAAATTATTGGAAATCAAATAAACTTTAATTTGAATCCATCCTGCTCATGTTGTTCAACATTTGTTGGAGAGGCTGATAAAATGTCTTAACTTCATTTTCATCATTGATGCAGTTGTTATAATATTTCCAACCTTAAAAGATTGGTAGTTAAAATACATAATGTGTATAAAATACATAACTGATTGTAGTCATCTAATGGAAGCTTATGTTTTCCTTCCATTAATGAGGACAGAGCATGGCCCAAATATATCAAAATAGAGAGCCCTTCTCTCATGTGTTCAGTCACTCATTTTTTTGTTATTCATGCATATATCTCTTTATTAAATCACAGGTATTGGTCAAGTGCCTGATAAGTGTCAAGTCCTGTTAAAAATACTGTGGAAACCGCAGTATAGAAATTCATTTAATATAAAATCTGTTGATACTTCCTAAAGTTGTCCAAAATTCACATTGCAGTACCCATCTAGAAGTAAAAAGGAGGAGGGACAAGATAATAAAACTCTTCAAATAAATAACATTTATATAATGTGTTTTTATAAAATATTTGTTTCCAAAAGATATCTAAACTCCTTAAAATACAATAATAACAGTACAAATAATATTAATGGTGTAGAAGATACATAACATCAGCTGAAGATATTTTGGAAATTATGTATACAACATAAGTTCATATATTTTAACATATTTCTGTATCAAATTCAGTATAGTTTTAGCTACAAATTACAGAAACATGAATTCAAATTATCTTAAATAACAAGAAAATTCATTATTTCACCCAAGAGGAAATCCAAAAATATGGCAGGCTTCTGGTTTGATGGATGTATTGGGTTAGCAACATGATTAAGGAATGCAGTTGCTTCCATTTTTGCACTCTGACATTCAGACACTGTTCTGTTGACTCTTGGCTCCATTAGTACCTCTGTCTTGTCCTCTGTGTCACAAGGGCTCAAAACTTCAAATGACATTTCCCAGGAACCCATGTAAATAGAGACCTTGAAGAGAAATTAGAAGATGGGAAGGGAAAGGAAGGTTTTCATTTTTTTCTGGTGATACTTTTCTGCTACAGCAACGCCCATGGGTGTAATTGCAAGACAGCACCCCATGCAGAAAGTCTCAGGCTTTGTTGGCTTTTGAGGGGTTTTCAACAACAAGTTCAGTAGTGCAGGCTCTTGAGTTTGCTCTGTGGTGCCAGCACTGCCTTCGGTAAATGGCTGGCAAGTTCAGGATCAAGGGCTTCAGCCCAAGGGTAGGAGCAGCCTTCTGATATGTGCTGACACACTCTTTTTCCCATTACTCCCCAATCTTGCCCTACTCCTTCTGTCATCCCTACAATGACTTTGGAATTAATTACCTACGTCAAATCTTCCTCTCTATGAACGTTTAGGGTTCTTTCGATTTTCCTAAGTGAACTCTTATTTGATAGAGTCATCTGCAATGATGCCTTTGTCCTTAGGCTGGAGCACTATTACACCAGCAGTTCCAGGCATCAACCCAGATATGACAATGTTCGCAGGGTGGGGAAAGGTAGCTTTTCCTTCCGCACTCTCTCAGCAGTGACAATGTCTCTCCCAGAAAACCCACACCAGATAGCTCTTCACGTCATGCTGGGCAGTTCTGAGTCTTCAGCTGTGTTAGCAAATTAGGCTGCATGGAACAGACCCAAATAATATTGTTTCTGAAGGTAGACCTTTTTATCTCTAACTTAAGCTTTTCAAAGTAGACATTTCAAGGCTAATACAGTGGTTCTGGCATTGAACAACACATGGTCTAGTTCAGGTGTTTATTCCACTTGCCTAGGAAATGTTGTGGGTTACCTAGAGCAGAGCATACAAAGGTATGAAGAGAAGAGTCTACCTCTAGAAGCGGAGGAATGTCCAGTACAGGAAACCCAGATGAACTGACTAATTGTTCAGAGAACATCTAAGAGAGGCTGGTATCATAGATAAAGGAGTTTCAAGGAGGGAGAGACTGACCATGAGTGATAGTGATGGAAAATGTTCCTCATAAAAGTAGGTCCTTGGGCTCCTTGGTTTTCAGAGGATGCCCATCAATCCCATAGAAACTTTCTATACTTATTACAGATAGAAAGGAGAACCCATGCCTTTTACCGTAAAGGGGATGATTTGGAACAAACAGAACTAACAAAATTGATGAAAAGTAGGTCAATCATCAAATCTAGTGTCATTTACTCAAAATATAATTTCAAAAGTTCCATATATTTAAAATAAAACTATATTTGATTACATTTTAAAAATAAATATTTGCCAATAATGGGAAAGAGTATCAACTTCTAATTCTTAAAATTATAAAATTGTTAATATAATCTAGTTAAATGTTATGGAACCTAATCAATAATTAGAAAATATCAGTTCTGGTAATAAGTAATGTTAATGGCTTTTGAACAAAGTCAATGAGCAATCATAATCCTATATTTGACTTTCTAATATTCATCAAAGGGCCTCAAAAGTATCATTATATTAACAATCAATTTTTTACTTCAATTAAAAATAACTATCACCATTCAGTAGCTGGAAAAAGAAGGGCTAGTATTTCAGTACAGGGAGTCTAATGAAAGGATTGTAGGTAGAATTTTTTGTCAATGTAATATATACATGTGTAACTATATATAACATTTATATAATTACATATATTATAGAAATCATGCTGGACATTGATCAGGACCTTTAAATGAGTATAATTTAGACTTCTGGTCAAGATGGCAGCATAGGTAAACACAGTACTTGCCTCCCCCCACAACCACATCAAAATTACAAATAAAGGAGAGGGAAGATGATGGCATGGTAGGAGGGAGCAGATTCCACTTCCCCCTGCACACAGGAGAAAAACCTAGACGATCTACAGAGGAACGGAGCAAACAGCCAACAGTACCACAGTATATATGAAAATAGGAGATCAAAAATTGTAGTGGACACTGAAAAAACAGATGGTAAGGAGAGTACTTCAGGACAATTAGGGCCCAGGGATCAGTGCAGAGACCATGGTGGCAGCAGCCCCAGGCCTGGAGCTCACCGGGTCTGCCACAGGACTCTAGGGAGAGACTGGGGTCAATGGCTCCCTCCCCACCAAACAAGCTTTGAGCAGCACCGGGACAGTCCTGCTTGCTTGAAGTCACAGGGAGGGGAGTTAAGGACTGAGTGGCAAATGCACAGGGGCTGTGAGCACCCACACATAGCCCTGGGAGGAGTGCACACTCGAGCCGTGTGACCAGAGGTGGCCTCGCCGCAGGCCCGCAACTGGAGGAGGGGGCTTTGTGGAAGACTTGAAGCTCACACCTGTCAACCCAGGGAGCACACGCAAGCTCTGTAGGAGACCCAGAGCTCAAACCCATAAACCCAGGGGGTGAACGTGATCTGTGGGAGAACCAGAGCCCATGCCCCTGTGAACCTGGGGTGAGTGCACACACTGCAAGAAACCGGGAAACCACACCCGTAAACTCAGGCAGTGTGCACACCCTGTAAGAGACCCGGAGCTCACACCCCTAAATCTGGGGAGTGCACCATCCATGGGAGATCTGAGCTCACACCCATAAACTTGGGGAAAGTACATGCTCCACAGGAGGCCCAGAGCCCACGCCCAAGGACCTGAGCAGAGAGGGGATGGGCTAGCTCAGGGGAGAGTGTGTGGCTGGCCCTGGGAAGAGTAACCCAAAGCTGACTGAGTGCTGAACAGGGAAAAAAGCGATACCAGTCACCCTCAGCCTGTTGCAGCCAGCAAGACCAGAAAAACTGGTTTGGCCAGTTTGAAACCAGCAAGGGTTATTTTTGTTTTGTTTTGTTTTGTTGTTGTTGTTTGTTTGATTTTTTAAAATTTTTAAATTTTTTTTAATCTCTCAATGCCTTTTCCTTCTCTTTCCTTCTTTCTTGTTTTATTCCTTTTTGTTGTATTCCTAATTTACTGTCCTTCACTTGTATTCCACTAGCACACTATTCAAGGTCCTATATTCCCTATTCTTGTTATCTAGACCTCATAGATTCTGTCATATGATTGTTGCTCTAATACTATTGTAAATAATAGCTGTTCCATACAATTCTAAATACTACACAATACCCCTCCCAGATCTTAGCCCACTTCACGGTTTCCTGAACTCTATTACTGTAGTGGTTAACTCTATTTTCTTATACATTATACCTATTTACTACCCTTACTCTCACCTTACCTCAGAATCTGTCCTCCCACAACCTCACTGCTTTGTAGATCCAACTGACAATCCTTCCCTCCCCAATAAGAGTCTCATCTTCTTTCCACTCTTTCTAAAAAGTGCTTAGTTGGGTGGTAGAAAACAGTTAACACTATACATAGCAAAGGATCTCCTGTCTCTTCTCTACTGGCTGCTACTGCAAATATCATAGAATACTCTCTTGCCGTCTTAAACCATTTTGCCTTACCCTTCCAACTGATCACAAAAAATAATAGGTGGAATCTGAGAACACCAGGATATCTGAAGGAAACTGGACCACTGAATCTCACAGGTATTCTACCACAGAAGTTCACACCATAAACCCAGGGAGCCAGAACAGATCAATTTAGAGAAGATGAGGCTGACAAGAGGCCCACAAACAATGGGAAGACAAAGAAACAATCCCCAAATGAAAGGAAGGGAGGAAGCCCCAGAAAGAATGCTAAATGAAACAGAGGCAACTCAACTATCAGATAGTGAGTTTGAAGCAATGGTTATCAGGAAGCTCAATGAGCTCACAATGAGCTGCCAGAAACTACAGGGAAGCTACAATGAACTCACTGCAAACTATATCAACATGAAAAAGGAAATAAAAACTGTCAACAAGTGCCAAGAGAAAATGAAGAATACAATTTCTGAACTGAAAAACACAGTAGAAAGAATCAAAAGCAGAATTGATGAAGCAGAAGATCAGATCAACTAGCTGGAGGACAAAGTAGAAAAAACATTGATAAAGAGTGGGAAAAGGAAAAGACTCTCAGAAAGAATGAAGAGGGATTAAGAGAAATGCAAGACAATGTGAAACGTAATAATATACGTATAACACGGATACCAGACAGAGAGGATGAAGAGCAAGGAATAGAAAACCTATTTGAAAAACTAGTGATGGAAAATTTCCCTAATTTGATGAGAGAAAAACTCACACAAATCCAGCAATCACAGAGAGTCCTAATCAAGAGGAACCCAAAGAGGCCCACTTCAAGACACATCATAATTAAAATGGCAAAATTTCAAGACAAAGTGAGAATCTTAAAGGCAGCAAGGGAGAAACAGGAAGTAACATACACATACAGAGGAGCCCCAATAAGGTTAGCAGCTGACTTCTCAATGGAAACTCTCCAAGCCAGAAGAAACTGCAAGAAATATTCCAGTATTTCTTCAACCAAGACTTGGTAGCCTTCAACCAAGACTACTTTATCCAGCAAGGCTTTCAATCAAGATAGAAGGCCAAATAAGGAGCTTCCCAGACAAAAGAAGTCTAAAAGAATACACCTCCACGAAGCCAGTTCTGCAAGAGATGCTAAAGGGACTGCTTTAAGGAAAGGAAGGAAAAGAGAGAGAGAGAGGAACACAGGTATGAAAATGGAAATGAATAAGTACCTATCAATAATAACCTTAAATGTAAATGGATTAAATGCTCCAATCAAAAGACATAGAATAGCTGAATGGGTAAGAGCTGGAAAAAACTTTCCAAGCAAACAGACAGGGAAAAAAGCCAGGGTACCAATACTCATATCAGACAAAATAGACATCAAAAGAAGGGCCATAAAGAGAGACCCAGAAGGTCACTTCATAATGCTGAAGGGACGAACCCACCAAGAAGACATAAACATTGTAAATATATATGCACCTAACATAGGAGCACCCTAAAACATAAAGAAAAATCTTAGAGGATATCAAGAAAGATATTGACAGCAACACAATTATAGTAGGGGATTTCAACACTCCATTATCAAGAATGGACAGATCTTCCAAACAAAATATCAACAAAGATATTGTGGCATTGAACAACACTCTAGATGAAATGGACTTAACTGTATATATATAGAGCCTTTCATCCCAAAGAAGCTAAATACACATTCTTTTTGAATGCACATGGAACATTTTCAAAGATATATCATGTGATAGGAAACAAAACAAGCTTCAAAAAATTCTAGAAAATTGAAATTATATCAAGCATCTTCTCCAACCACAAGGGACCAAAACTAGAAACCAACCCCAAGAGGAAAAACACAAAACAATCAAAATCATGGAGATTTAATAGCATGTTATGAAACAATGAATGGGTCAAGAATGAACTTAGGGAAGAAGTCAAAAAGTTTCTGAAAACAAACAAAAATGAACTCAGAGCAACCCACAAACTTATGAGATGCAGCAACAGCAGTCCTCAGAGGGAAGTTCATAGTGATACAGGCTTACCTAAAAAAGATAGAAACATTTCAAACAAATAACCTAATGCTCTGCACACAAGAACTCAAGGAACAACAACAAAGACAGCCCAGAGCAAGTAGAAGGAAGGAAATAACCAAGATCAGAGCAGAATTAAATGATATAGAGACTAAAAGCACAATTCTAAGGATCAATGAATCTAGGAGCTGGTTCTTTGAAAAGATAAACAAAATAGACAAGCCTTTAAGCAGGTTCATCAAGAAAAAAAGAGAGAGGACCCAAATAAACACAATCAGAAATGAAAGAGGAGAGATTACAACTGACACCACAGAGATACAAAGGATTGTAAGAAATTACTATGAAGAACTGTATGCCAAGAAATTTGAAAACCTAGGTGAAATAGACAAGTTTCTAGAAAAATATAATCTCCCAAAACTCAATAAAGAAGAAGCAAAAAGACTGAACAGACTAATAACAGCAGGTGAAATTGAAGCAGTAATCATAAAACTCCCAACACACAAAAGCCCTGGACCAGATGGTTTCACAGGAGAATTCTACAAAGCATTTAAGGAAGAGCTAACCCCTATTCTTCATAGACTGTTCCAAAAAATCCAAAATGATGGAAGACTCCCAAACTCTTTTTATGAAGCCAGCATCATCCTAATCCCAAAACCAGATAAAGACACAACAAAGGAAGAAAACTTCAGGCCAATATCACTGATGAACATAGATGCTAAAATCTCAACAAAATATTGGCAAACCGCATCCAACAATACATTATAAAGATCATACGCCATGACCAAGGGGGATTCATTCCAGGGATGCAAGGTTGGTTCAAAGGTTGATGTAAAGGTTGGTTAGTAGTATATTTTACTACTTAGCAATAAGAATTTTTTCATTAATTGTTAACATGACGATAATGATGATGATGAGGATGATGAGGATGAATGTGAAGTTATCAGCTGGTGTCTTTAGTAGGCCTCCAAGAATAGGTGACTAAGCCACAAGACCATGTCTGTGCACATTAGCTTTCTAAGGCTACACTGCTTCGCCTTCTCATTCCAGCTCCCACTTCTTTTTAAAGACTCCCAAGACCACTCAGGCCCTCTCTTCTATGAAGCTTTCCTGAACTACTCCTCTGAAATGAACTTAAAATATACTGCTGGCATTTGTATCATGCACAAACTTCTGCAGTGAAATTTCTAGCATTGTATTGCAATATTTTTGTCTTTTTATCAGATTGAAATTCTTGAGGACAGAAACTGAATTTTGTATTCCCACAACCTAAAATAGTGCCACTTACATAGCAAGGGCTCAGTAGTTTTTCTTGTTGTTGCTCAATGAAGTCATAAATAAAAGAAGAAATGATTAATATCAGATATTCTTTGCTCCCAAGGGACCAAGTTATAAATGCTTAGGTAAGCACATTGAGTTATTTTTTTTCCTAATGTGTTAAAGAAAGCTCTTAAAGATAGGTCAGCTCACTGGTATGTACACAGTCTTAAGACTGGGCTTTCTCATAACTTGTATACTTCCATAGGAAGCAGGTAAAGATCAACCAAAGGCCAGCTTTCCTTTGTTTATTTTCATGTAAACTTAAACTAATTTAAGAAAAGCTATTTCTCCCTTCTCAGTTAACTTATAAACATTAGGGGTTTTATTATTAAATAAAGGTGAGACTACCTTTCTTCTATAATTCTATAATCTTATATTTAAAAAGAAGATAAAATTTTAACTTGACTGTCATCTTCTTTCAAATGTAAAGCTTGCTCTCTACCATAATCCTAAGTTTTGAAAATAACGGAAGAGAGTTAAATACCCAAACTTCTTTTGGTCAGTCTCTACATTTCTTTAAAAATAATGCCCATTGACAGCAGCACCTTCATTTTCAATCTTTTTTTTTTTCCTACTAAAAATGAAAAAAAAAAATCATGCTGGTAGTTCTAGAACAATCCACAAGGGGGCAACCATGCATCACATACACTATGAAGGGAAACTGCAGTAATAAACTAGTTACACTGGGAAAAAAGGGGGAAGTGGGGTCAGTAGAGCGATTTGGCCCATATTAGAAAAAAAAAAAAGAAAAGTGCCACATAGCTCTTTGAAGATAAGATGTTTGTTTAATTTTTGCTTTTTATTCCTATTCCAATGCCAAGGAAGTACATGTGATGGATAGACAGGTGTAACAAAGCAAATATCTCATTAGAGATAAACATTGCTATTGAAAATATACTGAAAGCTCTGTTACACTTATTATTCTAACAACTTTAAAATTGTAAAAAAACAGTTCTGTAAAATGCATTTCTGAAAGACTTTATCAGAAATGCCTACCTCGCTTCAGATGATATCATTGACTTAAGAGTCAGGAATCACAGGTAGTGCAATTCAGCTGTAAGAAACATGGAGAATTCCTGTGTAACAGTGACTACTGGGGGTTCTGGTGCGCTTGCTCTCAATATACCCTCGTGAGTCAGGATTTTCTCAAAAATTGTATCCACTATATAGTTAAAATCAAGTACAGTGTTCAAGGTCTAATTCCTCCATTCCTTGCTTACCCTTATTAAAATCCATGGTCCATCATGAGAATCGCTCCTTTGTATAGATTCTGTGACGTTCCTGGGCCCCAGGCTCAGTTGCAGTGGCCATGAAAAGGGCCAACCCTAGTGATATAGAACCTCGTACTTACTCAGCACCTATACCAAGCAGCTAAATATAACTGGGCAGAAATGAGGAACTTTGCTAATTGGTCTCATTTAAATGCATAATCATTAACCCTATGTGATCACTTAGTACTTACTAGAAAGCTAACTAAATCAATTTTTTCCCCTCTGTCCTAGGCAACAATTTCATAACTTCTTTTCCCTACATCTCCCGTACCTCTTTCTCTCTAAATTCCCAGCTGCTCCTCATTTCCCCGAGAATATAGGTGGAATTAGAACACAGTCTCCGGGAGATGCAAACATCAGGTCTACTGATCTAACTGGGTGCATCCGAAACCCCATGCCCTGCCATCCCTCCTCTGGTGGAAGAAATTTTTGTTCTTTGGGTTAAGGGCAAACCCTCCACTCTGCACAGGTGTCTCCTTCTTGCCTATTCAAGGATGTATCTTCTCCTGTGTCTCCTCTTCCCTGCATCATCAATATCTGGTTTCTACTAGATGTTGCCATCAGCATTCAAGACATTACACCTCCCATCTTAAAGGAAAAACCCTTTTTTATGTTCCCATATCCCATTCTACTTACTGTCTCATTGTTCTTTCCTCTTTACTTGAGTAAAACTACTCAAAAAGTTACTGGTAGCTCTACTTAATGTTTTCATTTTCTTTTCTCTCATTTCTCTCCACTGCACAGAAACTATTCTTTTCAAGACTATTAGTTATCTCTGTGGTGTCAAATCCTACACTAAATTATCAGCTTTCATCTTCATCTACTGGAAGTATAGGACTAATAACCACTACCTCTTCCTTATAACATCTATCCGCTTGGCTTCGGACACAGTTCTTTTCATCTCCCCAGTCACTTCTTCGTGTACCCTCTGCCAGATCCTCTAGACACTGGAGTGTCCCATGGCTCAGTCCTCCAACATCATCTGTTCTCTTCCTACACTTACTTCCAAATTGACTTCATCTGGTCTAAACACTATAAATACAACGGTGATTCACAAATTTCATGTAGAGCCATGGCATGTCTCTCTCTCCTGAATTTCAGAATGTACATCAAGTTGTCTGCTTCACATTTCCACTAAGATCAGACAGGCACTACAAGCTTAGCATGTCAAAAAACAAACCCTCTCTCTTGGCCAATGCCTGAATGGCCCTAAATAATTTTTAATGCATCTACCTTTCTAACCTCATCTTCTAACAATTTCACCTTGTTTGGTAAGGTGAAATCATTTCACTACATGCAACTCTTCCAGTCTCTGAAACACGTGAAGTATAAATGCACCTACATGAATGTGCCACACTTCTTTCTCAATGTATTCATATGGCTTGATCCCATGTTCCTTTCACATTTCTGCTCATGTGTCCCTTGACCACCCTATATAACTGTCCCCATGCTGCACTGTGATACTGAACCTTCACAGCCCTTTCCACCAACTACCATGCTATATTTACATATTATGGTCATCTTCTTCCACTGGAACATAAGTGTTATGAGAAAGACACTTATTTGTTCACTCTTGTATCTCCAGTGCCTAGAGTACTCCATCAATACATGCTGAATGAACAAGTATCAACCAAATACAGTTCACTGAAATTTACTTTTTAATTATATTTAAATGTGTTTTGTTTTTCTAGCCTAAGTTAGATTTTAAGAATTGAATATTCCTTTTTCATTGTTGGGGAGCTCCACCCACAGGGCCCACCCTATCCACCACAGATGATAATAAGTCTACCAAGACATGATCTGCTTGGGGAGGAAAGGTGGCTGATCTCTCAAAGGAGAAGGGCCAAGAGCCTCTTCCTCAATGGGCTCCCATTGGGTTCATTTTACACAGGAATACAAGTAAAGCTCATTGATCATTGTGAGGCAGTAAGGATCAAACAATAGATAACATACAAAGAACTCTGAAGGCTCATTCTGAGTCAGGGTCTGTCAGCTAAGGGGCTACAAAACTTTGGGAAACAAACTCATTTCCTGCTTGGACCCTAATCATTTACTTGAAAGCATTCTTAGCAAAGCAGGTTTCACAGGATTTTATACATTCCTTCTTAGGGGAACCCACCCTTTCCAGGACAGGGAGGGGTCTTGGACCTACATCCAAGATTACTCTATCCAGCAAAGCTATCATTTAGAATGGAAAGATAGATAAAGTGCTTCCCAGATAAGGTCAAGTTAAAGGAGTTCACCAACTCTTTTCCAGTGAAACAAGTTTGTAGTGATGAGAACAGGGAACTTTTATATTCAATTTTGATGGATATGTATTTTTGCCATTTTATTGTTCATAGTTTTGATCTTTTTAATTTTATTAATAAATCTTTTTAACATTTCCTATAATAATGATTTACTGATAATGAACTCGATTAGTTTTTTTCTTGTCTGAGAAGCTCTTTATCTGCCCTTCCTTCCTAAGTGATAGCATTGTTGGGTAGAGAAATCTTGGCTGTAAGTCCCTGCTTTTCATGACTTTGAATACTTCTTGCCAATCCTTTCTAGCATGAGAAGTTTCTTTTGAGAAATCAGCTGATAGCCTTATGGGGACTCCCTTGTAGGTAACTAACTGCTATTCTCTTGCTGCTCTTAAGATTCTTTCTTTATCTTTAATCTTTGGCATTTTAATTATGATGTGTCTTGGAGTGGGCCTCCATCTCACTTGTGGCTTTCTGTGCTCCCTAGACTTGCATGTCTATTTCCTTCACCAGATTAGGGAAGTTTTCTTTCATTATTTTTTCAAATAGATTTCCAATTTCTTATTCTTAATCTTCCCCTGTTATACCCCTACGGTGGGAATGTTGGATAACTTGAAGTTGTCCCAGAAGCTGCTTACAACTATCCTTTTTTTAATTCTTTTTGTTCTTTTTGTTCTGATTGGTTGTTTATTGCTTCCCTATATTCCAAATCATTGATTTGATCCTTGGCTTCATCCACTTAACTGTTGTTTCTCTATAAATTGTTCTTTATTTCAATTAGTACATCCTTCATTTCTGACTGGATCTTTTTTATACTGTTGAGGTCCTCACTAAGTTCCTTGAGCATCCTTATAAATAGTGTTCTGAACTCTGCATCTGATAGATTGCTTATCTCTATTTCACTTGGCTGTTTTTCTGGAGTTTTGATCTGTTCTTTCATTTGGGCCATGATTCTTTGTCTCCTCCTTTTGGGAGCCTGCCTTCATTTGTTTCCTTGTGTTAGGTAGAGCTGCTTTGATTCCATGTCTTGGTAGCATGACCTATTGTAGTAGGTGTCTTGTAGGGTCTAGTGGCACAGCCTCCCCTATCACCCAGGCTGGGTACACAAGGCATGTCCTTTCTGTGGGCTGACTATACCCTCCTCTTATAGTTGAGCTTTGGTTGCTTTTGGCAGATTAATGTGAGGGATGCACCCAGGCCAGTCAGCTGCAAGGATTGGCTGTGACAACTTACCACCAACCTCCGTCATCCATGGAGGACCAGCTATGCAGGGGCAGGGTGGTGGTACTCTGATGTAGCCTGTAGCTGTCCACTGGGTGTGCTAGCCCTGGGGTTTCCTAGGTGGTGGAGGCCAAGGTCAGCCCTACCTGTGTTTTGCCTGGGGCCACCCTGTCTGACCTGTAAAGCAATCTGGAATAGCTGCTATTTGTGCTGGGCTTGGAGAGTCCGAGGCAAAGCCAAGCTGTGAATCTAGGCTGGCTGCTGCTACTGTCAGGCCTGGGTTCATTAAGGCCAGCTGTTGCTGTTTAAGAGAATTTAGGAAGTTGTACAGCATGTGTCAAGACCAGCCATTCATTTGCAAAAGCAGCTTGGGTGGTCCTATAAGTTGTATAGGTGGAGTCTCTGGGGATGTCCAAGGTGGGTCAAACGTTAGCCATGTTGATGGTGTCTCAGACATGGTACCAGCTTGCCAGCTCTGTGGCTCTTTGGGGAAGGGTTTAGAAAAGGGACAATGGCCTCTGCTTGCCTTGATGACAGACACTTCAGTTTTTCCCAGTATACCACTGGTACCTTTCAAGCTGCTGCTCTGGTGCTGGAGCTCAGAGGGAGTGAGTCTTTACACATGAGTCTGTGTGTGCGTTGTCTAAGAGAAACTGCTTGGAGCTTCTGAAGTTTCTTCCACTAACTCAGTCTCCACTGTTTTTTTGTAGCCAGAAGTTGTGGGAACTTGTTTTCCTGACATTGGAACCCTGGGCTGCGGGTCCTGGTTGGGGCTGGGACTGCTCACTCCCGAGATATCCCTTCTCAATTTTTATCCGCCACACATGGGTGTGGGGCTAGTCTGTTCCACACCTGTACCCCTCTTAACTGTCTGGATGAATGGGGTTTCTTTAATTCTGTAGTTGTCAGACTTCCATGCAACTTCATTTCTGATGGTTCTGAGTGATGGCTGCTCTGTACTTATTTATAATTTTGATGTGGTTGTGTGAAGTGGTGAGCCTTGCCTCCCTGCACTGCCACCTTGACCAGAAATTCCGAACTATCTCACTCAGTCATTTTGAAGGCAACAGCCACGCAGTACACATGCTTACTCAGTGGCATCTACCACCCCCACTGTGGCCATCACTATTCACGAATGCACATTCCAGTCAACTCTCCTTGGCTTCCAGGTTACGTTGATCTCCTGCAAACTGTTCTCATTATATTAACAATGGCTGGACTTTTTCCGGACAGACCTTGTATTTTCTCAGAGATACTCACATGTTAATTCCTGCCATTTAACGTCACCAATTTTGTCTTTTTCTTAGCACCATTAACACTAATTCTCTTCCATGAACAAAATGCCCCCAGCAAACACAGTCTGATAAATGGAGAAGCCTAAATTATTGCGAGAAACTGTCTATACCTCTGTGAGTCCGGCTTCACAAAATAGAAACTGCACTAGAAGAGACAATAAGATATGTCTGGGGCTGTTCCAAGTCATCACACTTACATCCGACTGCCTCAGACTAATTGGGAAAAAAATCTAAAACACCTACTTTCACTCTTCAGGACAAACATTTGTCATTGCCATTGTTGTCCTTATTTCAAAATGAGACACATTCCGTCTGGGAACGGAAGGATTCCAACCCAGATCCATTCACCCACAGAAGCACTGAACTCAGAGTCGTCTCAGTCCTCTGGCTCCCTTCACTTTCTCATCCTCTCTCCCCTTAACTTTATATGAACCTTTACCTCCAAGACCTGACCCCTAGCAAATCCTTCAAATGAATTGCAAATTATTAACATAAGGTTTAGCTTGCTCTCTTTCCAGGGCACTTAGAATTGTAAAGGAGGTGAAAGCCTGCCCAGGTGGGCAAGGATAACACTTATTAGGTGTGAGTGCTCCCTAATGTCAGTAGGGCAATTTCACATCCTCTCATAACCTCACAATGGTTGGGATCACACCCTTTTCACTACCTATGGGTCCCTTCAATAATCTGGGGAAGCCTATGTAGCTCTTCTTAAAATAGCACTTTTGAATTCATAAAATACACTGTAGAGAATTTCAAAGGAAACTAATTACCGATTTAAAATGCAATTTTTACAGTATTTTAAAAACTAAATTTGTGATACATAAATGCATGAATGAAATAAATTAGATGAAGTGTTTAAACTAATTAAAAAGATGTAACAGTGGCTTTGCTAACGATTTAAAAATCGTGAGTTTGGGGGGACTGGGTTAACAATTTTGATATTGCTATACACATAAACTGGAATTGAACAAGTAAGTAAATGGATAATGTACGGTGAGAGCCACATCTCTCACTGCTGGAGAAGGAATTCACGAATAAGCAAGGGGAGGAAGCTAAAATGGCCCGTGTGTTAATGGATTAGAGTTGGCAAAATCAGTGTGCTCTCACTTAATTCAATGTAAATACAGATACATATCAAAACATTTACAGGTGTGTGTACATGCATGGGTTAGTATACCTACATATTTATTTGCTCTCTCAGTTAAGAGAGCCTAAACAAATGATATCCCATCAGCAACCAGCATACTTACAGCCTAGATCTCGGTTTCTATTTACATTTTTCAATAAAAGGAATTAGGGCTCCTTGGAGAAATGGCCGATATTAGGACGGGGGCAGGAAATAATTCAAGGTAAGCCCGGAGTGTCTTGCAGTGCCAGAGAGTAAGAAATTGTTCTCACACAGGTACCCCAAAGGGAGTATGTCAGAGGACCACAGGAGCCAACAGAAACAGCTCTCAATGGCCAAAGCTGGAACAATTAGAACAACAGGACAAAGTAGCATTGAATTAAAATCCAAAGCGTTAAATAGGTATCCATGAGTCTGTATTGACATAAATAAATAATCGAATAAATCAGTATTTGGGGGGGAGAGTAGACAAATCCTCTGTGCAGAAGAATTCCAAATACTTTATGAGCAGACTCTACCCTCAAGGAGGTGGATTTAACACTACTCCTTAGGTGTGGGCTCCACACAGTGACTTCCAACAAGTACAAATTGAAGGGGCAGAGGGGTAATTTCCCAGTGAAGAAATCTGGGATGCTGCTTCAGCCAGGTTATCAAGGTCAACATCAACAGTAATAAATCCTGTTGATAGCATATACCTTTGATATGATGTTATGAGAATGGTGCTTTACCTCTGTGGTTTTTCTCCCAATAAGCCATAGCTCCAGTCTTAGCATGAGAAAATCATCAGACAGAGATTCCAACCATGAGGTAATACTTGACCATCACCCCTCAAAACTGTCAAGGTCATCAGAACAACAAAAGTCAGAGAAACCTAAGAGGCATGACAAACGTGATGGGGTGTCCTGGATGCGAGTCTGGAACTCAATTAAGGACACTAGGTAAAACCCAAGAAAATCTGTATAAAGTACAAACTTTGGTTAACATTAATGTATCAATACTAGTTCATTAATTGCAACAAAGATACCATACTAATGTAAGATGTTAATAGTAGAGGAAAGTGGTAATGGGATATATGGGAATTTTGTACTATCTCTTTAGTTTTTCTGTATTAAATTCTAAAACTATTCTAAAATATAGCTTATTCAGTAAAACACAAATGGTATTGATGATTTTCTTTGAATATCAGAGTAATGACATTTGGTGATATCTATAAAAACTGCAATCGAAAATAATCTGTGGCTTCCATTGGTAACAAAATCACAAGTACTCCTAATATAATTGCAGTTCGTTGTTTGCATGTATATTTAAAGGAAATGCTAAATGCTATTTTAGTTTGAGGTTAATGAAAGTAAAAGTGTCATATTTTTATCCAAATCTCACATACTCCTTAGATATAAAGTAGGAACCCCTCAAGCAATGTTGATATTAATAGCCTAATTTTATGAAGGTGAGGCTCAGGCAGATGAATTAGGTCGTTCTAGCTTTCAACAAACGTACATTCTAGGGCCAGAAATTCTTACTGAGTTTTGCTGGAACCCTGTTGGCTACACTACCCCCCAGTTTGGGGACTGATCACCAGAGGGATGGGAACATTTCATTGAGCAAAGATGCTTCCCTGGCTGCGCGCGGTCAGTGCCCTGCTCAGGCTGCTGGTCGATGCACACCGTAAGGCTGCATCTGCTGAGGGCCAATCTCCAAAGCAAGGCAGGTTGAATGAGGGATCTGCTCACACAGAACGGTTGTATCAAAGATCCTCTCTACCCACACTGGTTCTGCTGTAAGGACAGCAAGTCCTTCGCTTTTTCCCCCCTCTCTCTACTTAACCCCTCAACTGCTGATCTGGTCAGCAGAGGAAAGGGAAATGGGGGCGGGGGGGAGGGGCAGGGCAAGCAGATGGAGGGGCCTGTTAATACATGGTGAGTATTTAAAGAGGGAGGGAGGGGGTTTCTGTGCTTGTATGCTCATCTTGTTCCCAAGGCCAGTTCTAGTAAACCCTTTTAGAAAGAAAGAGGTGAAGCCATCTGTTAATGTGGATTTTACTTTTGGTTTCCAAATGTTATAGCTGTCAGCAGAGCAGCCAGCTCAAGTGGTGGGGCTGGGGGCGTAGAAGAGGGTACGCAGAAGGAGTACCTGTCCACTCAATGCTCCCGGGGCGCCCCCTCTGTGTTCCCTGGGGTGCTTTCTCCGGTCAGTGCTGCTTCTGCACGGCTTTGAGAGTTTCCCTCTCGTGACGTAGGCGAGAGGGAGAGAGGTGGCGGCTCTCACCACCGAGAGCGCTTTGGCCGAGTATGTCGTGGGAGGGTGGAGCGTGCCACAGGGGCTGAAAGAAACGGATGACCAATTTAAAGCATTCTGCATTATCTGAATGTTTAGCTTCAAAAACAACCCCGGTTCAGAATTCAGCTAAATGAACAATAATACTGTTAAGGAAGAAGAGCAGGGTAGGAAGCCCACGGAGGAATGGATCTGCCCATGCAGCCCGAATGACAGGGGCGCACTCGAAGGAAAGGAGCTTTGCCGAGAAAGCCATTCCGACTCTTCTCTCTCGGGCCACAATCCTGCGACGCTTTCCTCCGTAAAAGTGTTCGTAGAAAATAAACCTACAACCCACAGGGGTAGCGGTCGTGGGCCACAGTTCCCGGGCGCCCTTCCCCGAGGCCAGGGGAGGTCCCTCTCCCCCCGCGGCTGGCGCGGAATGTGGCGATCCCGCCCTGGGCAGGGATGACTTCATACGGTGGGTCTGGGCCGCTGAGCAGCCGCTGCAGCCGGCAGGTGGGGTGGGGGCTGCGGTGACCGCGCGCACCCCGGCGGAGGCTCTGCGGCCGGACTGCGGGCGCCAGGGACGAGCGCTGCCTGGATCCGGAGAAGGTAAGCAGCCCTGCTCTTCTTAGCCGTAGCCGAGCAGCGCCGTGCTTTCCGCTGGGCTAATAATGGGGTTTGAGGCCGATCCGGGGACTGTCTCTGCGGCACTCTGCATGGGGAAAGAAACAACGACTGGAATTGCAGTGTTAATCAGACCGGTGGTGCCTGGGATCGGAGAACCCTTAGTACCACGACTGGGCAGACAAAGAGGGCCGCCGGCCTCTGTACGCTTAAAGATAATTGCCCGTGTCGGCGCCTCACTCCTTAGACGTGGACGGGTTTCCAGAGGTACAGTAACTGGAGTTTTACTTTCACCTTTCCACCTTCAGCCTTCGCTTGGGCCTTTTCCGCCCTGTGAGCAGCAGGTGCGTGGCAGCAGCCTGGGGAAGCAATTAGAACTTTTCTTCTTCTGCCTGACTCTGGCCTCTCCCTTCCCAGCTGTCAGAATGGGTCTGTGCAGATTTCAGTGACCCACGCTCACTTCAATACGAAACCAGGAGGAAGTCTTACATCAGGGAAGAAACTTCTCTCATCTCCTGGGGTTCAGCTTGGCTGAGCAGCACCCGTCTTCACTTCTTGCTTCATTCACCATCGTCTCTGTCAGTCATTCGCATTGATTCGGTGGTGGGGGAGGAGCAGAAAGGGGGATGCTGTACCCATTCACAGTCTGTCTGTCGCCTGTCAGCCCTTATCCACCACCTATATTTCGTGACTGATTTTGTCCAGAAAGGGCAGTGCCCTACCCCAGTTCGGGTATTCTCTCTTTGTACCCATGTCCCTCCCCCAAATACACAGCATCAGAAATTCTGCTTTTAGCCCAATACCAACATGGTTTGCAGTGACTCCCGTCATTGTAGTCACCGAGCTACCGGGAAGGTTTCCAGGACAGCCGAATCTGTGGGGGATAAGAGAGGAGGCCATCCTACATCGCTGGCCCCCTGCGTACAGGCATAGCTAGGAACTGAAATGTGCGTGTTATCCAGTTGTTCTTGAAGCTTTTCTTGCCCAGCTGGGTTGTGAGACATCTAGCCAGGTCAGGTTTGAGCAAGTCCTCCCTACCAAAGCAAGCCGTATGTTTGCCCTAGGATTCCCCAGTAACCCTCCAAAGAGTTTCCAGAGAGGCTTCCCCACAGGCACTCAGAAAGTGACGGGAGTTGGTCAGTCTAAGGCTCAGGTTATTGGACCTGCAAATTGGCCTCCCCATGGAGGGATGCTGGCCCCTTGTCCCAGGGTTTCCCACAAGCCCTACTGCTGAACCCAAGTGGCTGTTCCCCTTGCCACCCAGGGATGCACATTTTAATAATAAGCCGTGAAATGGTTAAAGTGGCTGTGATGAGGATTCAAATGTGCTACTTCACCCACAGAACAGTTGCAATGAACCAGACTGTGGGGTGTCTGTGTACCAATATTCTATTTAAAGGATTTGTTATCTTTAAACTTGAAATTAGAGAGACATTCTTACTCAACAGCCACACAATTTCATTTTAGCAAATTAAAACAGAAGATCAATGAAAAAGAGGGGCAGGGTTTATAGGTACAAATTTACCTCTGCTTACTTTCCATTTTCAGTGTTGCTTTTAGACAAGGACACTGGTTCTAAAAATCATGTTATTTCTGTTATGTATTATTTTTGCTTTTCTAATTACATATTCCCATTTTATTCAATATATTTGGGAAAGATTTGAGTTTGTTTCTTTGTCTTCACCTTCAGTATGTGAGGCAGAGGGAGTACAGGGGGTGGGGAGATCCCATGCCAAGGGGCCCCCCCAGAACTGCTCCCTGAGACCAGGGACGCCACCTCAGGCCTATTTCATTTTGGGCTTGTGGTTGTTGTGTGTTGAGTGTGGTTTGGGTTTGAAATATAAAATTTTCAAGATTCTAGAATTTTGACTCAGGCACACCAACTCTAACAGGGAACAAAGAGCAAGAACAACAAAACCCTTTATCACCTTTCTTTCCTAATGTTAAGATATTTAAGTATATAAATAATTACCCTAAATATTAGGTGGTAGCAAATTGTAATGCAATAATTCACTTATAATAAATTAGCCCCCGATTTATGAAATACAGATTAGTGCTATTGATTTTAAGAACAATAGAAATTTCTGTAATTTTAAGAGGCATCTTTCTGCTGAAGAATAGTGCATGAGAATATTCAAATGATGGTTAAAAAATGAAAGTGTCTATTACTTTATTTCCCAAGGCCTATGGCAAAAATGGGTCAAGATTAGTGGACTGGGGCTTGCTAAATTGGCATCATCCCTGGTGATTTTACAGGTAAGATGAATCCACTAAGTTATGGACCAGAGAAGTTGTGGCTTGGAGAAGCCTTTTCAGGATGAAAGAAAATAAGTTAGAAAATCTATTTTTTTTTTAGTTCAGTGCAACTAAGGAATATAATTAAGTTTAAAGAATTACTGAATTTGGACTTTGTTATATTTAAACAATTTCTGGCAAAAGTTTCTAATTTCAGAATCCTAAAAAGAAACCTATGAATGATTTCATGACTGAAGCTGATTTATAGCTTCATTTCCTTTTCTATAACCATCTCCTAGGGAAGGGAGAAATTAATTGCCTGGTGTTCAAAATGGAGAAATGAAAATAGGCTGATGTGTACTATTAGATGCTAAATGAACGGAAGCCCTTTCGTAGTTTTGATGTGATGGAACTGAAGTCAATCTACTCCTTTCATATTCACGTAAAATATTCAGCCTGGTGACAGTCAGTGTTATCAGCAACTTAGAAAGTACAGATTTTGGAATCAGAGTTCCGTGTCATAACAAAGCCATTCTATGGCTTTGGTGCATGACCACCATAAGGTGAAATTAGATGGTCTTATTTTGAGATTTTGAAAAATGGGAAAGAAAATACCAGTAGGAATAATAAGGCTGAAGAAGAAACGTCATTTCTTTTCAACCAGTGCCTCTACTGAAAATGCGTAGAAAAAGTAGAATTTTGAAATCTGTCAAGTAACCTCTTTATTTCCAGATTTCTACAACACTTCACTCTGTTCAGTATGTTTATATTTTTAAGTTCTCTTTTATGTTACTTTTTAAATATTTGTGTTTAAAAATTATTAAGAAGTCATGTATATTAGGCATTGTGATACCTCTTTATCCGGTGTTTCACTAATCCTTGTTAAGTCCCCCAGGACCAGTCCAAACTAAGTGGCCATTATTTCCGATTTGTGCCCCGTGAGGTCATGCCTGTAGTTTGCATTTGTTCCTTTCGCTCACCCTGCTGCATGTTGAATCCTTGCTCACATCACACACCACCTCTTCCCTGAAGTCTTCCCCATACTTGCCTTCCCTGTTTTCTCCCTTGCGTAAATTCCTATGGCATTTTCTGTCTTGATCCATCCTTTTGTGTGAACATGCTTTTCTCTCAGAATAACCTTGGAGAGCAGGATTGACAAGTTTGTATTGCCTGCAAAGCATAGTACAGTGCCCAGCTATGCATATGCATAGTAGATACTTGGCAATTTGATTTTAGTGAAAAATTTGGTTATCATTTCTCAAAGTACATACCTACCTACTTTGTCCAGTGGCCAAGTTAGGCTCTGAATATATGCACAAGTCCCAGCTTGGTTTTTTATATTCCTTATATAATAATAAAATATGAAAGTTCATTCAGATAGTTGCCTTCAAAAAAAGTTATTGTACGCTTGCATGCATTAAATGGAAATTGGCCCATGCACATCAAAAAGCATGGCAAGCTTAACAACAACAAAAAACTTTAAAAAAGATGTTTTCCTGGCTTCAACATGCTTACAGTCTGTTGAAAAATAATAAGTGGGGAAGGTGCCATGTACATGAACCCTTCTCTTGTTCTCTCTGCAAGGGACTGTCATCTATGGATTCTGATTTCTTCCTTCCACTGTATGATCATTGTTCATGGAGGAGACTGAGATTCAGAGTCAACACCTAAATGTCAGAGATTCTGTCCTTATCACCATACTGCTTTTTGAAGTACAACAAAGTACAGAGAAGCAGTATTAAAGCATTAGGTCAGAGCCATCAGAGAAGTTTTAAATTATTTTGTGATTAATATTTCCAGTGCTTCTTAACGGTGTGGGTCTTAACACCCCTTTGATAACTCAGTAAATGCCCCCAGCACTTACACAAACACACATACATGTAATTCTGTGTACATTGCAGGTATGTGAGGAACCATTAAAGACCTCCTTAGCAAATGGTCTGAGCACATCCACTCTGGGCTCACTTTGACAACACCTGTGTTCTTTATTAGCCCAGACATTTCTGGTGCTTGAAGTGAGACCCCTGTTCTGTTGTCTTCCCTACATTAGGACCAAAAGGAAGTTCTTCTCTGGCACTGACTCAAAGGCAGCTGAGATACCAGGAAGCAAGTGCCAGTGAGAACCGTGACTCAGTGCACCTCAATTCATGGAAAAGGAGTCCTGAAAGAAGGTCTGAATGTGCACGTTCCAAGTGATTTATTTAGGGTGTTCATACAAAAACTATTTTTACAGATTAGAAGCAGTTCTCAGACCTAGGATGACCACACTGCCAAATACACTGAACAGCACTGCCAGCAGCTGAGTGGTGTGTTCCACTTGGAAATAGATTCATTTTCTTAGGATGGACGTATGTCTGTCTCATAGTTATTGTTTCCTTTTGGTAGTGCTTTCTGTAGTAATATATTTGCTTTTGCCAAGCTAAGGAAAGGATGATAAGTTAGGTCATCCCACCTAGATTCCGAAACAATTGCCAGCACTAAAAAGTGCATTGAAATTCTGAGCTCGTACTTGAGGCCAACAGTACTAGTTAGCATGTTCCTGCTGATGCCGTTGTTCAGAGGTGTGACAAGAACAACGTTGATCTAGAAAAAGCAGAGGTGAAGAGAAGGAGGCAGAACACTCCAAAGGACAGTGTGGAGCTGTTCCTTTCTTTACATTTCCCAAACTATGAAATAAGTGTACATCGAAGTTCCTAAAATGAGTGCAGTTTGGCGGAGTCTTCATCATAATGTGCCTAATATGAGGCACATTTGTAATTTGATAGTAGATTTTTATTTTTTTTATTATGGTATAATACATGAAGTCTGTCCAGAAAAAGCCCAACCATTGTTAATATAAGAATGGTTTGCGTGACATTGATGTAACCTGGCAGCCAAGGAGAGTGGAGTGGAATGCATATGTGTGAACAACAACAACTCTATTGTACTAGTCAGTGGGGGCACTAGACACCAGTGAGGGAGCATGTGTACTGTGTGGCCGTCACATTCAAAAATGACTGAGTGAGTAGAGCGATGAATCTGCATCAAATTTTGCATTAAGCTTGAACATTCCTCTGTGGAAACTATTCGGATGATTCAGAAGGCCACAGCTATGGGCAACTAACTGGTGATTGGCAGCTTCATCACGACAATGTGCCTATTCATGCATCACATCCCTTGCAGAGTTTTTAACGAAACATCAAATCACCCAGGTGACTCAGCCCCTCTACAGCCTAGATTTGGCACCCTGCAACTCCTGTTTTTTCCCAAAACTAAAAGCACCTTTGAAAGGGAAGAGATTTCAAACTATCAATAAGATTCAAGATAATACAACAGGACAGTTAATAGCCTTTGGGAGAACTGTGCGAAGTCCCAAGGTACCTACTTTGAAGGGGACTGAAGCACCATTGTCCTATGTACAATGTTCCTTGTCTCTTGTATCTTCTTTGATAAATGTCTTTATCTTTCATACTACGTAGATGGATATTTTCTGGACAGACCTCATACATAACAGAAAATTGTGCCACTTGTAAGTATACATTTCCCTGGTATTCAGTGACACATGACAAAGTGGAACAATCATCACCATTATCTATTTTCAGAACTTTCTCATCAACCCAAATAAAAAACCTATACCCAATAAACAATAACCCCTCATTCTTCCCTCCCCTCAGCCTCTGATAAATTCTATTCCACTTTCTACACCCATGAATTTGCCAGTTCTAGGTGCCTCATATAAGTGGAGTCATACAGTATTTGTCCTTTTACATCTGACCTCTGTTATTTAGCATAGTGTCCTCAAGGTTCATCCATGTTGTAACAGGTATCAGAATTTCATTCTTTCTAAGGCTAAGTGAGATTTAACTGTACTTGTATTATAGTAATTTATAGTTGCAAAACACTTTCAGTATATTGTATTTCTATTATATTGACATCTAACATGTAACACTACCATATTATATATAGTAAATGCCTAATAATGTGTACTGTGAATGTGCCATAATTTTATTCAACCCAAACCCATCGACTAGCATTTACTAATTTCCAACTTGTTTTATGATTTCAAGCTATGTGGTAATGGACAAAAAGGCACATGTCTTTATATATAGGTGCTTTTAGTTTTGATTGAAAAACTCTTGGAGTGGTATGGAATGGTATCGTTGGGTCAGAGATTATGCATATTTATAATTTGAATATGTGTATTGACTAAGAATCATAAATTTTTTCAATGGAGAGTATTGCTGTTTTTTGTCTAACCGTTTCTAGCTTTCTTAAAAATAATCATGTGTAATACAAGGTAATCTATCTGACAGATTTGAGCAAGGAAATAGTCTCAATATTCTCACTTTTTTTCATTTTTAGTTCATGGAGGAAATATACTACACACAAGTACTGAAAGATTCCGAGTCTCTCAGTCATCCATTGCATGACTTTAGAAATATTACACAGTGCATTGCATATGTCAGTAGAGATTTCTAGCAACAACGTGGGTAAATAGAAGCATCTGTAGCTGGTTTTGATTTGTTTTGCTTTGAAGCTCCAGCGATGGGTCATTTGTATCCAGCCTAATCTGAAATTTGGTCTATTTTTTAGTTCAAATTTATGGTAACTCAGTTCGAATTTATGGTAAATTTAGTTCAAATTTATGGTAATACCTGCATTATGGCAAATCTTTTATTTTGCTGGTTTTTCCTTTAGTTTCTCTTCAGTGTATTCTCTGTAATTTGTCCTGAAAGATAACAATTTATGCCCAATGATGGAAGTGTCCTATATAGGCTAAATTACAGAATACTGGGATATCTGAAGTATGAACAACATCGGCAAGACTTTTAACCAGCCGCCTCAGAGGGAGACTGTCTTGATTTAGATGGTCCCACAGAACACAAACAAGCTTGCCGGGGATTGCATCAGGTTTCACACAAATGAAACACTAACATGCTAAAAGGGTGAGCTCCCTAAAGCGGAGGGGTGGCAAGAAGATAAGCACACCCCAGACACTCACCATAGTACTCTCAGGTACGCCTTTTCTCTATTGCTGCTAATAAAGCCCTCATTAAAAAGGAGGCATAAGACCAATAAGCATTCTGATTTTTGCCTGAACAAGCAATGAGAAGCCCACATTTTATTTTATCTTATTATATTTCCATTTTTCAGATTCTACAATTATTCCTATAGCTTGTTGGTAGACTATATCCATTATATAGGGAATTGTTTGTTTGTTTGTTTGTTTTTGGTGTTGTTCGAGTACATTTGTCTACATTTTCACCACACCACACCCCCTCTGCCCTACCCATCCCTGCCTCCCACCCTCACACCCACCCTCTTTGGCTTTGTCCATGTGTCCTTCATACATGTTCCTTGATGGGCCCCTAGTTATCCCCTATTATCCCTCTCCCTCCTCCTCTCTGGTTACTGTCAGTTTGTTATTTCAATGTCTCTGGTTGTATTTTGCTTGCTTGTTTGTTTTGTTGATTAGGTTCCTGTTAAAGGTGAGATCATATGGTATTTGTCTTTCACCACCTGGCTTATTTCACTTAGCATAATGCTCTCCAGTTCCATCCATGCTGTTGCAAAGGGTAGGAGCTCCTACCCTTCTGCTGCATAGAATTCCATTGTGTAAATGTACCATAGTTTTTTGATCCACTCATTTACTGATGGGCACTTAGGTTGCTTCCAGCCTTTGGCTATTGTGAATTGTGCTGCTATGAACATTGGGGTGCATAGGTTCTTTTGGATTGGTGTTTCAGGGTTCCTAGGGTATAATCCCAATAGTGGAATTGCTGGGTCAAAAGGCAGTTACATTTTTTGTTTTTTGAGGAAATTCCATACTGTTTTCCATAGTGGTTGTACCAGTCTGCATTCCCACCAAGAATGTACTAGGGTCCCCTTGTCTCCACAACTTCTTCAGTACTTATTATTTGTTGCTTTATTTATGATGGCCATTCTCACCAGTGTGAAATGGGATCTCATTGCAGTTTTAATTTGCATTTCTCTGATGGCTAGTAATGCTGAGCATCCCTTCATATATCTCTGCAGCCTCTGCGTGTCCTCCTTAGAGAAGTGTCTGTTCAAGTCCTTTGCCCATTTTTTACTTATGTTATTTGTCTTCCTGGAGTGGATTCATGTGAGTTCTTTATATATTTTGGAGATCAGACCCTTGTCTGAAGTATCATCTGCAAATTAGTCTTCCCATATGGTTGTTTCTATTTTGATTTTAATGCAGTTTTCTTTAGCTTTATATTTTGTTGAGATCCCATTTGTTTATTCCTTTATTTATGTCTCTTGCTCTAGGAGACTATTGGTAAAAATATTGATGTGTGGAATATCTGATATTTTCTTGCCTGTGTTCTCCTCTAGGACTTTTATGGTATCACAACTCATATTTAAGCCTTTTATCCATCTTGAGTTTATTTTTGTGTATGGTGTAAGTTAGTGGTTAGGTTTCTTTTCTTTTTTCTTTTTTTTTTGTTTTCATGTAGCTGTCCAGATCTCCCAACTCCATTTGTTGAAGAGGCTATTTTTGCTCCCTTTTATGCTTCTGCCCCTTTTGTCAAATATTAATTGACCATAAGGACTTGGGTTTATTTCTGGAAGAAGTCCCCCTTTTCAACAGTGCACGGTAGTGGCTCTGAACCTGAAAGTAGAAGTGTCACTCTTTTGGTCGTTGCAGTGGTAGCAACACCACAACCTGCACCCATGTTTCCCATTGTATACTCAGAGTCTGACCGAGTCAATGTAGAACGTCAGTCCTGGCTCTCATGCCATTGCTTACCCTTCTCTCCATGATCTTTCGTGCTCAGGTTCTCTGATCATTGAAATGTAGTGAAAAACTATCAGGATGTTAATACCCTCCTTCCATTCACAAACATCATCTTGCCAGGACTTACAGAAATCATGTTGAATCCGAATTGGTGGTTGAATCCCATTGAGTAATGGGATAATAATAATCAGTCAGACACACCAAAATCAAATTCAGATTTGAGGACTATCAAATGTTACAGATGGTAAAGAGTTAAGGATTTTAATATTTGTTATATATGGCACTATGTGAAAAATTGAGAAAAGTAAAATTATATGTATGGGTTTTAATTATACAGTACATTCACAGGAGAATAATGCATTTTTAGAAGGATTCATTCTGAAAAGGCTGTGTTAGCACTATTTTAAAAAGTGACTACACTAAAAAATAAATTGTGACAAACTAATTATTCATCCAAGTTAATCTTTCATCTCAAGAAACTAAGTTGTTCTTGGGGAAATTACCATCATCTAACATGTGCTTTCCTGCAGTGGAAGAAGCTGAAATGAAATGGGGCTGACATTCTTAGCTATTGTGGCCCATCTATGTTTATTAGAATTACCATATGATCATCACAGAATGGTTTTATAATAAATAAATATGTACCTACTGAGAATCTCCATTGATAAAAGTTAGTGGACACATGGGGTGATGTTATAGAAGAGAAATCTAAATTATATTTTCTATATCATCTCCATATTAGAGAACATGCAGGACAACAAAGAACAGCACTTAGTATGTTTCACAAAAGTTGAGATTTCTAGGCATCTCACTGGTATATACTATGGTAAGCACTCAGTAAATGTAAACTGTTGTTTTAAAACAGTAACATACCGAGAGCATAAATATTTCTGTATCACAGATGATCAGTTTTGTACTTGCCTTTCTTGTAAGAATTTACAAAATATTTAAGAAAAAAATGAATCAATACTATTTGTTATTAAAAGCTGTCCTCCACTACAAAATGACTGGTATTCTATGCAACTTCATTGTGATTATTTTCATAGGTTTGGTGAGGACTCATTAAGCGTGGGACTACCCTTTCTTTTATTTCCTGCCAATTCATACGTTCTTCCTGCTGAGGTTTGGGTAAAGTTGGAATTAGAGGTGATTCATATTAAAGTTGGAGATACAGCTCGTAAGCAGTTCAAGCTACTTAACCAAGCACAGTCCATGTACCCAGGACAGGAAAACATATGTTTTCTCCTTTCTTCAACTGCAACAGATTTGGAATCTTTGGAACCTTAGATTATTCAAAACCAAGACACGGATTTTAATTATAAAGTATCAATCAGTGGTTATCTTATCTCCATCTCTTTTTCAACTACTTTGTAAAGAATACAATCATATTGTATGGCTGAGTAGTATTCCACTGTGTAAATGTACCATAGCTGTTTTATCCACTCATCTTTTACCTTTTGTGACAGCAAGATGGACGTGGAAAGTATTGTGCTGAGCCAAATAAGCCAGTCAGAGAAAGACAAACACCATACGATTTCACTAATATATGGAATGTAATGAACAAACTGAACTAACAAGCAACAGAGACAGGCTCATAGATCGAGACCAGGATGGCAGCTCTGGTGGTGGGGGGGCAGATGGCGGGATCCGGCAAAAAAGAAAAAGAATTTGCCCGGGCTGGTGTGGCTCAGTGGATTGAGTACCTGCCTGCAAACCAAAAGGTTGCCTGTTTGATTCCCAATATGGGCATAAGCCTGGGTTACCAGCAAGGTGCCCGGTAGGGGTGCATGAGAGGCAACCACACATTGATGGTTGCCTCTCTTCCCCTCTCTCTAAACGTAAATAAAATTTTTTAAAAAAGAAGAAAACTCATGGACACAGACAACAGCATGATTACAGGGGGAAGGTGGATGGGTGGAGATGGAAGAAAGTAAAGGTGATAAATGGTAATGGAAAAAATAAAATAAAAAGTAAATTATTTTTTAAAAAAGAATACAATCATAGAGAGAGCAAAATCCTCATCGATTAAAACTTTTTTCTTTTTTCTAAAGACTTTTAAGTATATTTTATTGATTATACTATTATAGTTGCCCCATTTTCTTCTCCCCTTTATCCCTTCCACCCTGTGCCCCCCTCTTGCCAGCATTCCCTACCTCCCTTAGTTCATGTCTGTGAGTCATACATATGTTCTTGGGCTTCTCCATTTCCTATACTATTCTTAATCTCCTCCTGTCTATTTTGTGCCTACCATTTATGCTTCTTATTCCCTTTTTCCCCCATTCTCTCCTCCACCCCTTCCCCACTGATAAACCTCCATGTGATCTCCATTTCCATAATTTTGTTCCTGTTCTAGATTAGTTTGTTTTTGTTTTTAGGTCCAATTATTGATAATTGTGAGTTTCTTGTCATTTTACTGTTCATAGTTTTGATCTTCTTTTTCTTACATAAGTCCCTTTAATATTTCATATAATAAGGGCTTTGTGATGATGAACTCCTTTAACTTCACTTTATCTGGGAAGCACTTTATCTGCCCACTCATTCCAAATGATGGCTCTGCTAGACAGAGTAATCTTGGGTGTAGGTTCTTGCCTTTCATGACTTTGACCACTTCTTTCTAGCCCCTTTTTTGCCTGTAAGGTTTCTTTTGAGAAATCAGATGATAATCTTATGGGAACTACTTTATGGGTAACTCTCTCCTTTCTCTTATTGCTTTTAAGATTCTCTCTTTCTCTTCAGTCTTGATGTGTCTTGGTGTGTTTATCCTTGGATGCAATGTCTTTGGGACTCTCTGAACTTCCTGGATGTGCATGTCTAGTTCCTTCACCAGATTATAGAAGTTTTCCTTCCTTATTTTTTCAGATAAGTTTTCAATTTCTTGCTCTTCCTCTTCTCCTTCTGGCACCTCTATGATTTGGATGTTGGAACATTTAAAGTTGTCCCAGAGGTTCCTAAGCCTCTCCTCATTTTTTAAAATTCTTATTTCTTCATTCTGTTCTTGTTGAAAGTTTATTTCTTCCTTTGGTTCCAAATTATTGATTTAAGTCCCAGTTTCCTTCCTTTCACTGTTGGTTGTTTCTCCTGCCACCACAACACCCACAGGTTTTTATAGTCAGAGGTTTTGAAGCTTTGCTTTTCCACACTGGAACCCTGGGTTGTGGGATCTGTCACTTCCCAGTTGTTCCTCCCAGCTTATCTGCATGCAAATATGGAACTTCCCAGTCAACCAGTCAGTGACTTGCCAGGGGTCCTCTCTCTGCAGCTTCCTGTCTCCACCCCTCTACCAGTCTGGATGAATGTTTCTTCTTTAATTCCTTGGTTGCCAGACTTCTATACAGTTCAATTTTCTGGCAGTTCTGGTTGTTTTTTTGTTTTTGAATTGGTTATTATCCTTCTTCTGGTTGTGCAAGGAAGCAAACCATATCTACCTATGCCCACATCTTGGCTGGAAGACTTAAAACTTTTTCTACCAGCTTGCAAGTTTGAGATAGTGGACCTGTAACATTATCATAGAACTGCACAAAGTTGCTATATCACCACAAAAATTAAATAGGACACTTAAATAATCTCACACTAAACAGTCCATTGAGTAAGGGGAGGAAGTTGGGGTCTTGGTCATTATTTAGGAATAAAAAAGTCACTATCCTGTTCAGAAAAAGTACTTGAATATTTAAATTTCTACTTAATAAATAAAATGTAAAATGACATAAAATGGTAGTACAGTGTTATGAAAGCAAAGCAATTGGGTTGATCTCAAAATGTCTTACTGTAAAATCAATGGAGTTTTTTGTTTTTCATTATTTTTTTTCTTAGAGCTCTCAGACAGCTTTCGATCATTTTCAAGGTCAGTCAAAAAGCTCTAAACGTTAAGTTCAAACCATGTTGATCACAAGACCTCCCTTTCCTTTCTCTCTCTCTTTTTTTAAAGACACCATTTATTTTTGTTTTTAGAAAGGGGAAGGGAGGGAGAAAGAGAGGAAGAGAAACATCAATGTGTGGCTGCCTCTCCCATACCCCCTACTGAGGACCTGGCTCGAAATCCAGGCATGTGCTCTGACTGGGAATCAAACCAGCGACTCCCTGGTTCACAGGTTGGTGCTCAGTCCACTGAGCAATACCAGCCAGGGCCCCTTTCTCTCCTTAATTTTTATTTACTTCTGGCAGTTTGGGCTACCAGTATATCCAAATCATATCTTTCAGGAAGTGAATTTGATCTTTACATTCCACATGGTGTGAATCCCACCTATTACAACTTTCTAGTTCTTTGACTTAGGGAACATTGCTTAACCTCTACGAATTCCTTCTTGGTATTTAAAACAGGAAAATCACAGTGTTGCAAAGACTAAAGATAACATAAAAGAGAACCTAGTGTAATATTTGGAACATAGTAAGGGTTAATAAATGTTTTCAATTTTCATTGTTTTAATTATCATGGACAATTTACAACCAGATTTCACTACCAATATGTTTATGAACTTGTTTTCCTACATCTGTGTTAGTTAAACTAAGCCTTGAAGTGATTCTGAATCTCGTGGGAAGATATCTCCATGGAGATAATGGCAGTGAGTGGAGATACTGAGGCAACCACAGTGCAAAGTTGTCAGGCTCTGATCTGGCACTAACTGTGGGAATGAAACTTAGCTTCTATTGTTAACTGTGTAAGTAGTTGATTGAATGACCTGGTAACAGTCAGTTGGCTATTAATTCTACATCTTATTTTTTTCTGAATTGTACCAAATAGGGAATACCTCTTTTCACTCTTTATTAGAAATAATATTAAGGTTGTTAAATAAGGGTGTTGATTTCAGAAGCAAGTGTCAAATAAAATGGGAATCTCCCTTACTTAAAAGGACTAGTTGACTTTTAAAAAAAAAAATAATACAGTGTTCAAGTTCCTGGAGAGGCAGCATTAATTTGTAAAGACTTATTAACAATGACTTCCTCTAACAAAAGACTTTGAATATCCTACTAATTATCTTCCATGTAGCCAAATATATTTTTGAATGTGTAACTAGTGAAGAAGCTTCTTCCTGTTAACATTATTAAGTTGTCCAACAGAAAATTTAACCCCTAACTCCAATGCATATTATACGCACAGTTCTCTTTTTGGTATTTGAGACCTTTCTATTTTACCGAAGCTCAAAGATTTTAGAGAGAAAATGTAAGCATTATATATGACCTTGTTCATTACTCTATATTACTGAATCAATTTGATCAGAAGCAACACATTTAACTGAAATTAAAAAATAGAGCCTCGATTAATGTGAAAACTTAGTACCAGAAACACCTGCCTATAAAAACTGCATTGTTAGTATACACGCATGCTTCATTATGATGACAATTTTTGTTGATCTTGTAGAGGACATATTTTCCTTTATTTCTTATATGGATTTTTATTATTGATATGGACTGTTTTGGTTTAAGGAAACAGGTATAAAAGCTGCCTTATGTCTAATGCATAAACCACAGTTGTTCAAAACTGAGAATTTTGTAATTAACAACTTGAGCCAAATTTCAATAACTAATTTATTTTTATTGGTAGAGGCTTATGCATGTGTACTTAACCTTATTCTTTCAAGTAAACAGTGTAAATCAGTATAAGAATAAGTTTGTCCTAAATTTCCAAGCCTATATTGTATTAATCCCTGTTTCAATACTGAATTCCTTAGCTATTTACTAAAGTCTTGAGGCATAGATTTTTGAGTGTAGTCTGATTCTAAGATGAAATGTTGCAAACAATGAAAATACCTGTTTTAAATATATATGTACATATAGATGTACATATAATATATATATGTTTCTATATTTTGTATGTATTATACATTAATTATACTTAACCAGTTATCTATTTAACTATATATACATATATGCATGTATATATGTCTATTTCATGAACATTTTCTTTCCATTTTAAATATTTGATTATAGTATCATTGAATTTCACTTAGACAAGTTCTTGGAGGAGGATTTAAAGAATCCTTGTTTTCAGGAGGACATACAGAGGATCCAGAGACATATGAAAGGATCCTCAGTATCACTAGCCACCAGGGAGATGCAAATTAAAACCACAATGAGATACCACTTCACACCAGTCAGAATGGCCATCATAAACAAAGCAACAAACAACAAATGTTGAGGAGGATGTGGAGAAAAGGGGACCCTAGTGCACCATTAGTGGGATTATAGACTTGTGCAACCACTATGGAAAACAGTATGGAATTTCCTCAGAAAACTAAAAATGGAAATGTCATTTGACCCAACAATTTCACTGCTAGGATTATATCCTAAGAACCCTGAAACACCAACCCAAAAGAACCTGTGCACCCCAATGTTCATAGCAGCACAATTCACAATAGTCAAGTGCTGGAAGCAACCCCAGTGACTATCAGTAAATGAATGGATCAAAAAACCGGTACATTTACACAATGGAATTCTATGCAGCAGAAAGAAAGAAGGAGTTCCTAACCTTTGCGACAGCATGTGTGGATCTGGAGAGCATTATGCTAAGTGAAATAAGCCAGGTGGTGAAAGAGAAATACCATATGATCTCACCTTTAACAGGAACCTAATCAACAAAACAAACAAGCAAGAAAAGTATAGCTAAAGACATTGAAATTGAGAACAGGCTGACAGTGATCAGAAGAGAGAGGGGAGGGGATAATGGGGGAAAAGGGTGAAGGGTTTACAGGAACAATTATAAAGGACAAATGAGCAACGAGGGTGGTGGAAATGGGGAGAGAGTTGGGGAGGGGTGTGGTGGGGGGGTGGGGGAAAAGGCAGAAAACTGTACTTGAATAACAATTAATTAATTAATTAATTAATTTTAAAAATCCATGTTTTCAGAGTCAGGTTTTGCAATGAAAACATACCTTCCACTACCTATTTTTCAATAATTAAAAATATATTTAAAATTTCCAGCTGATTCTTTAATATGTAAATATGAATGTGTATTTATGTATTTCAGATTGCTACATGTTATGTATTTTATACATTTAACTTAATATATATTTAACTAAAATATTTTTTACCTTGATCTTACTGGGTTATATCTACTATCTAAATCTGTGAGACAAGTGGTATAGTTGCCTTTCAACTCGGAACATGCTCCTGATTACATGATCATATTTTGTCCATTCAGGTCCTGGCCTTCCATCAGCTTTTCTGCTTTGAGTAATTTACAATGCATAAGAAATATTCTTCTATTCCTGTAGTAAGTGTGATAATTTTCCAGTATCTTAAAAACCCTAACTTGAACTGTTCTCGATGAATAGAGTGGTTCAGAATAGTCTCGTTGTGAATCGTCATATCTGTTCCTTAGGTATTTCTCATGTTCTGTTTTTTATTTAATCTTTATTATATTTTTTCATTACCATTTACTCCTCTTATACCCACTTCCCTCCTCTGTTGTCCATGTCCATGAGTTTTTTCCTTTTTGCTCAATCCCTCCACCCTTTCACCCCCCATTACCTGTTATCATGCTCTCCATCTACGGGCCTGTCCACATTTGCCCTGTTAGTTCAGTTTGTTCATTAGATTCCACATATGAGTGAGATCATATGGTATTTGTCTTTCTCTGACTGGATTATTTTATTTAGTATAAAGTTCTCCAGGTCCATCCATGCTGTTGCAGAGGGTAAAACTTTCTTCTTTTAGGGCTGAGTAGTATTCTACTGTGTAAACGTCCCATAGTTGTTTTGTCTACTCATCTACTGATGGACACTTGGGCTGCTTCCATATCTTGGCAATTGTAAATAATGCTACAATAAACAAAGGGGTGCTTATATTCTTTCAAATTAGTGTTTTGGGTTCCTTCAGATATATTCTCAGAAGTGGAATCACTGTATCAAAAGGCAGATCTATTTTTAATATTTTCAGGTATCTCCATACTGCTTTTCACAGTGGCTGCACCAATCTGCATTCCCAACAGTGCAAAAGGGTTCCCTGTTCTCCACATCCTCACCAGTACTTGTCTTTTGTTGATTTATTGATGATGGCCATTCTGACATGTGTGAAATGATATCTCACTGTTTAATTTGCATTTCTCTGATGATTATTGATGTCAAGCATCTTTTCATATGTCTATTGGCCATCTGTATTTGCTCTTTGAAGAAGTGTCTATTCAGGTCCTTTGCTTATTTTTTAATTGTGTCATTTGTTTTGGGGGGTTGAGTTTTTATAAGTTTTTTATAAATTTTTGATATTAACCCCTAATCAAACATATCAGTTAATATGTTCTCCCATTCTGTGGGTTATCTTTTTATTTTGTTGATGATTTCCTTTGCCATGAAGAAAACTTTTTAGTTTGATGTAGACCCATTTGGTTATTTTCTCTTTTGTTTCCCTTGCTTGGGGAGATATATCTGATAAAATATTGCTACGAGCAATGTCCAAGATTTTCCTACCTATGTTTTCTACAATTTTTATTGTTTCAGGTCTAACATTTAAGTCTTTGATTCATTTTGAATTTATTCTGTGTGGCGTAAGAAGTTGGTCTAGTTTCATTTTTCTGCACATATCTGTCCAATTATCCCAACACCATTTATTGAATAAACTACATTTAGCCCATTGTATATGCTTGCTTCCTCTATTAATTGACTATAAAGGTGTGGGTTTATATCTGGGCTCTCTATTCTGTTCCATTGATCTATGTGTCTGTTTTTATGCCAGCACCCTGCTATTTTGATTACTATGGTTTCATAGTATAGTTTCATATTAGGTAGCATGATTCCTCCAGCCTTGTTCTTTCTCAGGATTGTTGTGTCTGTGCAGAGCCTTTTGTGGTCCCATATAAATTTTTGAAATATTTTTTCTAGTTCTGTGAAATATGTCATTAGAATCTTGATAAGAATTGCATTGAATCAATAGATTACATTGGGTAGATGGACATTTTAATGATGTTAATTCTTTCTATCCATGAATATGGTATGTGCTTCCACTTATTTGTATCTTCTTCAATTTCTTTCTTCAGTGTCTTATAATTTTCTAAATACGAGTCTTTTACACCCTTGGTTAGGTTTACTCCTAGGTATTTTATTCTTTTTAAAGCAACTGTGACTGGGAGTGTTTTGTTAACTTCCCTTTCTGTTACTTTGTTATGGGCATATATAAATGCAATTAATTTCTGGATATTAATTTTGCATACTGCTACTTTCCTGAATTCACTTACCGATTCTATTAGTTTCTTGCTGGAATCTTTGGGGTTTTCTAAATACAGTATCATGCCATCTGCAAATAATGACAGTTTCACTTCTTCCTTTCCAATTTGGATGGGGTTTTTTTTTGTTTGTTTCTTTTTCTTGTGTGTTTGATGTGGCTAGGACTTCCAGTACTATCTATGCTGAATAGGAGAGGTGAAAGCCAACATCTCTGTCTTGTTTCTGATTTAAGGGGAAAACTTGTAGTGTTTTCCTGTTGAATATTTTGCTGGCAGGGGGCTTGTCATATATGGACTTTATTATGTGTAGGTATATTCCCTGTAATTCCACTTTGCTGAGAGTTTTTATCATAAATGGATGCTATATTTTATCAAATGCCTTTTCTGCATGTATTGATATGATCATGGATTTTTACCTTTAATTTTTTTATTGTGGTGAATCACACTTACTGATTTGCAAATGTTGTACCAACATTTCATTCCCAGAATAAATGCCACTTGATCATGGTGTATGATGTTTCTGATGCATTGCTGTACTTGGTTTGCTAATATTTTGTTGAGGAATTTAGTATCTATATCCACCAGGGGTATTTTCTTTCTTTGTAGTGTCTTTAACTGGGTTTGGGATTAAGATAATACTGGCCTCATAGAAAGTTTGGGAGCTTTACCTCCTCTTGAATTTTATGAAATAGTTTGAGAAGGAGAGGTGGTCTTTTTGAAATGTTTGGTAAAATTCACTTGTGAAGCCATCCAGTCAAATGCTTTTGTTTATTGGGAGTTTTTTGTTTGTTTGTTTGTTTGTTTGTTTTATTTTTTTTATTACTGCCTGAATTTTACTAGTTGTAATCTGTCTATTCAGATTCTCTGATTCTTCCTGATTTGGTTTTGGAAGATTGTATGTCTAGGAATGTATTTATTTCACCAGGTTATCCAGTTTGTTGGCATATAGTTTTTCATAATATTTTCTTACAATCCTTTGTATTTCTTTGGTGTCTTCTTTTTTTGTCTTGATGAGTCTGGTTAAAGGTTTGTCAGTCTTATTTATCTTTTCAAAGAACCAGCTCTTGGAAAGTATTATGCTAAGTGAAGTAATCCAGGCAGTGAAAGACAAATACTATATGATCTCATCTATAAGTGGAACCTGATTAACAAAACAAATGGGCAAGCAAAATATAGCCAGAGACATTGAAATTGACAACAAACTGACAGTAACCAGAGGGGAGGGGAGAGGGAAATAACATGGGAAAAAAGGGAAAGGGATGTAAATGAACATGTGTGAGGGACCCATGGACAAAGCCAAGCACGGGGGGTGGGGGGGGGCTGGATTGATAGTGGGAGGCGAGCATGGGTAGGGCAGGGTAAAGTGGTGGTGGGGAAATGCAGACAACTGTATTCAAACATTAATTATAAAAAATTAAAAAAAAAGAACCAGCTCTTGGATTCATTGATCTTTTGTATCTTTTTTTTAATTCTATTTCATTTATTTCTTCTCTGATCTTTATTATTTGCTTCATTCTATTCCCTTTGGGCTTTACTTGTTCTTTTTCAAGTTTCTTTAAGTGTAAAGATAGGTTGTTTATTCAAACTTTTTTCTTTTCTCTTTCTTTCTTTTTTCTTCTTTCTCTTTCTTTCTTTCTTTCTTTCTTTCTTTCTTTCTTTCTTTCTTTCTTTTTTCCTTGAGATAGGCTGTATTGCTATCAATTTCCCCTTAGGATTGCTTTCCCAGTGTCCCACAGATTTTGGATTGGTATGTGCTCATTTTCATTAGTTTCAAGGAGGTTTTGATTTCCTCCTTGATCTCGCTCCTTGTTGACCCGTTCATTGTTTAATCATATGATTTACAGCTTCAGTGTCTTTGAGTGTTTTTCAGTGTTATTGTGATTGATTTCTAGTGTTATATTGTTGTGGTCAGAGAAGATGCTTGATATGATTTCAATCTTCTTAAATTTATTGAGACTCGATTTGTGTCTTAACATGTTATCTATCCCAGAAAATATTCTATGTGCACTTGAAAAGTATGTATATTCTGCTGCTTTGAGGTGAAATGCTCTGAAGATATCAATGAAATCCATTTGATCTAGCAAAATTTAAGGCTGCTGTCTTAAATGGATTTAATGTCTTAAATGGATTTAAGGCTGCTGTCTTCTTGTTGATTTTCTGCCTGGAAGATATATTCATTAAAATCAATTTGGTGTTAAAATCCCCAACTATGACTGTATTTCTGTCACTCTCTCCCTTTTATGTCTACTGAGATTTGTTTAAAATATTCAGATTCTCCTTTTTCATTATGTAGTGTCCTTCTTTGTCTCTTACCATAACTTTGGTTTTAAAATCTATTTTGTCAAATATAAGGACTGCAACCCCAGCTTTTTTTCCTCCATTTGCATGAAATATCTTTTTTCACCCCTTTACTTTTAGTCTGTGTGTATTTTTCGATCTAAGATAGGTCTCTTGAAGACAGCATATATATGAGTCTTGTTTTCTTATCCATTCAGCTACTGTATGTCTTTTAGTTGGAGCATTTAAGCCATTTACATTTAAGGCAACTATTGATAGATACATATTTATTGCCATTTTATTGTTAGACTATTTTCCTTTGTTTTTTTTCTTTCTTTCTTTCTCTTTCTTCTTCTCATTAAAACAAGCCTTTTAACATTTCTTGCAGTACTAGTTTGGTGTTAACAAACTCTCTTGCCTTTTTTTTGGGGGGGAGGGGGGAAGCTCCTTATTTCTCCTTTGATTTTAAATGACAGCCTTGCTGGGTAAAGTAGCCTCAGTTGTAGCTCCTTGCTTTTCATCACCTTGAATATATAATACTCCTCCTTTGCCCTGAAATGTTTCTGTTGAGAAATCAGATGACAATCTAACTGGTACTCCCTTGTGTGTAACTACCTGCTTTTCTCTTGTGGCTTTTAGGTTTCTCTCCTTGTCTTTAAGCCTTGTCATTTTAATTATAATGTTTCTTGGTGTAGGCCTCTTTGAGTCCAACCTGTTTGGGACTCTCTGACCACTTTTTCTGTTGGAGAATGAACAAGGAAAGGGGAAGGAAATTGCACTAAGGAACATTCTAGCTCTTTTTCTATGCTTATTATTTTAAAAAATGCACTCTTGCCCTTGCCAGTGTGGCTCAGTTGGTTGGAGCATCATCATGTGCATCAAAATGTTGCCGGTTCAATTCTGGGACAGAGCATGTACCTAGGTTGTGGGTTTGATTCGCCAATCAGGGGAAGGCAACAATCAATGTTTGTCTCTCACATTGATGCTCTCTCTCTCCCCCTTCCTCTCTAAAATCAATAAACATATTTTTAAAATTAAAAAATGCTCTCTCATGGTAAAATTAGAAATTTGAGAGTGACAGTTATATTACATAGCTCTCAGTTCAGACATAGACCCAATATACTGTAATTTTTTTTTTAAGTAAGAGAACCCACCTTGGCCTGGCATTTAGTGCAGACTTCCTCACCACCTTATCCCAGGTGGTGTACTATTAACTACATGTTTCAAAATAGCTACTTGTTTATTAATGACATCTATTTTGGGTTCCGTTTTGTTTGAATTAGTTTCATAACACTTTTATACAGAAGCTGATATTATCCAATGCCGTGAGTTGGATTGCTGGTTTTCCTGCTGCTTCGTATCCATTTAGCGTTAGGGCTATGATCATAAATGCTTAAAGGCAAGACCTCTCAGTGAGAAAATATGAGCACAGTACGAGCTGTGTTTTGAAAATTGATTCTGGAATACATTTCTTTTAATGTCAAAGATGTATAATCTTGTAGAGGTGAGTATGTTTGGAGGCTTTATCATCCAAAGTGTAAATAGGAGTGATATGATTAAGGATGTGTTAATTCATACTATCAGATATTCCCTCTAAATCTTTTCTAAGATACAAATATTTATGATGTTTCTTGTTGTTTTCACTTTATTAATTTATTAGAGTATTATATATAATATTTTATATAAATACTGCATCAACTATAATACTAGTTTAAGAAATTTATTTTGATATATAAATATACTGACCTGTTGACATTGTTACAACTTTAGGTTCAAAATTAATTCGATGGTTATTGATAGGTATTATTATTCTGCTTTCTAATAATTGCCATCTCAAATAAATGCTTTCTAAAGACAAAAATATCCCTGGCTTAGCATTTCTGCCCTATTAATCACATACTAAGATCTCTCTTGGATGTCAGTAAAATGCTATAATTCAGAGCACAGCCTATGAAATGACTTTCAAGTTGGCAGGCAATCTTTAACAATAAAACACACCTGATATTTCACTTTTATAAATTCATTATACCACACAAATGTGATCTTATTAATTGGCAGATGACTACAATTGTTCAGTCATTCTCCAGAATTTGCTACTACAATTTAGTAACAGAATATTGAGTAGCCAACTATGCTATAGTATTTGTCCCAACTTTTATTTATACTCAAGTATAGTCTATATTCCTATAGTGCTTTTGTTTCTGTCTCCTCAATTAAGTAGAAGGAAGTGTTCTAGAGCTTCTATGTCAGCTTTCAAGTGCAACAGTCTTTAATTTTTTTATTTAAAATAAAATTGTACATGGCCTTTAATTAAATATAAATGTTATAATTATCTTTAAAATATTTGAAATGATTAGACACAAAACAGTGATATCCTCTATAGCATATGGATTTTTAATATATTCATCAAGGTTGTCTATGCTGTACTTTATCCATTTACATAATAGTCACACGTAACCTTCACAATTAAATATGTTAAGATACTTAAGTAAGAAACAATATAGGGGAGGGAATTTCAGGGGAAAAGGTGAAGGGTTGGCAGGAACAAGTATAAAGGACACATGGACAATAACAAGAGGGGGTGGAGGGTGGGGGAGGTGTGGAGGGTGGGGGGTGGGCTTGGATGGGGTAAAAGGCAGAAAACTGTAATTGAACAACAATTAAAATGAAAAGAAAAAGAAAAAAGAAACAATATAGAAAATGATCATTGAAATTTCCTATTTGTGAAATGTTAAGTGAAAAGAGAAGAATGTTAAATAACAAATAAAGCATATTCACAACTTGGTTTCAAATATCACATACCTAAAGGAAAAAGACCTAAATAATATTGAAAAATCCATTATTAATGGTTAACTCAAGAAGTAGAGAGTCAGGTGGCCTTTATTTCCTCTTGATCTCATTCTGTATTTCCAAATCCCTTGTAATGTGTATGTTTTACTTTGAGAAATGTTTAAGAACTGTGCCTTCTCTTTAACAGGTAAGCAATGCTAAGCATTGTTAAAATATTTAATTTTTAAGTCAATTTCTGGAAGATCAAGGCTGGCAATAATAATACTGAATATATTACAGGAAAGGGCATTTTTTTAATCCTGAAATAGCAATGATAAATATTATCTTTAAAGCACTATATAATTTTCAAAGCAATTTTATATCCATCACCTCATTGGGCCAATCCTCACTCTAAAGCTGGTAAGGCAAAGGTTACCCTCATTTTGCAGAGGGGAAAATTGAACTTCCTGAAGTTTAGCAATTTGCCTTCCTTAGTAGTGCACAAAGTTATAAAGTAGCAGTGCCAGAATCCAAATTTCTTTCCTGCCCTGGACAATCTGGTGCCTTCCTCTATGCTGCAGAAACTGGACAAGTCTAAGAGTAAGTGCAAAAATGAAAATAGTCCTGGCTCTTCCTCTAGTCACAAATTTTCCTATTGTCCTTCCTCACTGGAGCCCAAACCAGGAAAATCACGTTAACTACTTTCTTCAACCCAAAAGAGATGGACACATTAAACAAGTTCCTAGGTTTAAAAGTAAAATCTAGATTGTCTATTTTTTTTACCATTTTCCAGTTTGCGTATCTGGTGTCTTATCAACTTCTCCAGAGAGCCATGCCTCCTACCTAAAGGTCTGCCTTGCTTAATAAACAAACATTGACAATGCTGATGAGTTACCTGAGTTAAATAATATACCAATCTAAGTTCACATTGTCATAATGCTGATATTCAGGAAATTATATCATTTTATTTATACACACACACACACAAACATTTACCACGTCAAACTTAAGTTGTGAATTTTTTCCAAACTAGAATATTATTTATTTAATTTGTAGCCTAATTAGAACATTTGGCCATGTAATAAAAGGTTATAGCTAAAATTCACAGAAAATTCCCTCCTGTGCTACAGTGGACAGTTTTAATGCATTTCTACAAAGTTTCTGTTAAGTATAAAATTATTTTGAACAAGGCACTTGTGAAATCTGCCTTAGTATTTTTATGCTTCCGAAATATTACCACTGTAATCTGCTTTTTAAAATAGTCTGACATGTACCAAGTTCTCTTTCACCTCCTACAAGAAAGCAAGAAAAAGAAACCATTCGTTTTTAATTTTGGTGAAAGGTTTTTGATTCAAGAATTAGTCATTCTCTGCCATTTCAGTTTCAAGTGAGCTGTGCATAGGTGAGATTCCTTCTGTATGACTCTGCAGTTGTCACATGTACCGCCATTATTTTCACTTTTCATTTGGGATAAGTAAAATCAAAAAGTTGGTTTTCTTCTATTTCTTAGTTCGATCTTCATTTCAAATATCCAGTGACTTCTCAAAAAAAAAATAATATGGCTTTGGACTGTTTGATAACATACATTGCCAGGAAATGGTGATTCTGGTTTTCAGTTAAAAAAATAAAATGGGAAACCCATGCAATAATTACTATAGCAATTTTTTTCCATTTATCCCATCAGTTATTCATATTGGTGAATGTTAGATTTTGAGACTATGGATCCAACATTGCAAATATCCAGAGAAATAAAAATAATATGAACTATGCTTATTCCGTGCGAAATGCTCTTCTAAAAGCGAATGGATCAGCTCTAAGAGGTGGGCATCACTGCTACCTATTTCACAGGTGGGCAAACTGAGACACAGAATGACTGAATAAATTGCCAATGGCCGCACAGCTAGTAAGGCACAAGCATAGTATTTAAAACCAGGGTGGTTGTTATTGTGAGAATCCACATTCCCCACCCTTACAATGAGCAGAATGGTCTGGATCCCCACTGTTACAGGCACATTTAGTTGCTTTGTGGAAAGAAAAGAGGTAAGGAGAGAGAGAAGGGGTGAGGGAGGGAGGGAAAGAGAGCTAGGAGGGAGGGAAGGAGGCAGAAGGGATGTCAGAATTCTGCAGGCCTGTTGATACTACTGTGTGCTATGACTTATAATGAAGTTCAATTTAAGGGCTTCTAGAAATTTCAATCGAGTAAATAATTTTACATTTTCCCAAGGGAAGTTTCTGGAAATATCAGAAAGAGACAGCAAATGAATTTCTATTGAATTAACTTATAATTCAAATACTATAGCATCTCACATTTGGCACAAGAACAATTCTGGTAATTTTCACAATATTTCTACCTTTTCTTAAAATTATTATGAGATACTTTTTCACCCTCCCTGCTTAGTTAGTTTTAGTACCTATTCTTTTTAAAAAAGCCCAAACGTGTTAGTAAGGTTTTAAGTTAGAGTTAAATCTTTGGAAAATTAAAATAAAATTTGGAGTCTGTAACAGAAGGGAAGTACCACTTCCCACCCCACACCCACCGTTGGCCATTTCCAGAGATACTCCAGCAAAAAAGGAAGAACTATTCTGATGGGTTAAATTTGACTGGACACTCATGGGGCCACATCTTACCACCACCTAGGGCCACTCTATGTTTAAATGTGCACAGCAGCAGTGCCCACATTCTTTCCTGCCCATGGCCTGATCCTGGAAGATAAGGAGACTGAAGAGCCTGGAAACCTGGACCTCAGTCTCCTCTCTCTTCCACTCCAGGCACCAGGGCAGGCTTTAATTTATCCAAAACAATGAGCTTTTGCCTTTTTCCCTGTTTCCATGCAAATGAGTCAGACTCCATTTGGAGCCTGCAAAATCCTGAATGCTCCCTCACTAACGTCTTCCTTTACTACATTCTCAGAAAATGGAAACATGCCCCAGGTAAGCCTTTCCCCCAGCTCTGAACTCAGGGTTATCAGATGCGTTCTATATCTTAACAGGAAATTTGTACTTATAGTTAACACTTACTCTGCATTACTCTGCAATTAGAACTTATTTCTGTCTTCATTTAAAACCCATAATTAAATGTACAATGGCCCAGGTGATATTTCAAAAATCACGTTTAATCATAGAAAGTGCAAAAACATTCTTTGGGATTTTTCTTGATGAGCATCATTATCTATCATTGAGAGGTAATAGTAGAAGTCAGTGAGTAATTCATCAACTACAATCCTGTGGGAACCAAAAATAAATGATATTTTCCCTTCAGTTGTTGACTTTCAACAATCGTAGCCAAGACGGTTAACTTTGCCAGAAAATCACCAATAAATATCAGTGATGGTAATTGCGGGCTATTTGCTGCCACAAGTTAAAAATAATTAGTGAGCTTCACTTTGACTACCTGTCAAGCATTTTGACATCTTGGAACACAAAGTGTTGTTTAATTCTAAAGAGTTTTATCTGTTGAATTGCTGTGAGTCATTCCTATGAGGAAATGACCTGTCAAGTCACAGAACAAAGTGTGTGAGGACTACCATGACTTGGGATTGCTAAAGAGGCCTTCACGTAACTATTGTTTCAATCTGTGGTTGCTTCCAATCGTTTGAAAACACCACAGTAAAATCTCAATATAAAAAGCTATTTGAATTTACTTTCCAGAATAATTTGCAAGGCATTCTCTCTCATTCATATTCTCATTAATTTCTGTCTCTCTCTCCCTCTCCTTCTGTCTCTCTCTCTCTCTCTCCCAATGAGTCTCAATCTTTACTGTAAATCAGAAGACTTGTCAAAACAATAATTGGGGGCACCTGGAAGCTGGAAATCTGAATTTCTAACAAGTTCCTAGGAAATATTTTTGTGGCTGGTACACATTTGATGGCCCACTGCTCAAAGAAAAGGATGTGGGAATTCGGAAAGTGGAGTGAGAGAGCTCTGGAAAGCCCCAGCCAGCCGCTCTCTGATCACCCTCCTAGAGCTGCCCAAGCTGTTAGAAAAGCAACCACTGCTGCCCCAGAGCGCCTGTGGAAAGGGAGCGGCCCTCTGGGCGAGTGACTGGCCTGGGACCACAGGTGGAACACTCCCGCCTCTCCCACTCGTGCGTGTTACCCAGTTTACAGCTAACGAACCATTTACCCTCTCAGCTTCAGTCTTTCTAGGATTCAAAATACTGACGGTAATTTCTCTTTTTTGCTATTTAAAAAACACAAATGCGATGTTGCTTTCCCTGCATAAAAATCCTTTGGATCCTTTATCTGTTACTCTGATATAGTAAAAAAAAAAAAAAAAAAGAAAGAAAAAAAAAGCGTATAAACACTCAACAAAATCTCTCTCCATGAATGTTAAGCTTAACTATGTAGCTAAAAATGCCAGGTAACTGTGCTCTACTGCCTGGGGCTGGCCACTTCCCTGGCCTTTAGGGGTTGGAGCCATGTGGAAACCGGTACTTTAAAAGAATCTAAAAACACTGTCTATCTGCACCCCCTCCTCCACCACCAGCTGGCTCCACTTTATCCACTATTCTTCTCACTCTTTCCATATCTAGCAACAACACCTCCTCGGCTGTGATTTCAACACACAGCCCCATCCCATCCCAAGGCCCTTGCATTTACAATTTCATCTGCTGCAAATGTTCTAGAAAAGTAATCAATACTCATACCAACAGAATATGATAACAGAAGGCATGATAATTGAAGGGAATAGAGTACCCTCAAGTCTGTTGTCAAATGTCACCTCATCAGTGAGGTGTGGTCATCCCAAGAGACCAATGGCGGCAAATGCAAGTGCACACGTTTACCCTTGCACACGTTCACACAAAGCGCTATCCCAGCCCTGATATATTTCCCTCCATTTCTTTCCCCCAGACAAACATTACATTTTGCATTGGTTTATTTTCTGTCTTTTTCCCAGGTAGAATGCAGGGTCTTTCCCAGGAGGGTAGGGTCTCAGGTTTTTCATTGCACAAGCCTGCACTAATCATTGGCACATAAGTGTCACTCAGTAGATATTTCCAGAGTGAAAGAAGGACAGGTGATATATCCTTGCAGTTGGCTATCCGCTGCAAACTTTGGCATCCTGTATTCTAGTCATTCTTAACTGTCGGCGGTTCTTGAAAACCACCACTGCTCATGATGCCTCTGCCTAGAATGTGGATTTTTAAAAACGTTTTGCTTTCTTTCGCACCCTAATGTTTTCATCACAACATGAATCAGGTATCCTGTTCTCCAAAGTATGCCATGATGGATGTCACTTAACCTACTCTTCATGGCATATTATTCACTGCTTCTGGCATCAAAAGCACAGAGATGGAGTGCCTGGCACGTGGCAACTATCCATAAATGTTGAATAAGGGAACACCGATCATTTAATTGTTTTCTCATAATAATAAGCTATTCTTCATTGTTGTGCACTTCCTAAATTGCTGGGGGATTAAGAGTAATAAGGAATGTTCCTGAAAGTCAAGAGAATAGGTATTTATGACAATAACCGGTTAAAAGATCAAGCAAGCAAGTCTCAAAACTATCTAGAATAATTCTCAAAGGAGAGGGGAGAGGCTTCCAGTTCATGAAGCGTAGTGAGTAACAGAGATGCTGTTGTCCCATGCTGCCATGCGTGAACCTCTGCCGTAGGAAGCTCTTCCGTAAATCAGGGTAAAATTCTTCAGAAACCCTCTTTCTATACTTTGCCTCATCTGGCATCTCTTCATGTGTACTGAGGAATACATTCATTTTACTGGGTAATTAGTCTAGAACTTAGGAAGAAAGATGTTCAATCCAGTTCTGCCGGAACAACAAAATACCACCCACTGGGAAGCTCACGGTTCTGGAAAGTAGGAAGTCTAAGAGCAATGTTCCAGCATGGTTGCCTTCTGCTGAAAGCCCTTTTGGGGCTTCATAAACACACTTTCTTCCTGTGTCCTCGCAGGAAGAAAGGTCAAATGGCCTCTCTGGAGCCTCTTTTATAAGGCCCTAATCCTATTTGCGAGGGTTCTACCCCCCTGACTTAAGCATCCCCCAAAAGTTTCATCTACTAATACCATCAGGTTGGACATCGGAATTTCAACATACGAATTTTGGGAGTGTTATTGGTGGGAAAGGAGTTCTTGTGGTGTTGCCAGAAAAAGAATTTCCTGACATCCTCATGGGAGGATGGGGCTCTGTGGTGTGGTTTATTGATGATGTAAAATTAAGGGGGTTCCTCTCCTGACTTCCCAATGTCCGATCTCTGTTCCACCATGGAAAAGGTCCAATCTTGTCTTCAGGAAGGCCAACACAAAAGCCAGTGTTCAGAGTTTCTGCTTCATGTTAAAGTCCAGTCCAGTCCAGTGTCCAGCTAGCTTAGCATGCGTTTCCAGCTATAGCCCATTGCTGTGCTTTGGTATTCAGGCTCCCTCCTGGAGGCCATGGGCCACCTGGCTGCTAAGGCCACATGGCCATGGAGAGAAGAGGTGCCAGTGCAGGTCATGAGCAAGAGAGATGATAGATAGATAGATAGATAGATAGATAGATAGATAGATAGATAGATAAAGTCTTTTAGGAGGCTAAGCTACATGCTGTAGGCCCTGGTAGCTGCTAGACCCACATGGTCACATGCCCACGTGCCCACAGGGGAGAGAGCACATGAACAGATGGGTGACTACATCACTAGGTGGGAAAGGGAGAGAGGGAGGGAGAGGGATGGAGAAAGAGAGAGATTGCAAGCTTCTTTTTTCCACTGGGATTATATTAGCTTGGGCTTGGGGTAGACCAGGTGCGCTTTTTCAAAATGACTAATCAGTTTCCCAAGCTTTTGTGGGCTTTGGATGGGTTCACATCTCCTAGTTAGACTGGCAGGCCCCTGTGATCCAGCACCTCACCCTGCACCCCCAGCAAACTGGTACCAGCACTGAAGGGGGGATGGAAGAATGTTAATCCTCCTGTGGCAGAGCAGTGCTGTGCTCCCCTGAAATGTGACCAGCTGCAGCTGACTGCTGAAGCAAACAGCCTCATGCTCCCCATGTTATTAAGCTCAACGTCTAAGTCCGTTTTCTAGCTAAATACCATCAGTAATGGGACACACACATTTGGACCATAGCAGATGCTTCAGAGTCAAAGCTTTGTTTTCAAGTGTATAATCTGGGAAACAGGCAAAGTTTGGAGATATTATGGTATTATGTGGGGCCTAGTCTAGCATGTTTGATGATGGGAATGGCCCATTCCAGCAGAGAGATCCTGGACCCAAGTGAGGAAAAAATGACTGGGCTTTGCGAATGTGAGTGTTTGTCTTGGCAAAAAGGGTTTTGGGTTTATTTCTTCTGTATCTACAATAGAATTATGCCTGATGTTACAAGAGGACTTTTAAATAGGAAAAATCTGATTTTTTAAATCTAGCATTTAATAATGCTATTTTTTCCAATCCCAGTCTCTGGAGAAAACTTTGAGAATATCTTTTTGTAATCTTAGAAGATGAAACCTAGCAAGCATACCCAGGTTACTTTGGGTAAGAGCTAAAGAATATGAATTGTGGGTTGAGCTAGAAATACCATTGCCATAGCAACATCCAAAGATTACATAGAAAAGACACAGCTCAGATTTTTTTTAATGGAGATGATTAACAAGACCTCTTTTGATATACTTCTGAAATCATGAGGGATAAGATGCATTAAGTTTGATAAACTGTTCTGGTAGCAGAGGTGTCAAACTCATTTTCCCTGGGGGCCACATCAGCCTCACCATTGCCTTCAAAGGGCCGAATGTAATTTTAGGACTGCGTAAATGAAGCTAGTCCTTAACAGTTAAGCGAGATCTCTGCGCTGCCACTGCGAGATCTCTGCGCTGCCACCAGGCAGAAACAGGGTGCTGGGCCGGAGTCAGCTCATGGAACCTGTGTTTGCTACCTGTGTGCTAAAGGTTTGGGATAAACTAGCATAAACTTAAGATCAGAATTAGAATCTCTAGTCTAGGCTGAGCACATTCTGTGTGGTGATTAGATTTTAGTGAACTAGAGCTGATGTGATGTCACTCTGTCTTCATTGTGTGATGATAAAATATTAATGGTAGTATAATCAATTATATAATGATAATTATGGCTATTATTAATAAAACAGCTCCATTCTCCTTGTCAAGAGAGATTTAATATATTTTATGAGGACTCAATTATGTGCTTCAGTGTTCTTCTGTGATACCATATGTAGCCTTTTGAAAATACGGGCCTGGGGAAATACTGATAGCATCAATAGAAGTGATTGTAAATTCTTCCTTGAAAAGGGCATATTCCAACAAGCTCACTGTCTTGTTCGTTAAACTGATCTCCCATCCTAAATAACAAACCAGATCAGTGTCCAAACTTACTGCAAAGATTTATGTATCTAATCCCATTCTGTTTTAGTTTAGATCAAGAACTTCTCCAGTATTATTTTATAAATCCAGGCTTGCTATGGTTAACAAAGGCTGGCCCAGGCCACTGGCCATGCTGTGCTTCTCTTTATACAATGAAAGTTTCCTGAATAGCAAATAAAACTCATGGCTCTTACTAGCAACAAATGCACTAAAATTGCTAATTTTCTGACCATGCTAAAAATATGAGTGGTTTCTTGACTCCACTTAGAAAATCTGCCTCTTCTATGGCATACTCTGGTGGTCACATCTTTGTTATCTGGCACAAATAAGCAGCTTAAATAGAGGACCACATGGCTAAGGAGGAAGAGATTGCCAGAAATTCCATTTAAAGAGAAAATTCTAATTAGCATGTTTTTTCAGCTTGAGGTTAATTAATGTAAACCTGAGTTTATCATACATAGCAATATACCCACAGTATCACATTTCTCCTACCATATACTAACTTTTGCCTCTAGTTTTCTGTGTAATATAAGCGTACACTCAGAGAGAGAATCACATCATTGATTACATTAAAATAAGTTGCTGCATGACCGCATAGAGAAGCATTAAGAAATAAGCCAAAATTAATAAGGTGTGGACCAAGTTTGAAACCAGGCATTTCATGCCATATCATTGGAATGGAACCTGATTGTCCTTACAAATAACACCTGTTCGCTCCGTTCTCAAACCAATTAAATACACAAACCCTAAATTCCTTGGTTCTTCTAACCTGTTTAGTGTGTGTTCTGAAGCCAAAGTAAAACTAAACTTTTTAACCGTCTTCTGAGGACAGTGGTCATGTTATAAATCAAGTGGAAGTATTAAAATCTATTTACATTTTTGGCCATTGGACCACAAAATTTATTCTCAGAGTCCTAAACATGAATGCAGTCATGGTAGTGTGGGACTGGGGTCTGCCTACTCGTTCATTCAGCACTTACTGAGCTGGGGCTTCATGGAAAAGACAGTACACGTGGGTTAAAAAACGCTTCAGGAGCTTGCTGTCTGCGGAGTCAGGCCTCTGATTATCACTCACATCGGAGTTTTGAATCAGAAAGAATTAGTAGAATCAATATTTATTAAATTTTTCACACAAAGAACCATAAGGAACACACAAGGGAAGACTTTTCCTATCGAAAAATACAGGGTGGATCAAAGGTAGATTTATATTTGTTCCTATGGAAAATAATGCGATAATTAATAAATAATAGTATAAGCATAAACTCTGTGTTTCACATGCTCACAACTGTAAACCTAGTTTTGTCCCACCCTAAGGCTTCTCTGTAATAAATTAATATGTATCTTAATCATCTATGTTTCAATTGAAGAAAAAATTAATCTAACAAAGTTATTCTGTAATTTTCTTACACTGCTTTAAAAACTTTCTGCTAATTCCAGGCTTTCTAAATTGAAAAACATGAGAAAAGGTGAGTAGTCAATAAACTTTAAATTTAGGAGAGTGACTGTTGCAACCACTCAAGGCCTGGCAGGCTCGTGGTGTTCATGCAGATGGAAAAATATTCACGGAGCCGTTGGGATACCCGACACGCCTTTACACGCCTGTGGGTGAGCCACGCACACTGCAAGCTGCGTGTCTGTCTGCATGTCTCATGTCGTGGCCCCTGCTCCCCAGCGTGGCACCCGTCGTGCCACCTGTCCCCTTGCGTGTCTCTCATCATCATCGCCCCCAGCAGGGAGTCCTACCTGTTTAAGTTCTAGAGGGGAAGGCAGCCAGAACACTGCCAGAACATTACATAACATCACATAATTCTGCGCATGCGAGCCCGCTTCATGTTACGGGAACAGTTTATGGGACCCAGTCTCAAGGCTGCGAGAGCACTGGTTATCAGGCCCCTCCAAGGCTGTGGTAACACTGCTTCCCGCAGCTACCCCGACCTGGGTGAGGAAGCCAGGCTGCCTCCACTTACTCTACGGTGTTTAAGGTGGAACAGACAGGATGTTGTTTGCACTGATTTGACTCATATAACCCTGTCCTAGTCATTGCTTTAAATAATCAACAAAAGAGAAAAGCAAACAAAATGTAACCAGAGCCATTGAAAATAAGGACAATCTAGCAATAGCCAGAGGGGAGGGGGGGAGGGGACAGAGGGGAGAAGGGTTTTCAGGAACTACTATGAAGGACACATGGACAAAACCAGGGGGGAGGGTGGAAGCGAGGGAGGGAGTTGGGTTTGGCTGGGGTGGGAAATGCAGACAACTGTTATTGAACAACAATAACATAATTTTTTTTTAAAAGTCCACAAATTTAAATGCATAATCTCATTAAAAAACACCTTCACAGACACAACCAGACTAACATTGGACCAATACCTGGGCACAGTGGCTGAGCCAAGTTGACAAATAAATTTAACAATCACAGCGAATAAATAAATAAATAAATAAATAAATAAATAAATGTAAAAATCAGCCAGACAGTAAAATATTTTCCACCTTTAAATATTACTAAACCTCCTGATAAAATTTTCCAGATTAATCTGAGCGGAATTAAAATGTGATGAAGGAATGAGGGTCATCTAAATTTACTTTCTTTAACTTCATAAACAGCAACACATTTTGTACAATTTACTTAACTTCAGAATTTTCATTTGTATAATTTAAACCAGAAGAAGTACCTGAATTGGTCTATTTCTTCTCTAAAAGTCTAACACTAAATTGTTATTAAAATGTATTCTTAAAATTATTAATAAATGCCTTCATAATTATCTCACATAAATACTGAGATAAATAGCTACAAAAAGCTGACATGTCTGAAATGATTATGATAACAAAGTATTATTTCTAAAGGTGTATCTCAGGTTCAAAAGACTTAAACAGTGCAGATATAATGTTTAATGCTCTCTGTCCAAAGATAAGAACTTACTATCAGAAACATATGAATAACCTCATCATGAATTTGAGATGCTCTCTTCATCATAAAACAATAAGAGTACACGAGACTAATTCTCCTTTCATTGCTGATGTTTCTACTGCATTTCTTATCTTATAGTTTCATAATATAACTGCATTTAAAGGGTGCTCTTAAGCATTTGTAAATTAAAGAAACTCAAGGACCCAATCTGAGCTTCCTAAGTAATAATAAAGTTAATAAAACTGCAGCTCATTGGAATCTAGTATGTTACTGGATTTTTTGCACAATTAATTCTTCAACTGATTTGCTTGGATTCTGGACACATTGCTTAGTGCCTAGGTTATGTGAGCTTGTGAAGAAATTTTGATATATACAACCACTTCACAGGGACCTAATAACTGTGTGTTTGCCAAATATTTTGTAGAAACAGGAAGAACAAAGAAAGCTGGATTTCCTTAAGAGCCACTGAAGTATAATATGCATTTAAGACTGGGTAATTACCAGGGAGAAACAGGCCTGCCAGCAGAAGTCAAATACAAGCAATTTCCTTCTTTGCTGAAATCTGTCCTAGTTTCATGTTAAATTATGTATTAAAAGAATATTGCATATTGGAAATATGCATATTGGAAATATTGCAATATTGGAAAATATTGCATTTTCCAATCATGATACTATTATAATGGATGTGATATGTTTCTCATCAAAGACTCTGTATTCACAACACATGATAAAAGCAAAGGTATAATTATAAAATATTATACTCAGCTCATTCAGGTAGCAAAGTATATTCTAAATCTCATGTAATGGGCAAATACATGTACTGCGAAATGGTATTATGAGTCTCCAGTATATTTGAAAAATGTACATATTTTTATATTAAAACCACTTTTCTACTCTATCTTAAATTATAACTACATAAATGTAACACATTAACTTTAATTACAACTTATTTTCACCAATACGCCTTTTCCTCAAGAAGAAAAATACATGTGTATGGATGTTTGGGAGAGTTAGATGATTGGCAGCTTTTTAAAAAACTGTCCAAGAAAGTTAGAAGTCATGAATTTCCATCCTGCATGAGCAGGTAATCAAAATCATTCTCCCATGTTTCTTTAAAATAAGGCGCCATATGTTGTATGGTATGTCCTTATGTTAGTAAAACATTCTTGGGAAAGAGGAGAATCTGGTACAGCAGATGTACACAAATTCTGGTCTTATAAATTTTATATCGAAAGAAGGTATCAAAGTGAAGTAAATATTTTTATTAACCTTAGAATTAAATTTGAATTTAAGTTTAATTTCTACAGCAATCTTTAGAAAGTTTTATTATTCAATCTTTCTTGGAGATAATTTATAATTTATTATGATGTTTTGGAAATTTCCATCCATTTATAGAATCCAAAATTTTGCCTAAAACCACTAATTAACTGAAGTCTTCTTAGACCACCCACGAGTCCAGAGCTGGAGTTTATCCTGTAGGGAGCCTCATTGAGAATACAGCAGGGGGAGTTCTGGTTGAGTACTTTATAGATGGTGAATACAATGAGCAGCTCGCAAGTTCACTCACGATTCTGAACCCATGAAGTCAGTAAAATGCCAAAAGAATGACTACAGTTACTAGGAAGAGTGAATACTTTAGTCAACTCACAGTCTCTTTGAGGGAAAGTCACATTTAGTGCATAAATGTAAAGAAATAATTTTTTGGAAAAATAATTCTAGTGACAATTACAAGATACCGAATGAACTCTGAGGTTTCCTTTTTTTGCTCTGTTGAAGGAATTCAGAGCCAGTGAAAATATTTCCCTCTAGGCATTGGCATGATGGGCCTGTTTTAACCAGCAATTACAAAAGTTGGCCAAGTGCTAGATCTAAGTAAGTAAATACTGGGCAAAAATCAGTTTCTCCCCCTTGTAGGAAACCTGGATACATTCTGTCAAAAAGGAGAATTAAACAGGCAAAGGGAGGTTTATTCAAGACTATTGCAGTAGAGGAAAGAAACTAGACTCAGTTCTACTATATCGAAAGTGGGAGGAGAGTTCCAACACTGGAGTGAGCTAGTGGAATGGTCCTGGGTGGAGACTGGTCAGTGTGATTAGCTCATTGGTGTTTGCTAAGTGGCACTTCTTGAAGTTGGGTTTACCCTCCCGGGGAGAATGGGGGTCCTATCTTTCTTAATTTTTACATTTCAAAAGGATGGCTCCCAGGTCCTTAAGGAAAACATTCCTTAGTTGAAAAATTGCCAGGAGGCTGGAAGAAGATTTACATGTCAAAGGGGCAGAGAAACAATTTATGATTGCAAGTTTTCTAAAGTAAATGCTCTGAGGAAGGGGAGGTCTCAGGCTCATCATAAGGAAGAAATCTGTCTGAAGTTGAAGGCCGTCTTGGTTAACCCAAACCTGGAACACAGACACAGATCTGTTTGTCAAACCTAGAGAAAAACCCATGGTAACAGGTAACCCCTCAACCTACCATGCTCCCCAATCTAACTTAGAAAACTGACTTACAATCTTCACGGAGGCACAGGCGTGCATGCCAATGTCACGAATGTATCAAGTCAAAGTGCCGTTTTCGGACACTAGACTACAAGCTTCATGAGGACAACCATTCTGTTTATATTTTAACCTCAGGACCTGCTGTAATGGCCCTGATCTCACAGTACCTTCATCATCACCTGATCAAACAAACTGCCCTCTAAAATAAACTCAGAGAAAGGTGGGGACATGGGAAATAAGAATGTGGGAAATTACGAAAGTGTAAAGAGCCTTTATTTTGATAAACTGAAGGTTGTAAGGGAATATGATCTAAAGCCAGGTATTCCTACAATGTACAAATTTTCTAGTAAATCCTAGAAAACTAAAAAGGGGCACACCCTAGGAAGGGGGCTCACATTTAATGTACACTACATGCTGTATGGTAGACACTGTGTTAACAGATCCGACTGAATCCTTTATCTATGAGGAAAGCATTGTAAACCCCACTTTGTAAGTAGGGAAACTGACACCTATAGGGGCCATAGAGCTATAAAACAGTGAGCTACGATTTCAACTCTCACCTTTAAGGCCTGAAGTTATAAAGCCATTAAACTTGGCTGCCTTAAACTTAAATTGTAATAGTTTTAGAGAAAGAGAAAAATAATGAAAACTTTTAACTTTGAGTATTAGATGATGTCCCTAAGAAGGGATCACCCTCAAAATATACATAAAATTGACAGAATATTAGATGTACTTTTAAGATTACTTTCTTTTTTTTTTTAAGATTTTATTTATTTATTTTTAGAGAGAGGGAATGGGAAGGAGGCAGAGAGGGAGAGAAACATCAATGTGTGGTTATCTCTCATGCTCCCCCTTTGGGGGACCATGGCCCGCAACCCAGGCATGTGCCCTGACTGGGAATCTATCCGGTGACCCTTTGGTTCACAGGCTGGCACTCAGTCTAACGAGCTACACCAGCCAGGACTAGATGTATTTTTAAATGCTAGAAATAAGGACAGCTATAAAGCAGGCGGGCAATGTTTTGGGATACCTTCTAAAACTTTTGATGGTGGTATCACCGCAAAGAGATGATGTCTCTTGGCAGCATCATCAGCTTATACGTTGGATGGACATGGAGATGAGGTTAGTGGGACTCTTCTCGTGAACTTAGGACATTGTGATGCTTAAGAAATATGTTTGTTTATTTGATTCCATTACTATGTAAAAAGCCTGCTTCAGAAATCAACCTTTTGGGGGGTTTTTCAGATACAGTTTGGGAATGCTATGAAGTCTATCCTGCAAGAGATGTGCTGGTAATTCCTTTGCGTCCCTGTATATCAGCAGGGAATACTAAAACCTCTGGTGCCAGTCCCTTCTGGTGAAAGAAACCGTTTAAAAGAGGAGGATACTCTTGAACTGGGGAGCGACGTCTGAGACAAGAACAGGCAGGGAGAGGGAATCCAATTAACGGTTTAGTTTATCTGAAAGCCTGATGAAATTGAAACACCCTTGTTAAGCTTATATGAAACTTATTTTTCAAAATAATGTGGCTTGACAATTTTTCTTAAGAATTTCATGTGAGAAGAAAAAATTAGTCAGCAAAAGACTGTCTTTGTTTTTTTTATATGTATTTCAGTGACATCCTTTGGTGATTTCCTTGACTTTCCATCTGAGTGGTTTTACCCTTTACCAGAAAAAAAAAAAAAAAAAAATGAAGCATGCTGGGAGGAAGTAAGGCCTGTACTTCCCAGGCTGGCATTCTCTCAAGTCTTCTGGAAAACACCATTCTACCACTTGTACCCTATAGAACCATCTATTAAAATGAAGAGCCCTCTCACACAGCTTCTTAGAATAAAGCCTCTGCACAAAAATACAAGGATATTATTAAAGGGATCACATACAAACAGGCATATTTAAAATAATTATTAGTTCATCATCATGCCCCAAGCAAGACTACAGGGTTGCTTGGCAACAGAATCAAGCACCCTTAACTAGAACATGCATGGGAATAATGGTGAAGCGCGATCCAACCTGAGAAAAGCCAACTCTTTGAGATAAATCTTTGTGAAAAGACAATACATCATGGAAAAATTAATTTTTAATGCAAGAACTGTGTCTGAGAATGGTGTGCCATTATTTCATAGCTAAACATGAAACCACTTTCTATAGAATAGACAGAACAATGATACTTTCAACCTTTACATAATTTAGGGACTTAAAAAAGATTATCAGGGTTGGCTTGATAATACATAATATTTCTATGGGCATTTATTATCTTTAAAACTTTAGAGGCATATAAAGGAAGATATTTACAAAAAATAAGTAAATACTACAGATATATCTAATTAACTACTAATAACCTGAGTGTTCTACTTTTATGTCACCGTGTATAATTTGATAATAAAAACACAAAAATCAAAAATTTTATTCTTATTTTTTAATGCGAAATATATATGCGTTATCTATCTAATTCCCATTTCCAGTAAACAAACAAACAAACAAACAAACAAACAAAAAGCCTCCCAAGCGCTGTCTCTTTGGGAATACTAGATTAACTGAATTGACTAGTTTAACTTAATGGGCTGGTTTTATGCCACAACACTGGTAAAAGCACAGACTTGCTTCTATCAGTAATAATGGAAACAAATCCAGTCCACGTGCTCTCAGGTCAGGGGTGTCCAACCTTCTGGCATCTCTGTGCCACACTGGAAGAAGAAGAGTTGTCTTGGGCCCCACATTAAATACGTTGTGATACGTAGTCACACACAAAAATCCCTTGTTTTAAGTAAATCTAGGACTTTGTGTGGGGCACAGCTGTCCTGGGCCACAGGTTGGACTCCCCTGGATGTAAACACACAACAAATTCAGAGAATAAGTCCAGGTCCTGCATAGGGAGGCAGAAGACGGCTGCGCTGATCCTAGTCCTGTTTCTGTCTTGAACAGGTCATGTGACCATTGTAGACCTCACACTCCTCCTTTTAAAAAGAACACTTCCAATGACCATCACCTCTCAGTAGCATCATTCTTATTTCTCTCATGGAAGAATTGGTTGTTTCACTGAATTTGTTACTTAGCCACTATCTTTATGTGAGTGTTAGAAGTACCAGGTCCGTACACTAATACTGTTCGCATGCCTGGCAGAAAAATGTTGTAACTGGCTTCTTTTTGGTCTTCTTTGTTTCTGATTATTTGTTGCAGAGCTGATTTTTAGTTCTGGGAGCTGAAAACATGCAAGTGCAGATGTACTATGCTTCAGCCCTTTATATGAAGCCATTCTGTTTCAAAACAACTGGCGTTTTTTCAAAGTCTCTAGAAGATGGTTAGTTGTGCACATCTGTTTTCCTTTTCTGGAGCAGTTTCATAACATCATCAAAAGGTCATCCCTAAACAGACAAGATCAACAACAGAATCTTGGACAACAACCAGTCCACCATAAAAACAAACCCCATGGGCTATTTACAGATGTTAAGTATAAATAGGCAGCAGAACACAAGAGTGTGTTGAGCGGAGGGGAGGGGAGTGAAATAACTTGCGGACTGAGCAAAGAAATAATTTTACGCTTCATAGTGTGGACTTGTTGGGGCCGACAGCAGCAAACAAAGCTGGCTCCAGTCACTGGCAAAGGGTGCATTAACACAGAAGTAGGAAGCAACAAGTCTGAGAGGCAGAAGCACGGGCCACACCCACACTGGATCCTGTATGCCATGTCTAACACAAAGAGAAATTGATGTCAGTATTTTCATCACAATGAAGTGAAAGCAGATTTTAATCCCACTATTGATGTCGGGCCAGGGTTTTCATTGTGCAACTGAGGATGTAGCCCTAAAGTACTGGCTGCTAAGCAGTAGAGAAGATCCTCCTTTCATCCCACAGAAATAGCACTTCTCCTACTAATAATTCTAAAGGAAGGGAAAGTCTTCAACAGAAAACACATTAGTGCTGAATCACAGATATTTAAATCCAGAAACAACACTGATATAATAAGCAAGTTGGTTTAGGAAGAGAGCAAATTACAGAAATCATCAATGAAAACTTTGCACCTGTAGTTAAAATTTTTTTAATTATGAACAGAAATGGGAAATTCTCTACAATTTGTGTTTTATCCATGATTCAATGAAGTGGCTTTACTGGAAGCTTTACCAGAGCAAAAATTAACCTGCTGGGGAATGTGGAAGCCATTAACATGGAAACTGTGATTTAAGACAGGGACATACTTTTTGTAGCAAAGAATTTCAACAAATTTGTAAGAGATTTTGTGGTTAACACCAAAATCATATATAAATTTTAGAGGATGGAATATATAAATATTTACTTAGAGGAACAGTCATAATACATTACAGTAGTAATGCATTATAAACTAACAGCATATTTTGCAATGAATAATATTATAGTCTTTTTTTTTTTTTTGCTTAATCCCTCCACCCCCTACCCCCAGAGCTGTCAGCCTGCTCTCTATCTATGAGTCTGTTTGAGAGAGAGAGAGAAAGAGAGAGAGAGAGAGAGAGAGAGAGAGAGAGAGAGAGAGAACTCATGGACATAGACAACAGTAATTGTGGGGGCAAGGGAGTGGGTGGAGGTGGAAGAGGGAATAGGGGAGATAAATGGTATTGGAAAAAACAATAAGTAAAATAAAAATTAATGTATTCAAAAATAAATATTGAATTCATTACCTATACAGAGTCATGTGTAAAGTAATAATCTTTTTTATGAAATAAGTGCTCAAAGGATGGTGGGTTAAGCACAGAGCCGTAGTAGCATCCAGGTGATTCACACACCAGGTAAATGACCTCTGCGGGCTCTTCCACTCCACATGTATATGCCTTTGTGAAATTTTCAATAAAATGAACAAATATTTATTGAAAATAATAATAATAATAATAATGCTATCATCTTTGTGGTCTTTTCAAAAAGCCTAGTTTTAAAGTATTGTTTCAAATTTGTGACACAAGAAGCTTAAAATCATAGACATCAGATCTCTACAATTCAGCTTCTGGTGCCCAAGCGGGGCAGGCTTTAAAATGGTGCGTGGACGAGAGCATGTGGGAACCCGTGCGGTCCTCGCCCTGCGTGAACCCCAGTATGCGTGCAGTAATATGCGGGAGGCGCAGAGCATTCGTAAGTTATGCTGTGCGGGCAAACTTCTACGCAGGAGTAGCAGTCACCTTCAGCACTTTCCTTTCTAATTAATTAGAATAGACCTTGGGCAACACTGTGATGTGCCTGTTTCATGGAGCTCTACTTTCCAAGATGCTTTTCCCCGTGAGCCAATTTACTCTTCTGTTCTCTGTGTCACTGACCACATTTGGCTGTGTATAATGCTTACCTGTGTTCTTGGCCCAAACTTTCGGAAAAAAATCTTTTACTTTAACTTTTTAATTCAATTTTATGTATTTATATTTACATATTTGTTTTGTGTATTATAAAGGAAATTTAGCCTTTATTTTTGTACATATTATGGTACAAGAAATGTTATGTAACCATTACAAAACACAAGGACAGTTACAAGGTACTTCAGTACTTACAAGGTACCCATGTATAATGAACATCCTTATTTTTCCCTCAAAAATTTGGGCAAAAGCTGCACATTATACACAGCAAAATATGGAAATACCCTCCACAGTAGCTTTATGCCCCAAAGTTCTTTTCCTTCCTATGCTTTATCAAAACTTGCTTTTGCATCATTCAGACTGAGGAAAAATGACTAAAACCTTAAAGTCTGAGAGTATTTGCATTTCAATGGAAAGTAAGCTAAAGGGATGAGGTTTAGAGATCAAGGGGTTAGAGGTGACTGTCAAGTTTCAGTGGGTAAGATGGGAAGTCATTTTTAGACATCAGAACTGTTCTGAATCTCCAATCATAAGAGCAGTTCCTGCAAGCCATATTGTCGGAGAGAATTAATTGTATGAAAGGCCCATGATACCAGAAATCAGAAATAAAAATCCTTCCTTAGTCCATAAATTGGATATAGTTCACTAAAGAGACATGAAAATTGCTCCCACTTTCCTGAACCCAAACCAGCAAACAGGGAAAATGAGTCAGATAAGGTGGACTTGGTGTTGCTGAATGACTGGGAAAATTTAGTGTGGACTACAGATGGAAAGTGGATGCCAAGATGGTGTGTATGTGTGTTTGTGTGTGTTTGTGTAGAAGCCAATCCTGTCATCAGAAAAAGACATTTAAACCCACCAAAGTTAACAACACACTAAAAAGAAACTATGAATTTCAACATCATTTTATTGCTAAATTGGGTCATATTTGAAGGATGAATCAATAACAATGACTTCTTCAAAGGTCTCCTATGGCTACTGATTTTTTGTGTGTGGCACTGATAGGCAAGGGGTTTGTTCTGAAAAGACACAAACAGGAAATACTGTCAGTCAAGAATTTGGATGGTAGTAATTGAGCAAACACTAAGATATGACAGAAAGCACTGTTTTCTTTGTCTCACGTACAAAATTAAAATGAAAGAGTAAAAAGTCTACATGTTATTATTTTACATTTAGCAGTTATATAAATGAAAACAAACTGATCTTTTACTCATCACCATAATTCAATTACCAAAAAAAATTTGTTTTGAAATGATTCCTGAACATGAATGCATTTCATGTTGGAATCAGATAGCAAAACTAGACTCCAATTCATTTACATGGGTCAGTATTTAGTAGTTAAAATCAAGAATTAATTTTATAAGATTCCATAAGTTACTATTTTTTAACAAAAAGTGGGATTTTGTTTCTTTTATCAGATATTCTGTTCTTGGCTAAGAAGTGAAGAAAAAGTAGTAGTTTCAGCAAGTCAGCTTCTTGCTGTGCCTGATGGCTCTGATAATGAATTAGGCTTTCTCTAGAGCACAGTAGCTGTGAATCAAAGGAAAGCTGGCACTGACATTGCACAAAGAGAGGGGCGTCAGGACATAGCAATCTGCTTTAATTTTTCGGCGTTTAAAACAGTTACTGTACTTTGCATGAATTTTACAATTATTGTAAATCATCCTTACTGCGGAATTTATGATGCTGTAACATCAAAACTTATGAAGAAAGTATAATAGGCTTCACATATCTCACTTCGGTGGCATTTAAATTCAACCACTAAATTATATTGTTTCATAAAGTGGGAGCAAATTGTTGTGACAACAGGCAGAAGCTGACAGGAACAAAGATTTTCCTTCTCTTTGCTGTTTGATTGTGTGTGAGCCTAATCACTCGAGTTGGCCAATTAATGGCAATGCATACAAAATTTTCCTAATCACTAATTAATGAACTCTGATGTTACTAGTTTTATTACTGCTAAAGCTTTCACTAATTGTCTTACCTTACTCATCCTTTTTTCCCACTTTACCTTTCTCATTCTCAGAAAGTCCATTTCATTAGCTAGTCAGATGATACTTGATATAATCAGAGAAAAAGCAAAGAAGAATGAATGTAATTCCAATTAGTATAACTATTAAATCACCAAGATATGCAATGCCCAAGTATACATCAACAGATGAATGAATAAAACAACTATGGGACATTTACACAATGGAATTCTACTTAGCCATAAACAAAGAAGAAAATTTTACCCTTTGCAACAGTATGGATGGACCTGGAGAACATCATGCTAAGTGAAATAAGCCAGTCAGAGAAAGAGAAATACCATATGATTTCATTCATATGTGGAATTTAATGAACAAACTGAACTAACAAGCGAAATAGAGACAGATTCATAAGTAGAGAGCAAGATGACAGCTAAGCAGGGGGAGGTAGGGGTGGAAAGATTGAGTAAAAAGGGAACATGGTTCATGGGTGTGGACAACAGTGTGGTGATTGCCATGAAGGGGGAGTGTAAGGGGACTAAATGGTAATGAAAAAATATAATAAAAGGTAAAACTAAAAAAAAGAAGCTTTGAAGGTATTAAAACAGAAGAGGGATAGAAATAATAGTTTACTTCTAGGAAAGCTATAGGATATAAAGGGAACCCAAAATGACAACAGAGATAAATTTCCAGGGATTTAATGTAGTTGACGCACACCCAATATGTGTCCATGGGTAAGAAGCAACCAGTAAAGAAGAATCAATAGTTATATTTCTGGACAAATTAAGTTGTCAAAATGAGCTAATAGTGCACTGTTTACCGCAGCAATTCCTTAGGCTTTCTTTGTCTCTTATGCTAGAAGTTATATGAAATTACCTGAGTGACAGCATGACAATGACTCCAGCATCATGGGACATAAAGCAATGAGAACTCAGAGCAGGAGAGGAGATGAGTAAAGAAGGAAGGACAAAAAGAGATAAAAGAGCAGAAAGATGTATCTCTTGGCTGTCAGGTGCCAGGAGAGTTTATTTTTGCTCTTTAATCTTCACAATGCTCTTGTCAGATGGTGTTAACATACCCATTTTAGAAATAAGGAAGTGAAGCTCTTCAACTACAGATTACACTTCAGTATTTGCCAAGTTCTCAAGCTTGTGATGGAGACAGTTGTATATGGAATTTCAATCCCCGACCAAGTGAAGACAGCATTATAGAAACGCAGTTTTGACCAAAATTTAACTACATTAAATGTTGCTTGTTCTCTCCAGGATGGTAGTCCGTGTTTCAAGAAGAAAAATAATTCTTTTCTCTATAACAACTTTTCTGAGTTGTTTGTGCTAACTGAAGGCTTTGGTTTTTATAATCGCAAAATCCTGGAATTACATGCAAAATGCTGTGAACAATTTATTTTTTTTTGTTTATTTAATTTTAGCTGTCATCTGATCCTCAAAATTCAATCACATTATCTAACAATTTACATTAAATGAGGCAGTGAATGCCTCTTCTGCATCCAAACACTATTTTAATTATTTTCTATCCTTACAATTTCCTGAAAACATCTGTTATATCCAAGTCCCAGTACGAGAACTGGGGTAAAGGGAAGTCCAAGTAAGTGACAAGGATGGAATTCACATCTACGTCAGTTTTAGTCTGAGGCTCCGATAATTCTATACCCTGTATAGCCTCCCACGGAGGATAATCAGTATATCTTCATTTATTTCTTTTACTCCAGTTGAGGACCAGAAATAGAGGTGTGTGATAGAAATGGAGAATCATGAAGCAACACCCAAACTAGTACAGACTCGTTTAAACATAAATGATATAATAATAATGCTAGTCAGCAGCTACTGACTATTCATGTTACGCTGTGAGCTCAGTCAGAAGTACTTTACAGGCATTCTTTTATTTAAATCTCACCTTCAAGGGGGGATCCATAAAAAAATGGAGTTATCTTCTGGAGGGCAGGCCCCTTGTAGCACAGGCTCTGCTGCTGGATGAGTGTTCTAGGAACCCGTCTGTATCAGCGCACCAGCTGGCGTTGTTGTGAGAGGCTGCATTCAGCTTCGGTGGAATTTTTTTGAAGACTCTTTCAAAGCATTTGTTCATTTCGTGATGGGTGATTTCCAAGCGCACCTGCCCACACCGGGATGAATGTTCAGCAGTTTTTGACCCAAAAATGGCCTGACCCCTGTGCCCGACCCCCCCGTTCACACAATCTTGCCCCAAGCGCTATTTTTGTTGTTGTTTCCCAGGATGAAAACAGCCCTCAAAGGGAAACATTTTCCCGATGTGGAAGAGGTGAAACAAAAACTGGCAGAAGCACTAAAAGGCATCCAAAGCGACGCGTTCAAAAGCTGTTTTGAGCAGTGGAAAAAAGCATCTTGAAAGGTGTATCGCATCCAATGGAGAGTGCTTTGAAGGTGACTAAAGTCTAAAAATGTAAGAATCGATACACGATTTTTTCTTTAAAAAATCTGTTTTTGGGGGGGTAGTCCTCCCTCGTATGCACAACCTACCCTAGAAAGTAGGTGATTTAAACACGCTAAGGTGATCAAACTAACATCGACAGGTACCACCGAGGGAGTTTCCTGGACTGTCGATGAAGGCATTCAAAAGACAGGAGATGGGTACCGTGGGGAAGCTGAAAGCCATTCACCGCAGAGAAAGCGCTCCTATAAGCGTGTACTGCTTGCTGAGGAATTCCACACACTGCAAACCCCCAAACTGAGGTTGTGAATGAACACCAAAGGGAGGTTTCTTGCAGTATGAAAAAAATGCCTGGTACCTATTCAATGTCTTTGCGTTAGAGCGTGATTGTTTTGCGGATGCGCGGAAATGACAAGCCCAGGACTGAATGTGTCTACCACAGAGGTGGGGTCCATGGAGCAGTTACCCCACATCCACGGATATGTTCTCCCTTTCATGTGTGCTTTGCACTCTGGAAAAACGAACAACAGCAACAGCCCAAACTTATTTTTCAATCTCTATTCATTATTAATATAGTCAAGAAAACCCAACTTGATACAGTTATGCCAAAGTACAAATAAAATATTAATGTATTCAATTACTTCCTCCTGTGAATTAGTTCCTCCTGTGGTATCCATTCCTACCACAGGTATTATCACAAAAGATTTCTGGTAGTATCCTGGTATCAACATAATAAATAACATAGGTCGCCTATGTTCTCCATTTAAATAAGAATAAGTCACACCAATCTTTCTGCAGGAGTATTTTAATCAATCCCCAAAGATCAGCTGCAATTCTCTTTATTTCACTTTCACTCACACTTGGCATCAGGTTTGCTTTTCTACTCACGTGCTGTTTGCAAGCCTGTCATTGCAATAGCTGGTGCAGGCATTGTTTCCATCACCGCGTGTGCAGAGCTAACTCTGTTTGCATTTTAGATCATTAGCCTTTCCAATGACAGCAGAGTCTGGACATGCAGGCCAAACAGTGCTTCCCTTTGCCACTTGCAGAAGAGGCTGTTTGTAACTATGTATTCCTGACTAGAGATAGCAGATGTTTTTATCTTTCTACATCACTGTGACACTTCCTTTTAAATCAATTCGTAAGATGTAAATTAGACTGCCTATAAGCTGTCTTCTTTCCCCATCAGAGCAAATTAAAATAACATTTTGTAAATAAAAGAAAGGTTTTCCCATCAACCTCTTAAGCTGTTTGGGGTCCTCTTATTTGAAAGTAAATTCTGATTAGGACATTCTTTATATCTCGTTTAATTCTGACACGCAGAAGAGCCATCCCTGTGTGTAATGGTTCATCTCCCATGAAATGTCTTAAACATATGAACAGCAGTGGCTTCAGTGATAAGTATCACTAATATTGACACGATTCATCAAGGGAAATATGTTGCAAGTACAGATGGACAGTGAAAGGACCAGAATAATTTTTAACTAGCTATTGCTTTGATATTTAGACTGTTGGCTAAGGAATAGTCTGAAGGAGATGAGAACAGATTTCATCCATTTCAAGGAAACAGTGTTTGGAGATCACTTAACATTTGCTAGGCATGGTCTTACAATCTGAAAGGGTATAGCATTTACACGTGTCATTCAGCTTAACTACATCCTTCTGCAACAGTGTTATCCCTGTTTGCAGGTAAGAGACAGGCTCGGAAAGATCAAGAATGTTACCTAATTGCGGTTAAGTAGCAAACCTAAACTGATCTAATTCTAGAACAAAGCTCTACCTGCCACATCAGTGTTGGTCTTTGTCTCTTTGAGAATTGATTAAATATATGACCTCTATCTAGAATAACACTTTATTTTTTTTATTTTCATCTTCTATTTTTATTTTATGTATTATTGTAGTTTTATCGTTTATGCTGTTAGTTTTCCCAATTTTCCCCCTTTGCTCTCCTCTACCCAGTCTACCCTCCACTTCCATAGTTAATCCCCGCATCACTGTCCATGTCCCTGGGTCTTTCAAATGGATTCTTTGACTAATCCCTTCACCTTCTTTCAGTAAGCCTCTGATGCTGTTAACCTCATTAGTTTATATTGTTCATTAGATTCCTCTTGTAAGTGAAATCACATGGTACTTGTCTTTTGCCAACTGTCTTACTTCACTTACCATAATACTCTCCAGTTCATTCATGCTGTTGTAAATGATAGGAATTCCTGGTTTGTTTGTTTTTCCCTAGCTGAATAGTATGCAGTCATGTAAAAGTACCAGTTTTTTGATCCTCTCATTTACTGATGGGCACTTAGGCTGTTTCCAATTCTTGGCTATTGTAAATTGTGCTGCTGTGAACATTGGGGTGCATAGGTTCTTTTGAATTGATACTTGGGATTCTAAGGGTATATTCCCAGAAGTGGAATTGCAGGGTCAAAAGGCAGTTCCATTTTTAATTTTCTGAGGAAATTCCTTACTGTTTTCCACAGTGGCTGCACCAGTCTGCAATCCCACCAACAGTGCACTAGGGTCCCCTTTTCTCCGCATCCTCTCCAACACTTGTTGTTTGTTGATTTATTAGTGATAGCCATTCCGACAGATGTGAGGTGATATCTCATTGTGGTTTTAATTTGTATATCTCTGATGGCTAGTGATGCTGGGCATCTTTTCATATGTCTCTGGACCCTCTGTATGTCCTCCTCAAAGAAGTATCTGTTCAGATTCTTTGCTTATCTTTTAATTGTATCATTTCTTTAACAGATGCAGAGTCATATGAGTTTTTTATATATTTTGGAGATCAAACCCTTATCTGAGATATCACTAGCAAATATATTTTCCCATTTGGTTGATTATCTTTGCATTTTGCTGATGTTTTCATTTCTCTGTTTAATTTTTTTCTTCCTTTTTTTATTGTTGTTTAAGTACAGTTGTCTCCACTTTCCTTCCACCACTCCCTCACGCTCCAGCTATACCCACCTCCCACCCTTGATCCTACCCCACATTGGCTTTGTCCATGTGTCCCTTGCACATGTTCCTTGACAACCCATCACCATTTCCTCCCATTATCCCCTCCCACCTCCCTCTGATTACTGTCAGTTTGTTCTTAATTTCAATGTCTCTGGTTATATTTTGCTTGCTTATTTGTTTTGTTGGTTAGGTTCCACTTATAAGTGAGATCATATGGTATTTGTCTCCTACGCTTTGCTGATGTTTTCTTTAGCTGTGTAGAAGCTTTTTATTTTGATAAAGTCCCATTTGTTTTTTTTCTTTCCTTTTTGTCCCTTGCTCTAGGAAACATATCAGTGAAAATATTGTTGCATGGAAAATCTGAGATTTTTCCCACCTATGTTCTCCTATAGGACTTTTATGGTGTCATGACTTATATTTAACTATTTTATTCATCTTGAGTTTATTTTTGTATTTGGTGTAAGTTGGCTGTAGAGTTTCATTTTTGTTGCATGAAGCTGTCCTGCTCTCCCAACATCATTTGTTGAAGAGGCTGTTTCTACTCCATTTTATGCTTCTGCCCCCTTTGTCAAATATTAACTGACCATAAAGACATGGATTTATTTCTCAGCTCTCTATTCTGTTCTATTGATTTGTGTGTTTGTTCTTATGCCAGTACTAGACTCTTTGGATTACAATGGCCTTTTAATATAGTTTAATATCAGGAACTGTGATCCCTCCTGCTTTGTTTTTCTTTCTCAAAATTGCTACAGCTATTTGGGGTCATTTATGGCTCCATAGAAATTTTGCAATGTTTATTCCATATCTGTGAAATGTGTCATTTGTATTTTAATAGGGATTACGTTGAATCTATAAATTGCTTTGGGTAGTATGGACATATTGATGATGTTAATTGTTCCAGTCCATGAACATGGTATATGCTTCCATTTGCTTGTGTCTTCCTTGATTTCTTTCTTCAGTGTTGTGTAGTTTTCTACATACAGATCTTTTACCTCCTTTGTTAGGTTTATTCCTGGGTATTTTATTTTTCTTCTTGATATAGAAAATGGGATTTTTTTCATGATTTCTCTTTCTGATATTTCATTGGGGGTGTACAAAAATTTATTTGATTTCTGAATATTGACTTTCTATCCTGCTGCCTTGTCCAATTCACATATTAGGTCAAGTAGATTTTTGGTGGAGTCTATAGGCTTTTCTATGCACACAGTCATATCATCTGCAAACAGTTTTGCTTCCTCCTTTCCAATTTGGATGCTTTTTACTTCTTCTTCTTGTGTGATCACTGTGGCTAGGTTTCAATACTATGTTAAATAGAAGTGGTAAAAGTGGATATCCTTGTCTTGTTCCTGATTTTAGGGGGAAAGCTTTTAATTTTTGCCTGTTGATTATGATGTTGGCTGTAGGTTTCTCATATTATGGCCTTTATTATGTTGAGATATACTCCCTCTCCTCCCACTTTGATGAGTGTTTTTATCATTAATGGTTTCTGTAACTTATCAAATGCTTTTTCTGCATCTATTAAGATCACGTGATTTTTGTCTTTGCTTGATTTATGTGATGTATTACACTTATTGATTTGTGATTATTTTACTATCCTTTCATCATTGGATGAATCCCTCTTGGTCATAGTGTATGATCTTGTATTGCTGGGTGCATTTGCCAATAATTTTTGCTGAGGATTTTAATGTCTATGTTCATCAGTGATATTGGCCTGTAGTTTTCTTTGTTGTGTCTTTATCTGGTTTTCAGATTAGGATGATGCTGGCCTCATAAAAAAAGTTTGAGTGTCTTCCCTCATCTCAGATTTTTTTGGAATAGTCTGTGAAGGATAGGAGTCAGCTCTTCCTTAAATGTTTTGTAAAATTCCCCTGTGAAACCACCTGGTCCAAGGCTTTTGTGTGCAAGGAGTTTTTTGATTATTGCTTCAATTTAACCAGCTGTTATTGTTCTGTTCAGGCTTTCTGCTTCTCTTTGAATCCATTTTGGAAGATTATATATTTCTAAAAATTTTTCCATTTCACCCAAGTATCAAATTTCTTGACGTATGGTTGTTAATAGTAATTTCTATAATCCTTTGTATATATGTGGTAAGAGTTGTTATTTCTGTGCTTTCATTTTGATTTTATGTGGGTTTTCTCTCTTTTTTTCTTGATGAATCTGCTTAAAGCCTTGTCAATTGTGTTTATCTCTTCAAAGAATCATCTCCTGGATGTATTGATCCTTTGTGTTGTTCTTTTAGTCTCTACGTCATTTAATTCTGCTATGATATTGATTACATCCTTCTTTCTACTCACCCTAGGCTTTGTTTGTTGTTTTTCCTCCAGTTCTTATAGGTGTAGGATTAAGTTGTTTATTTGAAATTGTTCTATCTTTTTCAGGTAAGCCTGTATTACTATGAACTTTCCTCTCAGGACTGCCTTTGCTGTGTGCCATAAGTTTTGGACTGTTGTCTGTTCATTTTCATTTGTTTCCAGAAACTTTTTGATTTTTTCCTTGATCTCATTATTAACCCATTCATTGTTTAATAGCATGCTATTCAGTCTCCATGAGTTTGAATTTTTTTTAGTTCTTTCCTTGAGGTTGGTTTCTATTTTCAAGCCCCGTGATCTGAAAAAATGCTCAATATGATTTCAATTTTCTTGAAATTGTTAAGGCTTGTTTTGTGTCCTGTCATGTGGTCTATCTTTGAAAATGTTCCATGTGCATTTGAAAAGAATGTGTATTTTGCTTCTTCAGGATCAAAGGTTATGTGTGTGTGTGTGTGTGTGTGTGTGTTAAGTCCTTTGATCTAAGGCATTGTTCAATGCCTCAATATCCTTGTTGATATTTTGTTTGGAAGATCTATAAACTTTTGACAGTAGGATGTTGAAATCCCCTACTATAATTGTGTTGCTGTTGATATCTTTCCTGAAGTTCTCCAATATTTTCCTTATATATTTGGGTGCTCCTTTGTTGGGTGCATTTATATTTATATTGTTTATGTTTTCTTGATGGATTCTTCCCTTGAGTATTATGAAGTGTTCTTCTGGGTCTCTTTTTATGGCCTTTGTTTTGAAATCTATTTTGTTTGATACAAGTATTGGTACCCTGGCTTTTTATCCAATCTGTTTGCTTCATATATTTTTTCCCAACCCTTCACTCTCAGTCTATATATGTCTTTTGTTCTGAGGTGGATCTCTTGTATGCAGCATATGAAGGTCATGTTTTCTTAACCATTCAGCTACTATATGTCTTTTGATTGGAGCAATCAATCTATTTACATTTAGGGTTATTATTGATAGGTATTTACTCATTGCATTTTACCCCCTCTGTACTGGTGTTCCTACCTCTCTCACTCTCTTTCTTCATCTTCCTATAGCAGTGCCTTTAGCATATCTTGCAGTGCTGGTTTGGTGGAGGTGTGTTCTTTCAGTCTACTTTTGTCTGGGAAACTCCTTATCTGCCTTCCATTTTAACTGAGAGCCTTGCTGTATAGAGTAGTCTTGGTTGTAGGTCCTCGCTTATCATTACTTGGAGTATTGCTTTGCATTCCCACCTGTGTGTACTGCTTCTTTTGAGAAGTCAGCTGCTAGCCTTATCAGAGTTCTCTTCTATGTTACCTCCTGTTTCTCACTTGCTGCCTTTAAGATTATCTCTTTGTCTGCAAATTTTGCCATTTAAATTGCAATGTGTCTTGATTTGGGCCCCTTTGGGTTCATCTTGATTGGAACTCTCTGTAATTCCAAAATTGCCTGACATTTTCTTTCACCATTTTAGAAAAATTTTCTGTCATTATTTTTTTCAAACACATTTTCTATCCCTTTCTTCCTTTTCTGGTATCTCTATGATGCGAATATTGTTGCATTTCATGTTGTCCCAAATCTCCTTTAAATTATCTTCACTGTTTTTAGTTCTTTTTTCTTTTTGTTATTTTGACTGGATTTTTTTCTACCTTGTGTTCTAATACACTGATTTGATCCTTTGCTTCATCTAGCTAGCTAAATTCCTTCTAGTGTATTATTCATTTCAAATATTGTATTCTTCATTTCCACCTGTTTTTATTCTATGCTCTTTTTCCATGTCTTTTTGATGCTAATGTAGTTCTCACTAAATTCCTTATAGCTTCCATAAATTTCCTTGTATTTCCAACTTCCTTGAGCATCCTTGTAACTATTGCTTTGAATTCTATGTCTGATAAATTGCTCACCTGAAATTCATTTAGCTCTTTTTCTGGGAATTCCTCCTTTCCTTTCACTGGTGGTTTTTCTTTGTCTCCCCATTGTAGGTTACCCCTTTTGTTTGTTTCTGTGTATTAAATTAATCTGCTCTGACTCCCTGTCTTTGTGGGGTGGACTTTTGTGGTAGGAATCTTCTGGGACTCAGTCACAGTCTCCTCAACTCATGGGATGGATGCTCTTGGAATGCGCTTTATGCAGTTTATGTGGGCTTTTTTTGACGTATTTGGGTTTTGATTGCCGTTGACCCATTTGTTGGTGAATTCTCCCCTCCAGCTAGCCGACTGGAGTCACAACCCCTACCACGTCTTGTATGCTGTTTTACAGGTGCTGACTAAAGAAAACAAAATAACACAGAAAACAAAACCCACACAAGCAAAGCAACCCCCCAACAACAACAACAATATCAATGACAAATGAGCAAAGAATAAGAAAGGTGGGAAGTAATAAGAATATTATAAGAAAGGAAAAAGGGATATGAGATGACTCCGGGAAAGAAAGATGATCGTGAGAGGATAGAGGGAAGCGAAATAGTAAAGTAAGGGCTAGAAACGAGGAATCAGCATAAAATAGCAATGAAAGGGAAAAATAAAATTTTAAATGAAAATAAGAAAAGGAAGAAAAGTGAAGGAAAAAGTGTTGAAAAGCTACAGGAAAAAATAATGAAAAGTAATAGTGGAAAGTATCTCAGGAGAGTTAGTGCTTGCCTTCTGAGTTCTCTTTCTGGACACAACTCTGGTGTCTGAAACTGGTGAAGGCCAATGTCAGATGTTCTCCCTGTATAGTTCTAGGCAGGCTGTTCAAAGCCACAAGGGATCTAGTCCGCGGATGTTCCCTTCAGGCTCACTGTGTTCAGGGTGGTCCTTGCTGCTCTACACAGCTGGCTTTTTATCAGCACAAGGCCCAGGGGTGGGTCAACTAGTGACCAGAAGTACTGACGTACCACCTGCACCTGCCTCTATCTGTGGTCTTGCTGTTAGTCTTAACCTAGCCACTGATCCATATGTTTCTGAGAGAGCTTCTAATGCACCAAGGAGGATGGGACCCCTGGATCCCCCTTAGGAGGAGCCCTTCAGACTTCAGGGAAGATGGTGCATGTGTTCCCTCACCCCTGTGCCATACATCTTTGTCTGTCCAAGATTATTTCCAGCAGTGAATAGTTTCTGAAGAATTAGCCAGCCATCTCATTAAGGGACCGATCTGTGTAAGAGGGTCAGCTTTTTCCTGCTTGGAGCTGATGGCTGTTCTGTATAAGAGCCAGGGCTTCTTGGTGTCAGCCTCCTCCTTTCAGCCTCTCTGCCCTTCCCTGAGGTTGCTTAGTTACCTATAGAGCTTTTTGATGAGGTCTGTAAGATGAGACCAGGTCTGTTGAGATAGCATAGCAACTTTCCTCTTTGGCAGTTCTGCCGTCTGCAGTGTACTCAGTGAGAAGAGAGTAGCCCCTAATTAGAGCCAACCCCTTCAGTCTTTTCAGGAGACTTAGGCACTTGCTTCCTTGGGGTGGGAGTGTCGCTGCTGGTTCAGAATGGGTATATTCCACTTTCCCCTTTGTATGAGTAAACTCAGCCACTCTGAACATCAGAGGGTAGAGCAGGAAGCCTCCCACAGGTGTTGGGGCAAGCCCAGACAGCAGGTGGGGAATAAACTCTCTCCTCTTTCCCAGGCCTCAGCGGGAGTCAAAGCGCTCTGTCCTGCTCCCAGGTGCGGTCCTCCAAAATTCTAACACTTTAATTCTCTGTTTGGAGGTTCTCTTTCATCTCACTGTTGAAATGTACCCAGTAGGGGAATCTTGGACCTGGCAAGTCTATTCTGAAGAGTTTCCCCATTGGTGGTGGTTCCTGTAACTCTGCAGTTTCCATTCTTGGTCGGGGCACGGACAAAAAGCAATCAATTGATGCTTCTCTCCCTCTTTTCTTCCCCTCCCCTCTCTCTAAAATAAATAAATAAAATCTTTGAAGTTTGAAAAAAAGAAGTAATTTCACTCAATAAAATCAATTATACTTAGTCACTGATACTTGACTTACTTGCTCCCATTCAATACAGAGTACCCATTGTTTTCTGATATATTACAAAGCATTAATTAAATTTTGTTCACTTGAAGCCAATCAGTAAGACATTACTTAACTTGCCTACTCTAAAGTTCTAGCATTATCTCAGCTAGGGGCATCACCAATTACTGATCATGTGACCTTGGGGAACTAATGCTTAACCTCTCAATGCCTCAGTTTCCTCTTTTGCATATGGTAAAAATAATAAAGCTTATCTCACAGGCTTATGAGAAGGATAAACTCCTATATATAAAACAGTGTCCTAGAATAGTGTCTGGTACCTCGTAAGCATTATAGAGGTACTAGTATTGTAACTAGTATTGACAGATGAAACTGAAATGTTGAGAATAATCCTCCGTGCACTTGTGTATGCCACTGATGATAAATGAAACTAATAGAATGTTTAAAAATGAGATTAAAGAAGAGGAGCCAGTAAAATACAGTCAGGTGGAAGATTATGAGAATATACACATACAGAAGCATAAATACAAATTTGCTTCTCTGGCAAGGTCCAGAGAAGCCAGAGAAGACAGATGAAATACCTTATAGAGTCAATGGGACCAGCAATAGAAGTGATATATGCAGATAATTTTGAAAAGCTCAGCCATGAAGTGGACAGGGAAGATATGCAAGAGTCAAGGGAGGGTTTCATGTTGCATGTATGCTTTTTAAGTAGGTGTTACTACTAGTCTAAAATAAGTTTGAAATTTGATGGTAATAATTCATAAGTAAGATAGCTTATAGAAAATGCAGTGTTGTGAAGTACTTGAGAAGCTGAGAGAAAGTAGAACACCTACCATAGGTGATGCAAATGGCCTTTTGACTTCAACTCTTGTAATAAAAGGGAATACAAAGATCAGTGTGAATGTTAATGAACTAATGGACTGGACAGGGGGCTATTTACTGATTTCTATTTTCTTAGTGAGATATGAGGCAACTCATCGGCTGACAGCAAAGAAAGTAGAGATAACAGAGGGATACTTGAGTGGAGTAGAGAAGGCTTTTTAAAAACAGCCATTAAGGAGAGGACTTCTAGTCAAGCGGGCAGCATAGCAGACATGGCTCACCTCTTTGCACAAACACATCAAAATGACAACGAAATGTAGAACAACCATTACTCAAAACCATCAGGAATCAAGTTGAATTGAGTCTGACAACCACAGAATTAAAGAAACCACATCTAAAGAAACCACATCCATCCAGAGCGGTAGGAGGGGTGTAGGTGCAGAACTGGCTGTTTTCTCACCCATGTGTGGTGGATAAAAATTCAGCAGGGATATCTCAGAAGTGAGGAGTCCCTTCCCACACCAGTACCCCCAGCCCAGGGTTCCTATACCAGGAAGATAAGGCCCCACAACTTCCAGCTTCAAAACCAGTGGGGATAGAGTCAGGGGAAGAAACTGTTGGAGCCTCAAGCAGTTCCTCTTAAAGAACCTACACATGGACTCACCTTCTCAGACTCACTCCTTCTGAGCTCCAGCACTGAGGTAGCACTTTTAAAGGCACCATGGCATATGGGGATGAACTGAAGTGTCTGGCATCAAGGTGAACAGAGGCCATTGTCCCTCTTCTGAACCCTCCTCCCACAGAGCTGGTAAACTAGTTCCATATCTGAGACTCCATCAAACTTGCTAACACTTTTTGACCCACTTTGGAGATCCCCGGAGACTCTGACCCACACAATGTATGGGCCCACCCAAGCTTCTTTTCCACATGAATAGCTGATCTTGGCTCATGCTTTATGACTTCCTAAATCTTATTAAATAAGCAATAGTTGGCCTCCAGGAGCCCCAGGCCTGAATAGCAGCAGCCAGCCTAGATTCACACCTTGGTTTTGCCTGGGAATCTCCAAGCCCAGCACAAATAGCAACTATCTCAGATTTCATTATAAGTCAGGCAAAGTGGCCATGAGCAAAACATTGTTGGGGGCTGACCTTGGTCTGCATTATGCAGGAGACCTCAGAGCCAGCACATCCAGTGGACTGCTACAGACCACATCAAACCCCCACCACCCTGTCCCTGCACAGCTTATCCTCCATGGACAGCACAGGTTGGTGGTCAGTGGTCACAGCTGGTGCTTGCAGCTGAATGGCCTGGGTAAATCCCTCCCATTGATCTGCCAAAACCAACCAAGCCTCAGTTAAAAGAGGAAGGTGTGCCCAGCCCACACAATGGTGCACCTACAGGGAAGGCTCTGCCACTGGACTCCACAGGACACCAACTACCAAGTTAGGCCACACTACCAAGACACAGAGTCCAAGAAGCTCTACCTAATACATAGAAGCAAACACAGGGAGGCTGCCAAGATGAGGAGACAAAGAAAGATGGCCCAAATGAAGGAACAGATAAAAACTCCAGAAAAATAGCCAAGCAAAATAGAGATAAGCAATCTATCAGATGCACAGTTTAAAACACTGTTTATAAGGATGCTCAAGGAATTTAGTGAGGACCTCAATAGCATAAAAAAGATCCAGTCAAGAAAAAAGGACACACTAATTGAAATAAAGAACAATTTACAGGGAAACAACAGTAGAGTGGATGAAGCCAAGAATCAGATCAATGATTTGGAACATAAAGAAGCAAAAAACAACCAATCAGAACAACAAGAAGAAAAAAAAAGAATAAAAAAAAAATGGGGAAAGTGTAAGCAGCCTCTGGGACAACTTCAAGAGGTCCAACATTCACATCATAGGGGTACCAGAAAGAAAGAAGGAAGAACAAGAAAGTGGAAATTTATTCAAAAAAATAATGAAAGAAAACTTCCCCAATTTGGTGAACGAAATAGACATGCAAGCCCAGGAAACACAGAGTTCCAAACAAGATGGATGTGAAGTGGCCCACTCCAACACATATCATAATTAAAATGTCAAAGGTTAAAGATAAAGAGAGAATCTTAAAAGCAGCAAGATGATAGCAGTTAGTTACCTACAGGGAGTTCCCATAAGACTGTCAGCTGGTTGCTTAAAAGAAACTTTGCAGGCTAGAAAGGATTGGCAAAAAAATATTCAAAGTGATGAAAAGCAGAGACCCACAGCCAAGATTGCTCTACCCAGCAAAGCCATCATTTAGAATAGAAGGGTAGATTAAGAGCTTCCCAGACAAGAAAAAACTAAAGGAGTTCATTGTCACCAAACCATTATTATATGAAATGTTAAAGGGACTTATTTAAGAAAAAGATCAAAACTATGAATAATAAAATGGCATAAATGCATCTCATTAATTGAATCTGAAAAACAAACTAAGCAAAAAAAAGAACAGAAACAGAATCATGGATACAGAGAGCTTTTGATAGTTGCCAGATGGGAGGAGACTGTGGGGGAATGGGTGAAGAGGTGAGGGGACTGAGAAGTACAGATAGTTAAAGAATAGCCATGTGGATGTAAAGTATAGTATAGGACATGGAGTAGCCAAAGAACTTATATTCATGACACATGGACATAAAAAATGGTAGGGGGATATCCTAGGACCTAAGGAAGTGGCAGGTACTGTGTAGAAGGAAGCAAAGGGGGAAAAATTAGAACAACTGTAATAACATAATCAATAAAATATAATTTCAAAAATAAAATAAAAAATAGTCATTAAGGAGAATTAGAAGGAACTTACTGGTAAGTCAGAACATATTTCCAGTCTTGAAAATTCATTTGAAGTTGGTTTGATTTATTAGAATATCGATTTTCCCTGCCACATGATATTTCTTTAGCTGTCTTACAAAAAGACAAAAAAGAGTGAGAGATGACAAACAAAAAAATATATAATTAGTACTTCACATATATATGTACATGTTACATGTATAATGCTCAACCTCATTAGTTATAAAATATTTAAAGAAATGGAACATAAGTTTTCAGTTTGTTTATTTAACAGAATTAAAATTATATATATTTTGTTGGCAAAGTTCTCTTTTTAATTGTTTTTCAAGTACAGTTTTCTGTACTTGAAAAAGTACACCTCTCGTCACCTCTCCCCACCACCCCAGCCCTCCCTACAAAGTTCTCTGAGTATAATTTCGTTCGATCTTTTGAAAAGTAATTTAGAAATCTGTAAAAAGATAAAAATGTTCATGGTTTTTACACATTAATTAAAATTCTAGAAATTTCTAGTAATTTATATTTAGAAAATTGTTATATAAATAAAGGTGTTTATTGGTATGTCATCTCTAATAGCAAAAAAGTTGGAACCACCTTTAATAGTCAACAATAGGAAATGTTTTCTTAAAGCAAAATTATATCTACTTAGAAAACTAGTTATTCTATTATAATTATAAGACTGTATGGCAAAATATAATAATTCTTAATGAAGGAAGAATGAAGAAAGCTATTTGAAAATACTGTTTACCTTCTGACAACCCCTGTGTAAACATGAAAATATTTATTAAAAACTAAACCAAAATAAAATTTTAAAAGCTCTGTAACAGTAATGAGTATTTTCTATTTGTTTCAAAATGTTCTTTAACATATCTCATATTATTTTATAATTTTGCTTTTTAAGATTAGTGGAGTTTCTTTTACCCCTTTTCTTAAGGGTTTCTGATTATTGTATTTTACACTTTCAAATAAAGTCAATGATTCCATCGTCAGAGACGATTAGACTTTTTTGACAGTTCGTACTTCCATGTGATTCAGTACAAAGAGACCATATGCACATGTTAGTGCTTTAAATATATCATTTCAAGATTTTTTTTGTTTAGTCTTTCCTAGTATGGAGATTAAGCGAAGTTCCAAAATTGTTAGCCACTCTTCCACTTTTCTCATTCTTTTTCACTTAATTTATCCTTCACAGAATGAGAAAAAATGAATCTGCAGGTGTATTTTCCAGCTTCTTGTGTCCCCTATTAGCCACATCACAAAATTACGCTAGTGTGAATGCATCCATTACTTTCAGAGCTCTTCAGTTATTTAATTCAGCTTTGGCCCTCTGTAATAACTATCTTAGGTAAATATAAAATTTGGACTCACCCTCTGAAAGCCTTTGTTTTCTTAGTTCAAAAGTCAAAGATTCTTCGTTTAGCCATGTGACTACCAATTATTTGCATGGTTTGGAACTCTTAAATTATTGGTTGATGGAAACCTGGCAATACTTGCCATTTCTCAAAAGTTCTCTATTAAACTAATTATCTCTCTCTCTCTCTCCTCTCTCTCTCTCTCACACACACAGTGACACACATGAGATACACATTCATTGTGATTAAGAGCATAGAGTGTGGCATTATCAAGTCTGAGATACTAATTCCAGCTCTGCCATTTCTGGGCCATTTCACTTTAGGCAAGTAACTTGATACCTCTGAGCCTTGTTATTTTCATCTGTAAAGGGAAGATTACAATTATATCAGCAATCTTCAAAGCATCACTAATGATTTCAGAGATTTTTTTTACAGTCAGATATAAAGCAGGAACTCAATATGCGGCTATTATTTTCATTTATTATTGTTTAGGTGTTGATTTTCCCTGAGTCTGTGAATCCTCACAATGAAATGCAACTTCCAACAAATTGAGTTACACCTATTATCAGGAAAGATTTTAACCTAAATCATTACTTCCATTGCAACCCAGATGAGTTTTCTGCCTTTCTGTGTGCCATTTGTAGTACTTCGATAAAGATTAGCATGGATGGAACTGGAGCATTATGCTAAGTGGAATGAGCCAGATGGTGAAAGACAAATACCTTATGATCTCGCCTATAAGTGGAACCTAAACAACAAAACAAACAAGCAAGCAAAATATAACCAGAGACACTGAAATTAAGAACAAACTGACAGTAACCAGAGGGGAGGTGGGAGGGGCTAATCTGGGGAAAAGGGGGATGGATTTTCAGGAACCTGTATAAAGGACACATGGACAAAACCAAAGTCGGGTAGGATCAAGGGTGGGAAGTGGGGATGGCTGGTGTGGGGGAGTGGCGGAGGGAAAATGGAGACAACTGTGCTTGAACAACAATAAAAAATTTTAAAAAGTAAATTTAAAAAGGTTCATTTAATAAATAAGTATATGGATGAATGATTTAATGCTACTTTTTGAGAAGTAGTACAAACATGAGTTAGTGGAACAGATGAGTAAAGTGTCCAAGGAAAAAAAAAGGCCAACTCTGTGTGTGCCCTGTGCCATCCTAGGAAAATTGCTATTTAGAAAAACACACAGAAAAATGATGTTGAATAACTTATTTTAACTATTTTTAAAAGTTAAGCACAAAACTCTTTTGATAACTTCCATATTTGGCATGAATAAAAATAATGTAAGATTACAGCCATATTATAGACAGAATGTTGAATTTTAATCACATTAAATAGCATTAAGTAGTATAAATTTATGGAACATTGTAAGTTTGCTAATAAAAAGTAAGACAGCGAGTGACCTTTGAATAGCAAATACAGGGAGAGAATGGCCTTTTCAACATTTTATCATGCCTCTAAGTAAAGTGCTTGGCAATCTACTTACAAAGCTATATGTGATAATGGCTTTTTAGGTCCCTGTGAAGATCAGATTTTGCCAAAGAAGCAATTTGTAAAAGTAACATACATGCCAGTATCATTGGAAATCATAAGTGTCAACTCCAATTTAAATTGATGAACATAAGTCCCTTTAACATTTCATATAATAAGGGCTTGGTGATGATGAACTCCTTTAACTTGACCTTATCTGGGAAGCACTTTATCTGCCCTTCCATTCTAAATGACAGCTTTGCTGGATAGAGCAATCTTGGATGTAGGTCCTAAGAAATAGAAGAAGATCAAGAACTATGAATAGTAAAATGATAACAAACCCACAACTATCAAAAACTGAACCTAAAAAAAAAGAAAGAAAGAAAACACTAAGCACACAACTAGAAGAGGAACAGAATCAGATAAATGGACATCACATGGAGGGTTTTCAGTGGGCAGAAGGAGGGGAAGATGAGGGGAAGGTACAGGGAATAAGCATAATTGGTAGGAATAAAATAGACAGGGGGAGGTTAAGAATGGTACAGGAAACAGAGAAGTCAAAGATCTTGTATGTACAACCCATGGACATGAACTAAGGGGCAGGGAATGCTGAAGGGTGTGGGCTGCAGGGCAGAGGAGGGGTAAAGGGAAAAAATTGAGAAAACTGTAATAGCATAATCAATAAATATACTTAAAAATAAATTGATGAACATAATGAAATGATAGTGTTATTTCCTTGTGAGGTTTTGGAAAAAGTTGGGTAGGAAATGTCTGAAAGTGAAGCCTTTGTAGCCTGGAATAAAGATACCTCAATTCTGGTAACATAAAATGCATCAACTAAAGTTGTTATGGCATCTTGCACTAATATTTCTCTGTACTTTAGACTTTGCCTACAATCAATGTCGAAGATCATCTTTGCCTTTGAAAAGTGCAGTCATGCCTGTGGTACCCATGAGTCACATAAAAGTATTAAACAGTGAAAATAATTCAGCATTTAAAGACAATTTGTACGATTTATTCAGTGGGTTCTTTCAAAGAGGTGATACCAAGAACTATTGCTTTTTGAATTGAAGTTACAAATCCTTTCAGAGTTACTTAGTTTTTCTTCCACATTAATATTAATAAAGATAAAGAATAGTTACATATTCATTAAGTAATACAGGCCCAAACCATTTATGAACCCTAACAATCCAATGCTCTTTACAGAGCCATCGATGTAGAAGTACCAAGACAGCACATTAAGTCACTCCTCCCAGATCCTAACAGTTTTTTGTGTTTTTTAATTTTTAAAGATTTTATTGATTATGCTATTACATTTGTCCCATTTTTCCCCTATCTTTCCCCTAGACCCTGCACACCCCTTCCCACCCACATTCCCCCCTTTTAGTTCATGTCCATGTGTCATAAGTTCTTTAGCTTCTACTTTTCCCACACTATTCTTGCCCTCCCCCTGTCTATTTTCTACCCACCGTCTATGCTACTTATTCTCTGTACCTTTTCCCCCTCTCTCCTCCTCCCACTCCCCTGTTGCTAACCCTCCATGTGATCTCTACTTCTGTGTTTCTGCTCCTGGTCTAGTTGTTTGCTTTTGTTTTAGGTGTGGTTGTTAATACCTGTGAGTTTGCTTTCTTTTTACTGTTCATATTTTTCATCTTCTTTTTCTTAAATAAGTTCCTTTAACATTTCATATAATAAGGGCCTGGTGATGATGAACTCCTTTAAGTTGACCTTACCTGGGAAGCACTTTATCTGCCCTTCCATTCTAAATGAAAACTTTGCTGGATAGAACAATCTTGGATGTAGGTCCTTGCCTTTCATGACTTGAAATACTTCTTTCCAGCCCTTTCTTGCCTGGAAGGTCTCTTTTGAGAAATCAGCTGATGGCAACTCCTTTGTAGGTGACTGTGCCCTTATCCCTTGCTTCTTCTAGAATTCTTCATTTGAATCTTGGCTAATGTAATTATGATGTGCCTTGGTGTGTTCCTTGTTGGGTCCACCTTCTTTGGGACTCTCTGAGCTTCCTGGACTTCCTGGAAGTCTATTTCCTTTGCCAGATTGGGGAAGTTCTCCTTTATTATTTGTTCAAATAAGATTTCCACTTGTTGCTCTTCTTCTTCCCCCTCTGGTACCCCTATAATTCGGATGTTGGGACATTTAAAGATGTCCTGGAAGTTCCTAAGCCTCTCCTCATTTTTTTTTGAATTCTGGTTTCTTCTTTCTTTTCTGTTTGGTTGTTTCTTTCTTTCTTCTGGTCCACTCCATTGATTTGAGTCCCAGTTTTCTTCCCATCTCTATTGATTCCCTGCACGTTTTCCTTCATTTCACTTATTGTAGCCTTCATTTTCTCATCTAATTTGTGAGCAAAATCAACCAATTCTGTGAGCATCCTGATCACCAGTGCTTTGAACTGTGCATCTGGTAGGTTGGCTATCTCTTGATTGCTTAGATGAATTGGCTCTGGGGCTTTGATTTCTCCTGTTTGAGCTATTTTGGCGGTTTTGGGATTTTTTTTTTTTTTTTTGGTCTGGTCAGGGTTGATACGTAGAGTGAAGGGCTCCCCAGGGTGCTTAGGTGTTCCCCAGGGTGGGGCAGCCCAGTTGCTGGGTTGTGACGCTGTATGTAGGGGCAGGGTCTGAGAGGGAACAATGGTGCTTGCTCTGCTCTCTCTTGGATTCCAGTCCCTTCCACCGCTTCCCCTTCTCCTGGATTATCTGTGCTCAAATGTGGAACCACCTGGTCTGTCAGCCAGCCACCTTGCAAGGCCTCACTGGGTCTGCCCATTGCCAGCCCTTGCCCAGGGTTCGCTAGCTGCTGCCCATGTGCCTGGGATCTGTCAGCTGCTGCCACCTGTGTGCCGGTCTGCCAACCTCCACTTTTTCCTGCCACAACTCTGCCCCTCTTACCAGTCTAGATGAATGGTTGTTGGACTTCTGTACAGTTCAATTTTCTATCAGTTCTGGTTGTTTTCTTGTTTCTAAATCTTTGTTGTTCTTAATTTCAGTTGTGTGAGGAGGCACAGTGTGTCCACCTATGCCTTCATCTTGGCCGGAAGTCGATCCTAATGTTTTTAAACAGGAGAAAAGAGCATAGCTTTAAGGAGAAAAATAATGTACATGAGAATGGCCGATGGAGAAAGGGAAGGAGAGATACTGCCATGAGGAGACCGTTCTGTGTGGCGTGGGCCCAGCTCCCACTCAGAGATGCATAGGACCCAGCCCCACGGATAGGTTCTCCTGTGGGGAATCAGGCCTGCAATGTGCCTAGGCCGCTTTGAGTCTTGCTTTTGCTAAAAACTCCCCAGCATGGAGTGCAACCAGTTCAACCACTTTTCCCTTTTCATTTGCAAATATCCTTCTTCTGTGATGTGATTAGGGGCATCTCTCCTTTGTTTTCTGTAAAAGGTAACCACCTAAAGCAAACCTGCGCATAGTAAATGAGGACCATCATGTAACATGGGGAGAAACCTAATAAAGGCTGGTCACGGCAAGGGCTGCAGCTTTTGCTCCCCTTGAGAGAAAAGCCATGCTGTCCCTTTTCCTCCATAGGACTCCGTGGTCCGTGTAAATGTCTCATGTCACCCATAATGACACAGACACTGAGGGCCGGTGTCTGCATCACTGCCACTTGTTTTCCATGAATAATGGTGTGGAATTTATAGGCAGATGGTCTGGAACAGGTGTGACTATAATTTGAGGAGACCGCTGACTCCTCCAGTTACTCAGAACACTGCGATTATTATTTTGGAAGCACAGCCGCAGGAATTTGTTGCTTCGCTTGTTGTAGCCTTTCCCTTTACCCTAATAACTATCTTTCTAAATTACTGATTGGCACTCAGCAGATTTATCCTCTCCCCTCTGTGCCATCACGAAAAGAGACGCACGTGCGCATGTACACTTTTGTGCATCGCAGTGCTTGTGCGCAATGGACGTTGCACATCAACGTTCTCTGCGAAATATCCTTCTGCAACTTCCTATGTTTGTTTTCATGAGTAATTAAATTTAGTCAAATTAATAATTTCCTGAGAACTTAGGCAAAAAACAAAGGAAGGTGGAAACATTTTAAATAAGGTAAGAAAACTCGTCTTTTTTGCTGTCACTTTATGTCTTAATGAGCAAATGATACCTGGGCTTTTTCTGGAGTCTTTGCTTGGCTAGAAGACTCAAAAGCTACCTGGACCCTTTTCATGTGTTCACTTTGTGAGTATTCAGACTTAAAAACTGTGAATTTCCCTTAATTTTTTTATTAAACTGTTTAGAAGCCTGTGCTTGAACATTTACTTAAGATTTTAAAAAACTGAGATCTATATGTCTAGTTAATTTCCCTTTCCCCTGCTGTCTCCATTTCAGTTTCTTGAGTTTCTGGGACGGCCTGGTTAACCCAAAGGAGCCATTTCTGGTAGAAGTCCGAAGGTCTGATCCAAGGAAAAAAAATCCAGCATAGCCAATGAATTAAGGACAAGAAGGTTTCCACTCAGGTAGGACCTCAATCTCATACGCTCAACCACCTTAAATTAAGTGTGCTGATGGCTGGACATGATAGGCTGCCTGGGAAAAAAATGGATATACAACCTACCCTACAGGAAGCTGTTTGCAATTCCCTTGGAGGCTGTAGTGTTTATCAGATAATTCCTTAGAGGAGAAGGGGTACAATAACAGTGTGATGTTTTTTTCCATTTTTAGCTCATTGTTGCTGAGTACACTTAGTGATCTTGATGCCTGTGGCTTAATCCCAGGAGTTTAAGTGAAAAGCAGATTAACCCTTTGGGTACTTGCTCCTAAAACAAGTAATTTTCATAGAATGTCTTCTTGATATAGATCCTTATCAAAACTAAGGACCACAATTTTATCTTCATTAGCAACTTGAGATTAAAAACATTTAGGGCGAAGGGAATAATGAAGATATCCTCTCGTATGGCAAGACAAGAACACTAGTGATATCAAAATCAGGGGCCTGTCCTTCTCATTCACAGTTAAATCCTCCGGGATTAACACCTGGCCCCTAGTTAGTACTCAATGTGAAGACACATGTCAGATGACTGGTGGCTGACTAATGAAAAAAGGTTAATATGGTAGAAAAGGTATTTATCTTTGTATTGCCTGTGTGTTCACTTCTGTATTAGAAGGACCCAGCGCTGTAACTGATACTTGGAATGTAAACAATAAAACTTATTGAAAGTATAGATAAATCCCCATGAATCTAAGGCTAATTGTAAAGCCAACACAGAACCCAAAGTGTAGATCTGCCAAGGTCTATGGCAGAAGTATCCATGAGATGAAAGTGTGGACCTCAGACTACTGATATAATAGACAGAATTCATCTAGTTTTAGTCATTTACATATCACCTCCTTACATTTCAGCATCCTACCTATATTAGACCTACTGGTTTTTTTATTTTATTGTTGTTCAACTATAGTTTTCTGCCCTTTCTCCCCACCTCTCCCCTCCACCCCAGTTATCTCTACCTACCTCCCCTGATTCCACCCCACTTGATTTTGTCCATGTGTCCCTTACAGATGTTCCTGAAAACCCTTCCTCCCTTCCCCCCATTATCACCTCCCACCTCCCCTCTGGTTACTGTCAGATTGTTCTTTATTTCAATGTCTCTGGTTATATTTTGCTTGCTTGTTTGTTTTGTTAATTAGGATCTACTTATAGGTGAGATCATATGATATTTGTCTTTCACTGCCTGGCTTATTTCACTTAGCGTAATGCTCTCCAGTTCCATCCCTGCTGTCACAAAGGGTAGGAGCTCCTTCTTCCTTCTCTGCTGCATAGAATTCCATTGTGTAAATGTACTATAGTTTTTTGATCCATTCATTTACTGATGGGCACCTAGGTTGCTTCCAATACTTGGCTATTGTAAATTGTGCTGCTATGAACATTGGGGTGCATGGGTTCTTTTGGGTTGGTGTTTCAGGCTTCTTAGGATATAATTCTAGCAGCAGAATTGCTGGGTCAAAAGGTAGTTCCATTTTTAGTTTTCTGAGGAAATTCCATAGAGTTTTCCATAGTGGCTGCACCAGTCCACAATCCCACCAACAGTTCACTAGGTTTCTCTCTTCTCTGCATCCTCTCCAACATTTATTTGTTGCTTTGCTTATGATGGCCATTCTTACCAGTGTGAACTGGTATTCCATTGTGGCTTTAATTTGCATCTCTCTGATGTCTAGCAATGCTGAGCATCTTTTCATATGTCTCTGGACACTTTCTATGTCCTCCTTGGAAAAGTGTCTGTTCAAGTCCCTTGCCCATTTTTTAACTGGGTTGTTTGTCTTCCTAAAGTAGAGTCATGTGAGTTCTTTATATATTTTTGAGATCAAACCCTTGTCTGAGGTATCATCTGCAAATTAGTTTTCCCATATGGTTGGTTCTGTTTTTATTTTAATGCTGTTTTCTTTAGCCATGAAGAAGCTTTTTATTTTGATAGATTCCACTTGTTTATTCTCTCCTTTATGTCCCTTGCCCTAAGGGACATATCAGTGAAAATATTGCTATGTGGAATATCTGAGATTTTCCAGCCTGTGTTCTCCTAAAGGACTTTGATGGTGTCACAACTTATATTTAAATCTTTTATCCACCTTGAATTATATTTGTGTATGGTGTAAGTTGGTGGTAGAGTTTCATTTTTTTGCATGTAGCTGTCCAGCTCCCCAATACCATTTGCTGAAGAGACTATTCTTGCTCCATTTTAAGCTGCTGCCTGCTTTGTCAAATATTAATTGACCATAGAGTCCTGGGCTTATTTCTGGGCTCTCTGTTCTGTTCCATTGGTCCATGTGTCTATTCTTATGCCAGTATAAGGCTGTTTTGATTACAGTAGCCTTATTTTACAGTTTGGTATTAGTTACTGTGATTTGTCATACTTTTTTCCTCTTTCTCAAAATTGCTGCAGTTATTTGGGGTCATTTATGGTTCCAAATAAATTTTTAAGTATTTGTTCTATAGCTATGAAATATGCCATTGGTACTTTAATAGGTATCGCATTGAATCTATAAATTCTTTTGGGGAGTATGGACATTTTGATGATGTTAATTGTTCCAGCCCATGAACACGGTACATGCTTCCATTTGCTTGTGTCTTCCTTAATTTCTTCTTCAGTGTTGTGTAGTTTTCTGAGTACAGGTCTTGTACCTTCTTGAATATGTTTATTCTTAGGTATTTTATTTTTCTTGTTGCTTTATCAAATGGAATTTTTTTCCTGATTTCTGTTTCTGATATTTTGTTGTTGGTATAGAAAAATGCTTTTGATTTCTGAATATCTTTCTTGAAGTCCTCCAAGATTTTCTTTATGTATTTGGGTGCTCCTATGTTGGGTGCATATATGTTTACAATGTTTATGTCTTCTTGATGGATTCTTCCCTTGAATATTATAAAATTACCTTTTGTGTCTCTTTTTATGGCCTTTTTTTATGAAGTCTATTTTATCTGATATGAATATTGTTACCCCAGCTTTATTTCCTATCCATTTGCTTGGAATATTTGTTTCCAGTCCTTCACTTTCAGTCTGCGTAGGTCTTTTGTTCTGAGGTGGGCTTCTTATAGGCAGCATATATGTGGATTCTGCTTTCTTATCCATTCAGCTATTCTATGTCTTTTAATTGGAGCATTTAATCCATTTACATTTAAGGTTATTATTGATAAGTACTTATTCATTGCCATTTTTTGGTACCTGTCTTCCTCTCTCTCACACTCTTTTTCTCCCTTTTCTTATAGCAGTCCCTTTAGCATCTCTTGCAGAGCTGGTTTGGTGGAGGTGTATGCTTTGAGGCTTCTTTTGTCTGGGAAACTCCTTATTTGGCCTTCCATTTTAATTGAGAGCCTTGCTGGATAAAGTAGTCTCGGTTGCAAGCCTTTGGTTTTTATTACTTGGAATATTCTTCTCCATTATCTTCTGGCTTGGCATGTTTCCATTAAGAAGTCAGCTGCTAGTCTTATTGGGACTCACTTGTATGTTACCTCCTGTTTCTCCCTTGCTGCCTTTAAGATTCTTTCTTTGTCTTGGAATTTTGCCATTTTAATTATGATGTGTCTTGAAGTGGGCCTCTTTGGGTTCTTCTTGATTGGGACTCTCTGTGTTTGCTGGATTTATGTGACCTTTGCTCTCATCAAATTAGGAAAGTTTTTCATCATTACTTTTTCAAACAGGTTTTCTATCCCTTACTCTTCCTCTTCTCCTTCTGGTATCCCTTTTTATGGATATTATTACATTTCACGTTGTCCTGCAGTTCCCTTAACTCCTCTTTGTTCTTTCTGAGCCTCTTTTCCATTTCTTGCTCTTTCTGGATGTTTTTTTCTACCTTGTCCTCCAGCTCACTGATTCAATCCTCTGCTTCATCCAGCCTACTTGTAATTCCTTCTAGTGTGTTTTTTATTTCCGAGATTTTATTGTTCGTTTCTTCCTGGTTTTTGTTTATAGTTTCTGTTTCCTTTTCATACTGTTGTAGTCCTCATTTGATTCCTTGTATTTGTCTGTGAGTCCCTTGAGCATCTTTATAACTATTATTTTGAATTCTATATCTGATAGTTTGCTTACCTCCATTTCATTTATCTCTTTTAGTGAGGAGTCTTCCATTCCTTTTGATTACAAGTTCTTTTTTTTTTTGTCTCCCCATTTTAGGTGACTCTTTTTGTTTGTTTCTGTGCTTCATAATGTTTCACTTTGCTAGACATTTTTGTAAGGTGAACTTCTATGTTAGGAAGTCTATGGGATTCAGTGGTGTGGTCTCTTTGATCTCCTTGTCTGGACACTCTAGGTTTGCCCTTTCTTTTGTTTGTGTGTCCTCTCTTGTTGTACTTGGGTTTTTACATTTTGGTGGTTCGTCTGTTGATAGTTTCTCTCCTTCAGTGGGTATACTGATGTTCCCAGCTCCCACCTATTCTTGTAAGTGATCAGTGGCGGGGGTAGGCAAAATGGATTAAGACAGAGGGAGAGTATTCTACTGGATTTAAAGTACCAACAAGTAGAGACGAGATGGGAGATTCTTTGAATAAGTATAGTGTTAACTGTGATATGTTACCCAACTACCCACTTCTCATAAAAGGTGAAAGAGAGGTAAGACTCTTGTTAGAGGGGAGGAGGATTGTGAGCTGAACCCAGAAAATAGAGCACTTGTGCAAGGTTAGATGATGAGATATAGTGAGAGTAAAGGATAGAAAGTAGACATAATATGTGAGAGAATAGAGTTAACCACAATAATAATAAAGCTTAGGAATAAAGTAAAGTGGACTTAGATCAGGGAGGGTTGCTGTGTAGTATTTACAATTGTATGGACAACAATTATTTACAATAATACTGGATCAACAATAATATGACAAGAAATATATGATTCGGATAACCAGAATAGAAAGTATGTGCTCAAGAGTACTCTATTATTGGAACACAAGTGAAGTGAAAGAAGGAAAATTAAAATAAAATAAAGAGAAAATAAGGAAAACCAGTCAAACCATGCAATTAAACAGAGAAATAAAATGGAGAAAACTAAACAGAAACAAGAGAAATTTTAAAAATACTAATAAAATAAAAGAAGTAAAAAGGATGAAAGAATAATAATTATACAAATAAACAATAAAATGGCAGTTCTATGGGATAGCAAAGTGACATTCGTCTCAGTTTCTCAGTTTTTGTGGTTAGCCTTGTGCTCCCCATTTGGATCTGTCTCTGGACCTTTCACAACTCCTTGTCTTATTTGTCTCACTTGGGGGAAGAAAAAAAAAAAGAAAAAGAGAGAGAAAGGAAAGAAGAAAATAAGCCTCCTACTGACTTTAAACCCTTTGAGTGAGTTCTGCTGCTCTTCCTGGATGCCACAGGAAGAGGGGGGCTGTCCTTTGCTTTTCTCCCTTCTTACGGTTTTGCAAGGATGGGGGCCAGCTCTGGGCCGCAATATTTGCAGTAGTCCAGCCTCCAGCCCATGCCCTCTGTGAGCTGCCAGGCCCCCACTGTCCATGTGCGCCAGGCCTATGCCTTTAATTCACCACTTCCACTGAGCTCTGTGCAGTGCGCCTCCTCCTTGCTCTTTTTGAGCCCTCTCTCGGGCTGGAGCCCACTGCCAGGCAAGCAGCACCACTCAGCCTATGGGTGAGCTAGGAGAGTCAAGCTCCGGCGCTGGGCTCAAATCAGCCACAGGGCGAGTATTACCAGTCAGCCTCCATGCAAGTGGCATGACGCAGCTGCCAGGCTAGCCGCCTGAGTCGAGCGCAGGCTTGAAGTTCAAATCACCCTTGGGGCGAGCCATCCACTCTGGGAGCGTTCCTTACAAAGCAACTGCATGCTGTTCTTAACAAGCATATGGCTTTTCACACAGCCCAACTTTCTGACAAGTCTGCAGACTATCTGGGTCAGGGTCCAACACATCCTAACTCTTCTCTCTTCTCTAGGTGTCACCCGGCTCCCCAATTTCTCTGGTAATGACCTAGCCAGTGTCCACAGTCCCAGCAGGTGTATACTGCCTCTGTGTGTCTCTTACTTGGTCTCTATTCCCCCAGTGACTTCAAGCATCTGGGTCCCTCCTGGTGCCGGGCCGCCCTCCCTGCTCCAATAGCATAGGGAGCTGGTGATGTAACTCTCCTCCCAGGATCCTGTGGCAGGCGCTGGATCCTGTGGCAGGCGCTGGATCCTGTGGCAGGCGCTCTCCTCCCAGGATCCTGTGGCGGGGCCACAGCCGCCTAGGTCCCTGTGCAGGTCCCAGGGACCTTATCATCCTAACGCAATCTCCTCACCATCTGTTTTCAAATGTCTTGTACAATATTTGGTCTCCAAACTTCATATAAACTGGAATTCCATGGACTGTTCGCTGTTCCTCAGATCTGTTAGGTGTTCCAGTTGGGCACAGGGAGAACTGGGCTGTGCGCCCACCTACCTCACCACCATCTTTTTCTGTCTAGACCTACTGTTAAATGACTTGAATATGGATAGAAAATTCCTCTTATAAGCTTGTGTCTGATTATTTACAAAACGCAATTTTGAGAGCATTTTTATAAAGACGTAGTTAAGGGCAATTTCAGAGTCACTAGCTGCTAAAATTATTATTTGGATTTTTCCATAGGTGTGTAGGACAGCAGTGGTAATGCAGCTTTCTCTCTGTAATCCGCAGTTGCTGTCTCAGGTACTCCTAAGAGGAACAAAACCCATTTTATTAAAAAGGGAATTTAAAAGTTAGCCTACTGCAGCTTCCACAAAATCAATTCACTCTCTCTCACTCTCTCATTGTTTATCTGAGGTTTTTTTCCTTATAATTATTTTTTCTTTTGCTTTTAACTGTATCAAATGTTTGTGAATTTGGTGAAGTCCTCTGTACCAAAATAAAATCAGTAAGAGTAATAGGAATAAAAATAAGTTCTCAAAGAAATTTATAAATTTCTACCTGAATTGAAATTCAAGTAAAATGGCATGAAATTCATAAGGGAAAAATTAGAAGGAATACTCACAGTAGGAGCTCAAAACGGTTGTACATATATATCTTAGAAGTGGCCTGTGATCAAAACAGACTAGATGCATGTCCGAACAGAAATGCGACTTTTTAAATTACATTCCCTGCCAGGCCACATAATGACTGGCCAATCCAATAAATCATTAAAAAAATTCTTGTTTCCCACAGTTTCTTAAATCAACATGTAGAAAAAATAGAAAACTTATCTTTAACTCCAAGAAAGCTGGGCGGTTATTAGTTAAGGAAAGTGTGTTGTTCTACAGGCCCAAACCTCGTTATAAATAGCAGTCAGACTGGAGAAGCCCCTGGATACTGAATGGACTTTCTATATATAGCTTTTCCTTTCTGTAAAGGCTTTTAGAAGGATGCTATCTTCTGTGAAAACTTGGGCTTTATAAAGGACTCAAAAACAGAAAGGTCATAGACCTTGAAAAGATTTTAAGTATTTCCCTTAGTCTGGGAACCTGCAGTTTGGAGGCATGAAAACTGAAACCCAAGAGGTAAATATTATTTTCCCAGCATCAAATGGCAAACAATAATAATGATGGCACTCAAACCTCTATCTTCTAAGTCCTTTGAATGTGGCATATACAATAAATTGCAATAGCAGCTCATTTTCACCATCCACAACACCACGTTCCCATGGTGACGCATCCTTCTTTGCTCCTTTATGAGGGATGATAACATTATTTGGAAACTTTATCCATAATGAACATTTTTTTTAATTTTGCTTTTTGTATTTTATTTTGAAATGCTGTCTCTATGGTTTAAAAGTGTAGAGGCATTTTCTTTCTGTTTTGAAATGCCTCTGCCCTGCATTTATGATCTTTTACTATTGAACTATAATAAATCAATAAGCACAGAAACACATTTTAGTAGGAGCAGCAAGGCTGGGGGAATAGTTGACATAAAGGGAGCTAGAGGGAAGAGAACAGAAATGTGATTTATTTAAAAAACTTAATGGCAAATTAGATCATGTTTGACTGCACTGAATATGATATAGTCCTCCTTAATTTGAAGTCCAGGTTGACTTTTGTGTTTGCATTGTCACGAACCAGGGAGTAAACAAAGCAACATGATTTTTGTGTTCTAGCATTTTTGTATTGATTTCCTCAAGATTTTTTTTTTGAGTAAATAAAAAAGATTTGTCTTTAAATTAGTTTCCCTCCTTGCTTGCACTTTAATAACTTGGTAAAAGGCATTTAATCTCTACAGTTATGATTCACCCTGTCCCACATTTTGTTAAACCACTGGGAATCGTGTACATGTGTGTGCACGCACACACACTTTGCTATCAACTAGTTTACTGCCTTTGCAATCGGTAAAATAGAATTCTCAGTCAAAAAATTATTATAACCTAAACAAAAATAAGATATGAGAGTAGGCTCAGCCATTGGTAAAAGTTACCTTGGGTGATTTACACACGTGCGGCATGGTTTGAGGGCATCCTTGCAGATGAAGCACTTAAATAGATGTGGCACTAATGACTTCACATGGCACTAATTTCATATCCGAAAACTTTTATTTCACTCTTTTGCAAGTGCTTGTTCTGTGAGTTTTTATTCTTTGGTTATACCATAACAATGTCAAGAGGTGGCGTGAATGACGGAGTGATATCAAAATGACAGCCTAGGAAACAGGAGAACATGAGGTCTTCTAATTAGCATTCAAATAAGTACGTTCGATACAAATAATATGGGATTTAGATAAAGATATTAATAATTCATACTGTTAAGTTTAAAATCTTTTACATGTCCATACATGCGAAATCACAATTGGTATTACAGGGTGATAAATTCAAGAATTCTTATTTGTTAAATATTTACTTGGCACTCTGCATTATGCATCATCAGAATCCTTTTGTGAAATTTGGAGCACAAACTAGAAAAATAGAAACTCTTCACACTAAGTACTTCTTACTGTAGTTAATGAAAAGTTTCTATTTGGAGATATTTTAATTTCTGATCTGATTGTAACTTCAGATAGGTTGTTTTTTTATTTGTTAAAACCAGTGTTCAGCCCTTGAAATAGTTTCTTGAATGTACTTAGTAATAAAGTCATAATGATATTTCCAATACTTACAATAGAGTTGGTAGAAGAGATAACCTACATTGATAGTAAGGTGATTTTGATAATCTATGAAATGTCATGATGTTTTCCGGATAACTTGTCTCCTGGACTGAAATATATGTATTAATCTCTCACTTTACAAAAATTTTTAAGTTTTATTAACATAGTGACTCGACCACATCTTTTAATACATATTTTAAGATATTTTGTTCAGTGGAATCTCTCATTTTAATCTATTTATTAATATACCCATTATATACTATGTAAATATTAATGTATATTTCTTTTTAATTCTTATTTTTATTGTATTTTTTCATCACTATTTACCTTCCTCTATAACCTCTCCTACATCCACCTAAATCCCCTTCCCAACAATCACCACACTGTTGTCCATGTCCACGAGTTATTTTTATTTTTTGCTCAATCCCTCCACCCACAAAACCTCCATCCCAGAGCTGTGAGCCTGCTCTCTGAGTTTGCCTCTATTTTGCTTCTTAGTTCAGCTTGTTCACTGGATTACACATGAGTGAAATTGCATGGTACTTGTCTTTCTCTGACTGCTTATTTCACTTAGCATAATGTTCTCCAGGCCCACCCATGCTATTGCAAACTGTAAAAATTTCTTCTTCTTTATGGCCAAGTAGTATTCCATTGTGTAAATGTACCGTAACTGTTTTATTCACTCATCTACTGATGGATACTTGAGCTGCTTACGAATCTTGGCTATGGTAAATAACACTGCTATTTTCGTAAGGGTGCATATATTATTTCAAATTAGTGTTTTGGGTCTGTACAGATAAATTCCCAGAGGTGGAATCACTGGGTCATCAGGCGGTTCCATTTTTAATTTTCTGAGGTAATTCCATATGGCTTTCCACAGTCACTGCACCAATTCGCATTCCCACCAATAGTGCTAAAGAGTTCCCCTTTCTCCAAACCCTTGCCAGGACTTTTCATTTATTGATTTATTGATGATGGCCATTCTGACATGTGTGAGATATCATATTGTGGTATTAGTTTGCATTTTTCTGATGATTAGTGACATTGAGCATTTTTTTATATGTCTATTGGCCATCTGTATGTCCTCTAGAGAAGTGTCAGTTCAGGTCCTTGACTCATTCTGTAATTGGATTGTTTGTTTTTTTGGTTGAGTTTTATAAGTTCTTTATAAATTTCGGATATTATCCCCTTATCAGATGTATTGGCAAATATGTTCTTCCATTCAGTGGGTTGTGTTTTCATTTTGTTGATGGTTTCCTTTGCTGTGCAAAAATTTTTTAGTTTGATATAGTCCCATTTGTTTATTTTTTCTTTTATTTCCCTTGCCCGAGGAGATACATCAGAAAAAATTGTAATGAATAATGTCCAAGATTTTACTGGCTATGTTTTCTTCTAGGATTTTGATGGTTTTGAGTCTAAAACTTAAGTCTTTAATCCATTTTGAGTTTATTCTTGTATGTGGCATGAGAAGATTGAAGAAGATATGAGTAAGTGGACATTTATACCATGTTCATGGATAGGAAGAATTAACTTCATTAAAATGTCCGTATTACCCAAAGCAATCTACAGATTCAATGCAATTCCTATCAAGATATCAATTATATATTGGGTTGTCAAAAAAGTTTCGTTGGCCATGGCTGCTGTGGCTCAGTGGATTGAGCACCAGGCTGCGAACCAAAGGGTTGTTGGTTCAATTCCAAGTCAGGGCACATGCCTGGGTCACAGGCCAGGTCCCCAGTAGGGGGCATATGAGAGGCAAACACACATTGATATTTCTCTCCCTCTCATCCTCTCTTCCCTGCTCTGTAAAAGTAAATAAATAAAATCTCTAAAAAAATTTTTTAAAGATTTGGTTGTTTTTTTTTTCTGTAAGATGACTGTAGTAATGCTCAGTTGTCTTCAACTTTATTCAAAACAATTTTGTTAGATTGTATTTTTACAGCTGTCATATCAGTGTAAATTTTAAAAAACCATCAAAATTGATGAATTTTGTGTAGCCATTTTAATATTGAAGATAGAAGAAAATAAGCAACACTTTCATCACATTATGCTTCATTATTTCAAGAAAGGTAAAAATGCAACTGAAAGCCAAAACAAACAAACAAAAAAAAAAAAGATTTGTGCAGTGTATGGAGAAGGTCCTGTAACTGATCAAACATGTCAAAAGTGGTCTGTGATGTTCTGGTCTGGAGATCTCCATGGAATGATAGACTGGTTGGAGTTGACAGAGATCAAATTGAGACATTAATTGAGTACAATGAGCATTATACCACATGGGAGAGAGCCAACATACTCAAAATATCCAAATCAAGCATTAAAATCATTTGTGCCAGACTGCTTATGTTAATGGCTTTGATGTTTGGTTTCCACATAAGGCAAGCAAAACAAAACAAAACAAAAACTTCTTAACCTTATTTCTGCATGTGATTCTCTACTTAAAAGTAAGGAAAACATTCTGTTTTTAAAACAAAGAGTGATGTGCAATCAAAAGTGGCTACTTTGTAATAATGTAGAATGGAAGAGATCCCGGGCAAGTGAAACGAACCACCACCAACCACACCAGTGGCCGGTCTTCATCCAAAGAAGGTGATGTTGTGTATACCGTGGGATTGGAAGGGAGTCTTCTATTATGAGCTCCTTTCAGAAAACCAGATGATAAACTCCAACAGGCACTGCTCCCAACTAGATCTGCTGAAAGCAGCGCTCAATGACAGGCAACCAGAATTAGTCAACAGAAAACCCATAATCTTCATCAGGATAATGCAAGGCTGCACGTTTGTTTGATGACCAGGAAAAAAACTGTTATAGCTTGACCGGGTAGTTCTCATTCATCTGCCATGTTCACCAGACACTGCACCTTCAGATTTCCATTTACTTCCATCTTTACAAAATTATTTTATTGGGAAATTTTCAATTTCCTGGAAGACTGCAAAAGGTACCTGGAACACTTCTTTGCTCAAAAAGGTAAAAATTTTGGGAAGAATGAATTATGAAGTGCCTAAAAGATGGCAGAAGGCAGAAAAATCAACCTGTGAATATGTTATCCAATAAAATTATTAGTGAAAATAATTAGTATACAATTGTAAATTATTGGTAATTATTAATAATTATAAATAAATAAATAATTTATTATTAAATGAATAATTAATTCATATAATTATGGATGATTATAAATAAATATAAAATAATTATAAATAATTAGTGGAAAATGTATCTTCTATTTTTTTACTTAAGTACCAAATGAATTTTTGGTCAACTCATATTTCACACAACTAGAACAAATATTCCAAAACTTTATATGGAACAACAAAGGACCCTGAATAGCAACTGCAATCTTAAGAAAGAAGAACAAAGTTGGAGGAATCATGCTACCTAATATCAGACTATACTATAAGGCCATAGTAATCAAAACACTATGGTCCTGGCATAAAAACAGACATACAGATCAATGAAACAGAATAGGGAGCCCAGAAATAAACCATGCCTGTATAGTTAATAGTAATTAATATTTGACAGAGGAAGCAAAAACATAATGGGCCAGAGGGCAGGTGGGAGGGGATATTGGAAGGATTAGAGGGAAGGGTTGTCAAGGAACATGTATAAAGGACACATAGACAAAGCCAAAGGGGGCTAGGATCAAGGGTGGGAGGTGGGGATGGCCGGCGTCGGGGAGAGTGGAGGGGGAGAAATGGAGACAACTATACTTGAACAACAATACAATTCTTTTTAATTTTTTAAAAGATAGTTTACTCAATAAATGGTGTTGGGAAAATTAGATGACTTGGAAAAATGAAAATAATATAACTCTTAATAGCTAGATTAATACCTTCTTAATTAAATTTGTTTAACTCATATAACTGTTCTTCAGCATTCCCTTTTCTCTGTAGAGCCTATCCCACTGACTTCAAAAGCTTGCAAAATCCAAAAATCCCATTTAAAGTGAATGTATGGAAAATGCTTTAACTAACAGACAGTGAGGGTGGAAAACAAGACTATTAAACTTTGTGCTTAAGATCATCATATGAATAAAAATATTAATCAACAATTCTAACACTCAGACATAATAAGGATGAAAAGCTTAATTATAATACTGAGTGATGACATTTTCAATAAAAGGAGATATTAAATATTATATAGGAAACTAGTATGCAAAGCAGATAAATTGCCAATGATTATACATATATTTAAAATGTGTTCAAACATAGTCATAGCAACAGCTTTTCTTTCTGGCTGAAAAGAGGCATATTGGAGTGTTTAAGCACTATTTCAATTGGAAGAGATACTTAAACACTATGCAGGAAATATTTAATTGCAGAAGAGCAGGTGTTAGCATGTGTGGGAATGTGTGTGTTCAATCAATGCATTTTCACTCATTCACAAAGGGAGACTATATTTCCTTAAATAAGGCATTGTGATAGGGGAAAGTGCCATCCTTGTATTTTTGGTGCTGTTACTGTTTCTCTGGCACCCACGAGCGCATACCATCCTATCACTCATCCAAGTTGGAAATCTAGAAGCCATCCTCATAGTCTCATTGTAAAGTGCCCTACATTTGTGCTTGCCACTCAGTAAGTCATGGATGTCTGGCTTCCGTACACAAGACAGCTCTTTCCTACGTACATCTGTTCCCTCGTTCTCCTCCTGCAGCCTCCTTCTGAAGTCGCTTCTGTGCCTCATTCCTAGGCAAGGGCACTTTTGGCAGCTCCCCTTTACCTCTCATCAAATGTGTTAAAATGTACCCAAATCAAATAGTCCATAGAATTTATAGACAACCAAGTAGACAAGAGCTGAGTGCGCTGCAGTTGACGAAATGTACCAATAGTAGTGATGAAATATTAATTAAATAGATGCCTATTGAAGTTTTGCAGATTTTCTCCACATTTTAGAATTAGTTTTTCAGGTCTTAAACAATTCTGTGACTCCTTCTCAAAGCCATAGGTCCTGGCAGGTGTGCTTTTGCTGCCCCAGGGCAGCCCTGACAGCGAGGAATCTGAAGATGGGGAATATCACCTGGATCAGTAGACTGGATACGCGGGAGTTGGGATGGAAAATGTTTGGAGAACAAATGTGGAAGTCAAGGAAGAGATGGCGGTGTCACTTAAAATTATGTGTATCAGTTGGCAGTATTAAAAGCCAGATTCTATAGGGATGTCAATAAAATATCACCTTATAGAGTAATGTCTCAAAAATAGTACGTAAAGTGCTTACATATTTAGAAAGAAATCTCAGTTGGAATCCATCAGCAGAAAATACTGTTTAATATGCTTTAAAACAACTATTGAAAATGGCAGCACAATTTACAATAGCCAAGTGCTGGAAGCAACCCAGGTGCCCAACAGTAAATGAATGGATCAAGAAACTATAGTACATTTACACAATGGAATTCTACACAGCAGGAAGAAAGAAGGAGCTCCTACCCTTTGAGACAGCATGGATGGAACTGGAGAGCATTTTACTAAGCGAAATAAGCCAGGCGGTGAAAGACAAATACCATATTATCTCACCTTTAGGAGGAACCTAATCAACAAAACAAACAAACAAGCAAAATATAACCAAAGACACTGAAATTGAGAACAGGCTGACAGTGACCAGAGGGGAGGGAATTTCAGGGGTAAAGGGGAAGGGTTTAGAGCAACAAGTATGAAAGACATGTGGACAAAAACTAAGGGGGTGGAAATGGGAGGGAGGTGGGGAGGGCTGGGGCAGTGGGCTGGGCTGGGAGTAGAAGACAGAAAACTGTATAAGAACAACGATTAAAATAAAAAAATAAATGGAAAAAGAAAAAAAGAAGTTAAAAAAAAAGGAAAAAGGTAGAAAATGGCAACTGGTTTAGTAAGTGGTTAAATCAGTTTACAGTTTCACGACTTAATGTTTCTAAACCTTTGTTATTTCATCTTTAAAACTGAGAGATAATGAAACTAGCTACTTGATAGAGTTCTTGAGAAATTTAAGTTATATAATTCACATAAACTCCTTAGTGCCATACCTGGCAAATATGTGATTTTTTCTATTATTGATAATGCACTAGTAAACAAAAACTGTTTTGTAATTCTTATGGTCATTGTTCCAAGTTGGAAGATATCCTACCCTCCAAAATAAAACTACTGGGCTTGATGTGACCTTTCACTATAATTTTTAAAATGACAATATTAATAATGAGTTATTTTGAGAAGAAATGTGACAATGTTCTAAAATAATTTTAGAAACCAAATATTTATTTGACATAAGAAAAATAGTGTTAGCCTGGGCTGGTGTCACTCAGTGGACTGAGCACAAGCCTGCAAACAAAAGGGTCCCCAGTTCGATTCCCAGTCAGGGCACATGCCTGGGTTGCAGGCCAGGCCCCAGAAGCAGGCATGTGAGAGGCAACCACACATTGATGTTTCTCTCCCTCTCTTTCTCTCTCCATTCCCTACTCTCTAAAAATAAATAAATAAAATCTTTTTAAAAAGAAATACAGTGTTAGTTTAATGAAAAGGTATATAGTTTGACAGTATTTTTCCTCCTTGGATTCATATAGAGCCACAAAATGAGAGTATAAGACAATGATTTAGAAAGTACTGTATTATATAACAAAGGACAGCACCAGCCCCAGTCTCTTAATGCTTTTTTGATTTTGATGTGAATAACCCCAGGTTCCCAGTCTGACATCAGTACTACCACTGACCGTGTACGACATGGTCCAGTCAATTAACTTCTCTCTGATTCAGTTTCTTCATCTTTAATGTGGGAGCAATATTATTTGTCACTTGTCAACCCTCAGTACTTCTTCTTCAGCCAATTGACTGTCTCAGCAGGGATGCTGTCATGAGTAGCTGATAAATAATTTATAAACCCTTTGAAATATTAAATAAATGATGTAAAAAGCCCTAACAAGAGGACAGAACAAATCATTCTATTAATTCACTACTTTAGTTATATATATTTTTAAAAAACCTTAAAAAGAGGTAGCCCTCAATGAAGTGAAAATATGATAGATTAGTAGGAATTCTAGAGTGCTTTGAGTCACTGTTAATTTTGAAAATTCTCTGTTATAATTAATAATGTACAGAAAAAATGTGTATTAGCGGAAATGATTACAGTTCATCTTCTTAAATGAAAAGTATTACAAGACAGGAGAATGAACTGAGTAGGAATAAGGGAACATGTTTTCTCAGCCTACTTTTACTTTTGAGAATGGAATAACTTTGACAAATGTAGTAAGCCAATAAGGATATTAAGATAATTCAAAACAGATCAGTGATATACTTTTTGTAGCTATAAAAACAACATACAAAATCCTGTGTCAAACATTGTGGGGATGCAAAAATCAAAGAGCCAGATCTCAAGAAAAACATGATATAGGAAGAAAGTACCGTGAAAATAATTCTTGTACAGTGCCAAATAAATAAACACAGTGATAAAGTTATTCACTAGGATAAGTTGGAGAAGAGTATGTCTACATAAGTGAGTACTTGGTCCACAATTGCAATAGTCAAGAAAGAGATGACAAAGGTAATATCCAGAAAAAGAATGGAAATAAAAAAATACTAAAGTGACATTGAATGAATAGAATTAAAACAATGAGATTCACAAAATGGATGTGAAGAATTAGTGAGATGAAATGACTGAAGACAATCCTAAGATTTCTGTGATAGGTGCCTGAACCCTGTCAGGGCGGCTCAGCTGGTTGGAGCATCATAGGTGCCTGAGAAAATACTGGTAATATGCAAGATGTGTACAGAAAGTATCCAGCCATGTACTATGCAAAAAGAGACATTTACTGAAGGAGATACAAGATACAAGAAACATTGTACACAGGACAATGATGCCTCAGTCCCCTTCAAAGTAAGCACCTTGGGACCTCACACAGTTGTCTCCATCACCATGAGCTGCCCCCTCATATTTTCCTGAATCTCATCAATGGTCTGAATTCCCTTCCCTTTCAAAGGTGATTTTGGTTTCGGGAAAAGCCAGAGGTCACAGGGCACCAAATATGGGCTGTAGGGGGGCTGAGTCACCTGGGTGGTGTGATGGCCAAAAATCCTTGTACCTGATGCAGGAGCAGGTACATTGTTGTGATGAATCTGCCAATCTCCAGTTGCCCAGAGCTGCGGCCTTCTGAATCATCCCAGTAGTTTCTGTGGAGGGATGCTCAAGCTTAATGCAAAATTGGATGCAGACTCATTGCTCAATTTGCTCAGTCATTTTGAATGAGACATCCACAGAGTACACCTGCTCACTCAACGGCATCTACCGCCCCCACTGACTAGCACAGTAAAGTTGCCATTGTTCATGCATGCACACATCACTCCACTCTAGTTAGCTGCCAGGTTACACTGATGTCATTCTCATTATATTAACAATGTTTGGACTTGTTCCCAACAGACCTCATACACTACGATATGAGGAGAATGAGTAATTTTGAGGGTGAAGGTGGAATTGAAGCAAGAAGTTCCATTTTGAACTTGCTAAATTTGAGTTTTCAAGGACATCGGTGGTAGACTATCCAAACGGCAGTAAAAATTCTCAAAATATCAGGCCCCAAGCATATAGATTTGATATCTATATGGTGGCACTTAAGGATTTGGGGGTGAATGTGAGTACTAAACAGAACATGAAGAATAAAAAAAGAGAATAAAAATTCTTCAAGAGGTAAATGGAGGAAAGAGCAAGAAAACATATTAGAAGATGATTATGGGGGAAGAAAAAATACAGTGTCTGTGGCAGCCAAGGGAAAAGAATATTTACAGAAGAGAGAGATAACAATGTAAAATGCTGTGTGAAATTTAATACGGATAATTATTGTAAAAAGCCCATTGAATTTTGTGATTAATCTACAAAGAATCTTTCTTCAAGAGAATGATAATTAATAGTAAATTGATAGATATGTAAGTCAGAGGCAAAGGAATTAAAAGCAAAGCAATCTAGACAAAGTAGGAGCAATTACTATCCACTTGTATTCCTGTAAATCTAGGATTAAATGAAAATCAAACGTGCATATATTAAAGAGAATATAAAGTTAAAATAAGGAACTCCTTTGCAATGGGGAAAATGTAAGCCACTTTATGGGCATTGGAGAAGTAGAGTAAATGAAGCACAAGGCAGCATCAAGCACCAGTCAGGTGTTAATGTTGGGTGAAAGGACTTGAACAAGGAAAGGAACAACTTTTGATATGATAATGAAGGGGAATTGACGAAATTTATGTAGGATGACCTTTACTTTTTCATAAAGTCAGTAGGCAAGATTTTCTGTGAAGAGTAAGAAAATAGAATATAAATAAAGCTACAAACAGTGAAGGGATTGAGAATTTCAGATTGGTAGTTAACAGCATAGTCATGAGGATGTGAAGTACAGCATAAGGAATATAGTCAATAGCATTGTAATAACTGTGTGTGGGGTCAGGTGGGTACTTAAAATATTGGGCTGGGCCACTCTGTAAAATACTTGACTATCTAAGCCATTATGCTGGGCCTCGAAACTGATACAGAATAATAGTGAAAGCAAGCTATAATTGAAAAAAACTGAACAAGCACAGAAAAGTAAAGAAATTGATGCTGTTAGCTATGGTAAAAGAGGTGAGCTACAGATGAGCAACCGGATTTATGAGTAGCTTTAAGGTTACTTGTTGCCTACGTAGACAGAGAAAATATGTCCTCAATGCAGACAGCCTGGGCCTCTGGCTTCATAAAATTTATAGGCTTGGATTTCTCATTATAAAGTTTTGATTTGTTAAGCATTTTGGAAGTGGAAAACAAGATTTGAATCTTGGCTAAAGAAAGTTTCTGAGAGGAAATTAATGATCTATTTGGCTAGGTTATAAATTTATAAAACAATATGTGAAGGTATAAGGGTCACAATTATCACATCGGAAATACATTGGTGAATAGGGATAAAATTGAGAGGAGTAATCATTATCAAATACTGGAACTTTTCTGGTTTGGTTCGCAGGCCGGCACTCAGTCCACTGAGCCACAACCAGCCAGGGCAGAACTTTTATGAATGAGGACTTTTATTACACAGTGACAGTAAGAGAAGAGGCGAATACCTTCCCCTGGCTAAGGAGATGGGATATTATCTCCAACAATATCAGTAAAAAAAATGATTGTAAAAACCATTAAAAGACCATATTTTTTTTTCTTGTATTGGGCCAATTTTATTCTAGCAATGTTTTGTAATAACAGAGGTCATTGCTTTGGGTTTAGAATAAAAAAAAGCAATTTGGCTTGACCTAGCTAATAGATGCCAGTATATCTTGGTGATACAACTCAGTATGTGAGATCACTTTTTTTACCATTTTCTTATTGCTGTTCAAGTACACTTTTCTGCCTTTTCCCCCCACCGCTCCCCACAATCCCAGCCCTCCTCACCTCCCTACCATTTCCACCCCACCTAGTTTTTATCCATGTATCCTTTAAATTGTTCCTGTAAACCCTTCACCCTTTTCCCCTGATCTTCCCTCCCCTCTCCCCTCTGGTGACTTGTCAGCCTGTTCTCGGTTTCAGTGTCTTTGGTTATACTTTGCTTGCTTGTTTGTTTTGTTGATTAGGTTCCTATTAAAGGTGAGATCATATGGTATTTGTGTAAGATCACCTTTTTAAGTGTGGCTTTCATAGGACACTATCCAAACTCCTCTGAAGGGGAATATAGGCCCCTGTCATATCAAATGATAGTCTAGAGCATTCAAGCCATGATCTGGTGCAGAAAATATAATAATTCCTGAACAGAGGAGACTTTTATGGATATTTTCCAATTAACTTCTTTCTACTTATAGGGTTGTGTTTCTTAATTTTTTTTTTCTGTCACTCCAAAGTATGACTTGACGATAGACCAATTCAAGATAATAGGGAATTGAAGTTGCATCAAATTTTGGAACCCTGTCCTGAGTTCCTAAGACTTAGTCTGAAGCCCTTTGACTTGTGAGATTAAGAAGCTATTTATGGAAATAAGCTACTAGATTGGTTTTAAGAGTGAATTGGGCAAGTAATAGCCTTATAGAGTATAAGAGAAAAAGATGGATAATGTTTAGCATGGAAATGGATCAGCTAATACTTCTAGAATATTCTAGGAATGAATTGCTTTAATTATTTATTAAAAGGTTCCTCCTCTAATTTATAGGGTTTGTCAGATAGCTTCTTTTTACTGTGTACATGAACGGTTCTCAGAGTTTAGTCCCTGGATTCCTGCATGTTCTCTGAGCTCTTTCAGTCATTCCCTGAGGCATTGTCAGCAGGTCCGCAAGTCCAAAATAAGTTCTCTAACAGTCCTGATCCTATCTGCCTTTTTACTTACCTGATATTTGCACCACCAGTACACAAGCATGGTGGGGAAATGCTGCATCTCAGCACCGGTCAAGTCAATAGCAGCAAACTCTACTGGTAACCCTGGTATTCCTCACTACACACTCATAGTTACTATTTTTAAACACAAGATTTACATAGAATCTTGATAAAAAAGCAAAAAATATTATTTTGTCAAATCTTGACTTTAAGTACAGGTCTTTTTAATATTCCATGCGATGAAATGGGAAGTTGTAAGTCACTCCTGGCATGTACCAAAGGGCATGGTTGTCCCAAGTAAAGTCCTGTGAATGTTTGTACTGAGCCAGAACCAGCAACTTTTTCATGCATCCTGATTGTTACTTGAAAGAACAACTGACTGGCAAACTGTGGTTTCTCAAAATTGGGTATTTGACAGAGATTTTCTTAAAAATGAACAATGTGAGCTTGTTACTTCAAGGGATGCAAAATCCAACTGTGTCTGTTGCCAATGATAAAACCTGAGCTTTCAAACAAAAATTACAATTTTGGAGAACTTATTTTCTCTTCCTATGAATTTGGCAACTTCCCAATTCTTTAAAACCTTTCTGAGGAGAGAGGTAACTATACTAACAAATGTACTATTGTATAGTGAGATATGATAGAATCTATAAATTTTATATAACCCAGGAAACCAATATTTACCAAATGACTAATACCTGCTATTAAAAAAATATATATATGCATAGGCAAAATTTCCATTTAAGTGCTAGGCACATAGTGGATTTTATAAAACAGAATATGAAAAGCATATTAACATGGTTTTAGAATCCACACTGCAAAATTTTTTAAATCCCACCATTATCTCAAAAGGCTACTAAGATTCTCTTCACTTTTCCAACTCAAAAATCTGTGTGAGGCCAGATATTCTTCATATACTTGAACTAAAACAACACACGGAGACAAATTGATTGTAGCTACAGATATGAGCAATCAAATGTCTTTTATTAAGCCAGATATTTACAAATTTAAGCCAGATAATTTCAAAATGTAAAACAATGCCTTTTTTTGTCATTTTTTATTGATTTGGAGAATATGTTATTTCATTAAAAACATTAATGGAAACATTTAATGGCTTATTATTATCTATATTTTTAAGTAATTAATGTATTTATTTTTTCTGTTTTAATTTCTCATATAGTAAACATTGGAAGATATAGCCACATAAACAAAAGCTCACTAGAGTTCTCAATAATTTTTGAGAATGTAATGAAAATCTGAGACTAGAGCTCTTCAGAAACACGAATGTAGACCAAGCCCTAAGCACACAGTAATTTACGCAAGGGATTTTAACCCTTCCCATGATTTAATAAAGTAACAGTTGAGAAGTTATATAATTGTTCTTGTAATAATGGGACAGGAAGAACTTCCCTTCTCTTTTAAACTTAACTCATGCCATTCATATTAGAAAGAAAGAAGTTTTCTGTGCATGCTGATGGCATTCTCTCCATTCTTTCTTCCAAGTCTGTGAGTCTCATTTCACATGTCCCCGTTTACAGGAGTAAAATTAGCATGTTATCCAGTCACCATTTGGCTCATGACTCAATGTCACTATAAAAATCATTTTAGCAGCTTCACAGGCCCAACTTATTCTAGGATACATCTATGTGGGACGCTTCAATTTGTTTAATATAGGAGACGTAAGTATATAATTTTCCTAGCCTCCTGCAATCTATCTAAATCTATAAATTCTGCTAGAGTAAAATATATTGGTTTATTTTCTCTAATAACTTGTGTATATGATATTTAAAAAGGTGAAAGGCATAAACAAGGAAGAGACCGGCACAAATCATGAATCTCAGTTTAGAAAGCCACTATACAAACAAAGAATCTTTAGAATACCAATATGCTGCTTCTTTTGTTCAAGAGTGAGAAAGAAGGGTCTTTTAAAAAAGTGGTAAAAAAGGAACAAGCTTATTTCTTAGTCGTGGATTTTTATGAATTTTAGACATCAATATTTAGAGATTTATGTTTTAAAATTTAATCGACCTTTAAATAATACAGTACTTAAATAATAAATTGGTTTTTTTCTTTCTTTAATCAGACTCTGAGTATTAGTACAGTTGGCTCTTTTGTAAAACTAGGTATTAAAAAAACAGCATGTTATCTTGTTTATACCCAATACTACCATTTTATCATGTCTAAAAAAATTCTAATTATAGTAACATAAATAGGGAAACTCTAGTGAAGAAGCAAAGCCCACTTTGGTAAATGTTCCAGGTTTTATTCCAATTTGTTTATTTTTTATAAATCCAGACTGTGTGCTAATTACTTGTCTATTAAACCTCTACCAGCTTCTGACATTTATTACAATTTTTTGGACTTTTGTCACTTTTTTGGTGAATATCTGTCAGAAAGCATCATTTGGAAACAGGTCCTCCAGAATTTCTAAGCAAATCTCAAAGTAATTATACAGTGGTATATCTGGTGTAATTAAAGAGCTGTGCCTACATGTTTAACTGAAAGAGAAAAATAACACAGCTGGTATGCATATAAAAGTAACTATTTTCAAGCATATGATCAGAATTCACTAAAAGAACTATAATCATGGAGAGAGAAAAATATAGAGAGTTCATAGCATCTATACATTTTATTTTAAAATGTAATTTTATTCTTCCTTCATTCTCATATTCCTATATGTGTAATTTGTCAGTTATCATTCTTTTTACTGAAAAATAAGTCCATTGCCTGGAGAAAGAAAATGTAATAAAAAATAAAGTACTACTTGTAAAATAATAATAATAATTATTATTATTATAATCATAATAGCTACCATAATTAAATGCCCAGCATTTAGTTTCTATGTTACCTTAAAGGTTTAAATTTGGGTGCACATCAGTCTAGCAAATATATCTCGTAAATGCTAAAGGGAAGGGGATGTTTTAGCTCTTCTCACGGTCATCATGACTACCTTTCACCCTGTCCCACTGAGCGATTGGGGTTAAAGCGGCAAATGTGGTTCTTTACGGGTAGCAACAGTCCTTGAAAGAGCTTTTTCCATCTTTCACAAGAAACAAATATGGGTGACATCGAATGAAAACCAACATGACCTAGGTAAATGATAAGACATGGGTATCAAGTTAGAGATCCGAGTAAAAATACGCTCCAAGATAATGTATTCATAAGGCCCATGTTCTTTGTGTGTCTTGTTGTCTTGTTTTGTTTCATCAAATTTGAAATGCTTGTGCAAAACCAAGTGGAACTACTCTTCAATAGCAGTTTCCCTCGTGAGGGTGAATCTTGGGAGGACACTCCAAACAGGAGATGCACGCTTCAGCACTACCCGTAGTTAGCACTTAAAGCCTTGGGATTAGATGGGTTATTCATTCAGGAAATAAGGAAGGTCAAAGGCTGGTCCTTAATTCCTACAAAATATGCTCTTATTTTAACAGGTGACTTAAGGAAGGAGAAATCTGTCAAGAATACAAAGGTCAAATAGGATAGAACCCGCATAGTAAGATATCATGGAAGCTAAGAAAGTGACAGCTGGCTTTTTATCAGCACTGCCCCACCATGTGCCAAACATTGTCTTGGCCTCTTTAGAAACATAATCCAAATAAATTCTTATAGCCACCTTGACTACTACGTATATCTATCACTGTTTATAAATGGAGAACTGAGTACAGAGAGATTAGACATAGCATAACCAGTTAAAAGAAAGTCTAGATTCAGATACAGATAGGTCTGATTCCTGTAATAGTAAACATGCCTCCACAAATCGCTCTTTCATGCTGGGGGAGTGTCTCAAGGAGAATGTAGCTGGTAGTGCCGTGCCTTGGAGAGAGCTCACACAGGATGGGCGCTCACAGGGAACTTTAGCGTTAAGCTGTTTCTTCACATTAACACAGATCACTGCAGTGGTCTATAAGTAAGTAGTGTCCACAAAATACACTATATAAAAGTCAATGAAATATAAAAATGATAAAGGTCTGTTCAGATAAAGTGAAAATAAAAATAGCTGAACCCTTCTGAGATGTTTAATGAAGGAAATAGATTAGTCAATGCAAGGATGAGTGAAGTTTGAAGAGACGGTATTTGTTTAATGGTTAGTTCAATATATATATATATTTTTTTTTACTAAAAGAAGACTTGAACATGCTTATAAACTTAAGGGAGAGATTTTGAGGAGAAACAAAACTCAAATTACTGAGAAAAAAATAATGGATGAAGTAAGGTCCTCCAGGAGGTGTTAGAAAATAGAATCAGCAGCACACCTCCGAAACAAAGAGGTTAGTTCATGTAGAAAACGAAGAATAGTGATTTACAGAGAAATGTGTTGGAAAGAGGAGGCGATATAAGAGAACTCACAACACTGCCCTATATCTTTTCAGAAACGGAATCTCTAAGTTATCTCTTAAGGCAGGTATTGACTGCTTGTGTGGACAGAAAAGAGTTTGGAATCCTCACAGAGAAAAGCAAAAGGAAGAATCAACTAGAGGTGAAAAAAGAATTTCCCAGCAACTCAGAGTGTATACTAATAATAGTGTCAAAAATTTCTAGTTGAGCCAGTTGGCACAATTTTGTGATTTTTTCTGGTAACACTAGCCACCCAGTAATGAGATCAGAGAAATTGCACTGTGCTATTTTCCCAGGTGAGGATTAGTAAGGTCGAGGTCACTGCAGATCAGAGGGATTTCCTGATGCTGGCTACATGAAATGGTGGGTGATTCAGACTGGCTCTAGGAGGAGATACAATTTAAAGGGTTAGAAGAATTAAAGATGTGACCAGATTCATTAAGAGTAAGAGGAAAAGTGGAATCTAATCAACAAAATAAACAAGCAAGCAAAATAAAACCAAAGACGTTGAAATAAAGAACAAATTGATGGTAACCAGAGGGAAAGTGGGAGGGAATAATAGGGGGGAGGAAGGTCATCAAGGAACATGTATAAAGGACACACGGACAAAGCCAAAGGGGGGGAGGATTGAGGGGGCGGCTGGGGTAGGGGAGAGTGGTGGGGGGGAAAATGAAGACAACTATACTTGAACAACAATAAAAAAAGAGGGAGGGAAAGAGAGAAAGGAAAAAAAAGAAGGATGCTGTTGTAGGGTACCAGTGGGACATATTTTTAAATAATGAAGTATAATTTTTCAAAGAAAGAAAAAGAGTAAGAGGAAAAGAAAAAAATAGGTGGTTGTGGTCACAGAAAGGGATTTCCAAGTTCAAGGTATTAGATATGATATAGTTTTGAATGGTCATTGCTTTTACACCTTCGTGTGAAGTACCACTAATGATAATGTCACTCAGCTGTCCCCTTTTACTTATAAAACACTGGGAGACCAGGAAGTCAAGTGATTCTTCCCAAAGTCATTCCACGACCCAGTGGTCTAAACCCAGGATCTTCTAAAGAGCATTTTGATATTTTAAATAAAATTACAATAACCATTACATCATATTCTCTTAAAAATGAAGGGTAGCTATAATCAAGGGAAAAGAAACTGATGTTATCCATAATACAGTCACAGCAAAGCGTGTGGTATACAAATACTTCCCATTTCAAAGCTTGTGTTACACTGCAATTCTTCCCCCTTTTCCCCTGTCCGCTTTACAGAAGGGAGACTATAACGTTTCCTGCAGGCTGAGTTAGAAGCCCCCTCAGCGTGCACTGGGAGAAGAGCTCAGCCTAAAGGAACGCGCTGTCAGCCTCAGTTGCACTGTCGATGGCCTGACGTCATTCCAGAGTGCAGGGTGTGCGTCCATGATGGTGTATGGGTTCTGCTCTTTTAGCTTCCTCCATACTCATGTTTTGAAAAGATTCCTTTCTCCTGAGTAATGGTACGGGTTTTTAATCCTAAACTATAGTCAAATGTAACAGGAACATGTAAGTATAGGAGGGAAATTGTGTTATTTTAAAAGTCCTGTTTAAACAAATTAAGCCAACAGAAAGTCATTATTTCCTCCTGGTAACCATCCCTCTTTTGACCTTTAGGGAAGAATAAAAATTTAAAGGTAGAAAAATAAATTAAAGCTTTGTATTTGATGTTCTTTTCTTAATACATGTCACATAGTTTTCCTTGAAACAATTTTTTTCCTCATTATGTCTTTAAGTAAGGATATGAATCATCAAGTTTGTTCAGAAAAATTCACCCTTTGTAAAGATTCAGTCAAAAAAGATTGTTATTCCTCTCAAGCAGTGGCTTACCAAGGGGACTACATCCGAGCTGTCTTGAACTGGGAGCAGTATTTGATCCCTGACATGGTTTAGAATTGCTGGGTGCATGGTGATGATAAAAAGCAAACGGGACTTCGGTCAGTTTGACAATTGTTCTTAGACGTTCTGCGGACAAGGCCCTCGCTTACTTCTTACCTCTAGAATGGACCACTTGCACCCTCCCCCCCACCTCGGTATGCAGCTGACCTCAAGTTCCCCTCTCTGGACTGGAGGACTGACTAAAATGGTGTTAGAGAAGGAGAATTTTATAATCTAACCCAGGTGGCCACAGACTATGGCATGTGGGCCAAATCTGCCCCTATGTGCATTTTTATAAATATGGTTTGTTTATTATAGTTGTTTAACGTATTATCTTTGACTACTTTTGCACTATAACCACAGAGTTGAGTAGTTGAGACATAGACCATATGTCCCCCCAAACCTAAAATATTTACTATCAGGCTCATTACAAAAACATTCCCTGACTTGATCAAGAATCAAAGCATTGCTTGCTTTTAGACATGTAAGCAAGACAATTATTCCATATTCATATTATAGGGCCATAATTTAATGCGTTTTGGTTAAATGTTTACCATTGACCAACATTATAGTTACCTCTTAATTTTTCTCCGTTTCTTTCAGTCCCTGCTATGCGGATATTTGTTAGCAATGACTGATGTGGAAACTACATATGCAGATTTTATTGCTTCAGGAAGAACGGGTAGAAGAAATGCAATACATGACATCCTGGTTTCCTCTGCAAGTGGCAACAGCAATGAATTAGCCTTGAAATTAGCGGGTCTTGATATCAACAAGACAGGTGAGCTGTTTGACACACATCCCTCTGTGAATAAGGGATGATTTGCAGCACTCCACTTCGTAGGATTAAGACGTGACAAACCACCCACAGACAAAAGTAGCCTGTAGAGTTATAAACGGTGTAAGGCAGGATGAAAGTCAGCGGCTTCTCTTTACAGGGTGTCCCCTCAAAAGCTGTTCAATAATGACAACTATAATGACAGAATATCACTAGCTGAGAATTGTGAGGGACTTCCTTTGAAATTCTTTAGCGTTTCACCTTCTTTTTCATTTGTACTTGACAATATTGCTACCCCATGTTTACCTTGGCTTAACAGCCACCTACTTAGCCTTGACTCCGTTTATAGCGTTATGCTAAACCCTGAGAAGTATCCTCAGAAAGTCTCCAGAAAAATCACCTAGGAAGCCCCAAGCACCATGGGAGTTAAATTCCTCACCTTCTATTTATACAGTGGTTTCATCGTTAAATAGTCTGGTCTATTGCATCTGGCCTAATCTGAATCTATTCCTCTGGTTACTGAGAGCTTCTTCTGTTTATCAAGTTTTTGTTGCCTGCTCATCTACGCTTCTTATTTTCAAGGCATCTGCACATCTTGGGAGTCTAGCCATTGCTCTAATAATAAAAGTAGTGTATGAAAATGATATGTAATGCCTGACCCCCTTGGGTCCCCTTTAGAACAGAATTTTTTTAATGTAGAGTTACTTTCAGTTTCCCTAAAGTATGGTATACAGTGAGATGTTTTATGTGTTATCTGTTAAGCATAAAGAACAAATCACTTGCAGGGGTATCCAAGCTTTTGGCGTCTCTGGGCCACACTGGAAGAAGAGGTTTCTTGGGCCACACATTAAATACATTGTGACATGTAATCACAAAAAAAAAAAATCTTATAATGTTTTAAAAATTTACAATTTTGTTTTGGGCTGCATTTATAGTCATTCTGAGCTATATGTGACCCGCAGCCCCAGGTTGGACACCCCGAATGGACATACCTCTAAGCATTTGAATTGCGATAACAAACTCTTAGCAAGCATTGTTATAATTTACATAATTGCAACATCACCAAAATATTTGGGCCGCTAAGCCATACTGGTTGCTTAGTAATGAACTGACACATGCAAAAATATGAATCATTGAATCAAGGATTGCCTACAGTTTGCACTCAGGTGAAGTGACTAAATGGAGAGAGAAAGCACTGTGTAATCTCAGCATTTGCCAAGTCCCTTGCTGAAATTGCTACAGAGGGAGAGTTATGAGGGTAGTTTTGTTGGAGTAGTGTGCAGGTCCTCAAAGGGCAGGGCAGAGGTCATTATTACTGCGTGGCAAGGGGCTGACCAGCTGGCGTAATGTCCTTCCGTCTTCCACTGTTGCTTTTCATTTAAACGAATTCAACCACTGAGAAATCAGCTGGGTTATCCTCGAGTGCTATAAATAACATAAAATGCATTTTTTTAATTCTTAAAATAAGAAAGTCAGGAATAAGAAGTGAAACTTGCTCTCCACTTCTGATTTCAGCCCAAGGACACTTGTGATTTCTGCAACCTGTAAACCTTTTAAAAATGAGGGCCAGCACCTGGGCATGAGATTTCCCAGTTATTTATCAAAAGCATAGATGATCACTAGCCACTGTGGAAATTCAGTTATTCTTTTGTTTTTGAACCACACTAGCCCAAGTTCACAGAACCAGAATGAGCTAGCCAGCTTAAACCATTTTCTTGATAGATAACTAATTACCAAGAAAACACACTTTCTCTATTAGAATTTCAGACTCAGGAATATTTTGCCAATTTCCAATGTGATATGCTGAGAGTGGGTACGTATAAGCAATGGTTTTTATTTTGCCCTTGTTCTTTTTTCCACTGTCTCTTACAGAAGGTGAGGAAGATGCTCAACGAAGTTCGACGGAACAGAGTGGGGAAGCGGAGGGGGAAGCAGCCAAATCTGAAAGCTAATACCCCACTTTTATCTTCCTCTACCTGACCATGTCTCAGCTCTCCAGGCCTGGTTGCAATGCATTTGTGTGCACGAGTGACAAGGGGAGAAAGAACATGGTTGTTCCACGCAGCAGGAACCTGCTCGCTGTCATGTTAAACATGGGGGCAGAGGCTCTGGCGGCAGACAGATTCTTCTCTGCCCCTGTCATTAGCAATGGCTGAAGTCATGTGGCTGGTGTCTGGACATCAATCACTATGTATGTATCCTTTCACTTGACCACATGATGAAATGCTTGTAGACAGTAGCAGTGACCTAGATGATGATTCTCCCTCTAGCATCTGGCCCCTCCCAATGTCAGAGGATTTAATTGTGTGTAATTGCAAAGGGTTGGCTGAACCCCAGAGTTCAAGTATCTCTGGCCCAAGTATTCACCCAGTAAGCATACCATCCAGAAAGCACTGTGTTTAGCATTTTGTGCCCATGTGTTCCTGCTGTGTTACTTACACTCTTTTGTATTGTACGATAGAGATGCTCGGCACTGCCCCCTTCTTTGATTGCTCATGAAAAACAAAAATGATGTACATTACTGTGAATTTTTATACTACTCATTTTTTAAAGGGCTGTCTTTTTTTTTTTTTTTTCTTTTCCATAGTGTGGTGGTATACACAGGATAGAACATACTTTTTTTTTTTTTAACAATCTTTCCCTTTGATCCCCTGCTGATGGATCATTTAAGTCTGATAGATTCATCAAGACTCCTTTGCTTTTTATGCAGGCATTTGGAATTATCCATTAATGTGAATATTACCTGAATTCAGTTTGTTTGGTGTCTGCACAGACCAGAATCTCACCTGCAAATCTTGTTTTATTCTCAAGTGGAACACTTTTCCCAACTGATATTTTTATCTTTAATTATGAGGATTTAAAGAATTGGGAAGGTGGGAAGGAGAAGCCAAGATAATAATAGCTGGTAGAAATGTTTCGTTCTTCTTATGGAATCAAACTTCTCACAGCACTGTATTTTTCTCACCATGTTTAAATTTGGAAGACAGCACAGGAAAATGAAATAATGGAGAAAATGATCTCTTTGCAATCATGTGGACACCAATCACAAAGCTAACATCCTCATGTTGTGTTTTTCTTGTCTTTTTTCAGCCCTATCAGATCCAAATATTATTATGCACTTTTTAATGTTTGTAAACTTTTACTAATAATTGGTGTGAATTGCATTCTGATATAGTAATCACCATAATTAGAAGATAACAAAATCCTCATTAATTCGTTGATGGCCTCAGCTGTGTTTTGACATCATGGTTCTTATTTGGAAAGTTCCTGTGAGCTGTGTAATCCCTCTGGTCAGTATTACAAACTCATTTATCAGTGGTAATAAATAAGGACCCAGTACTATGCCCTTGGCTCATGAATTACTGGGCAACAGGAAGAACTTTACCATAAAGAGCCCACTTAACTGAGCTCAGGGTCTTAGTATAGCCCCAGTAAAGTAGGCTAGACAGCATTTCAATGGGTAGCTGCAGAAGGACTTACCAAGAGCTCATCCCTCCTTTGTACTTGCAAATGGGATGAAAGATAAGTCTGCATTTCCCGTTACAGTACTTTTCAAATGAAAAGGACAGCGGGGGGCATACGTATCATTTGGTCCTCAATCCTAGATTCCTAGGGGAAAAAATGTTATAGCATGAGTCTCTCAGAAAATAGAGGAAAAATTAAGTTTTAGACTACTACCTTCTATCTAAACGGTTGGAGTCTAACATGTCCAATTAAAGTCAAACAAACCTACCTATTAATAGACTTATAAGTGGGCAAGTCGGTTCCTGAGGCTATTTTAGACGATCTCTGGAAGTCCATTTAAAACATCCAACCTATAAAATGACTTTTTCAATACCCTCATAGCTTTCTTGTGAATCTAGGTTAAGTTCTCTTCACTCTTAAATTTGTGGAATTCCACTCTGATTTCGCGTGGTTTTATTAAGTTTAGGACTAGTGCTGAGTATATGTAGAGGGTGATGTTCCCATGTGATATACTCTGATTAATGCATGTGGTGTCGTGCTTGTCTTTGAATATATAATAGCACTGAACTGCAAAGTCGTATGGAGCTTTAGGATTATTTTGACCTCTTACTGCTACTTGTTTGCTGTGTTCAAACCCAGAGGCATTCCCAAGCTGAAAGATAAAAATCTACCTTCCAAAACAGCTACTTCACAAATGTTACTCAGCAAAAGTTCACGGTATCTTCCAAATTTTATTGTAATATCTTTTACTTGCAAGTCAACAGTGTACGAGGAATTGGATTTTTAGGGAGAGAAGGAAAGCAGAAGTCTGGGGCACTGGCTCATTAAATGCCCATTAACTAACCAACATACTAATCACTTTCCAGCACATGTAATCCTCAAATAATTCATTTAAAAGGTGAATTATTAGTGTCAGCCCATTTCATGGCTTGGGAAATTAAAGGCTAACTGAGGTAGAGCTTTCCCAAGTTTAAATGGCTAATAAATGATGAAATTGAGATCTGAACCTATCTTTGTCTCCCCGGAGGTTTCTACTGCACAGGCCATAAAACTAAAAGCAATAACAGAACATGTGTCCCTGGAAGGGAATTATCACAGACGGACGGGTTCAGCCTCCATATTTTAGAAAAGGAAATTGAGTCCAAGGAATGGAAATTTTTTTTCTCAAAGTTACCTATGTAATGACACAGATGTTCATAAATCATAGAAAGCAGACTTTTTAAAAAATTCAATTAGTATTTATTTTTTGTCTTATCCTTCCCAAAACGTATTTTTCTGGCATCTAGTCTATAAATTTAGCATCGTTCAGATGTTTTTAATGCCCCATGCTACCGGTTGCATTCAACCAGAAGTAGGACACATTCAGTTTTTCAACTCATTTGCAACAAATGTGAACTTATCAAATTTGCATCTTATCAGTTGTAAGCATCTATGCCAGCATAATATTATCATAAGTGTATTGAATTCTTTTTTCCAGTAGATAATAGGCAGCCTTCACTTTTTAGGCAATGCCCCAAGAGCTGTACACAGCGACTCCCTGCCCTTGAGTCTTACTCAGACCCGGTGGAAATACATCCTTTGAGAAGATGAATGATATTTCTATTTCTCTTCAGATAAAGGGTAAAGAAATGGAACTGCCTGTGGGTAGAATGCTTTGTGAAACCTATAGTAATAGGGACAAATGCATAGTCATTAAGGGAAAACAGGAAAGGACCTATGGTTTATGGTATCTCAATAGGCCCTAAATTATTCTTCAGTTAAAAGAGTGGCAGTCTCTGAAGTCATTTGTGAGCTTGTATGACTTTTGTATTTAGCAATGTTGCATGCTCACATAATTGATATTAAAAGGTATACTTTTTTCTGAAATGTACACAGTCTATGAAGAGTATTTATTGAACGCACTGAATGTACTTGTTGCTTGAGAAAGGGCTGTGGGTGATCAAGGAGAAATGCAAAGCCTTAGCCATCCTGTGGTGGGCAAACCCAGCATTCCATCCTCACCTATTCCTGGGCTTCACTCCAGTGATTTCTGATTCCATTTCCCAACGGGAACCCAGTTCCTGGACTTTATCATCTAACACAGCCACCTCTTAAATCGTAAACATGAATATCACTCTAGTGGTTCTTACTTGCTCATGCGCAGGGCAGTGATTTAATAGCAGAAGAAAGACAGATGTTTATCAGAATCTCCTGAAAGTTTTTACAGCATCCCCTCCTCCACCAGCTCCCACAAACATACATGCACTCACAAACATTCTCTTCCCTTGAAAGCATTCTTATGCAACTTTGATATCTTTCTTCCCACCCTCACTCCCAGCAACTGGAGAACCAGAGAGCTATGAGTGCAAGTCTTCCAGATGCACCTGCCCCATTCACTCCACCAAAAAGCTTTACAATGAGCAGTAGCAACATACCGTGCTCACAGACACCCAAGATCTTACTGTATCAGGAATAACATCTTGGTGTAGAGGAGCAAGGGGAAGTGAACATCTTTTATCTTTCTGTTGCTCTCTTTTTATCATATTATTTTTACCACATAGAGTCAGTAAAGACCAAGCAGAGACTAAAGTGGGGCTCTAGAGAGAGTAAGCATCACACAGCACTCAGTGTGGGTCCAGGGAAGCTCTTAAGCCAAATGAACAGAAGAGAATTGTAGATCTTTCAGTTCATCGAACTGGGCTCACAGGATAAAACAGGATGTGGTCACAGGATGTGGATGCAGGGCAAACTGCTAGCCAGTGCAGCAAGTCTGCATCCCTGCCACATCATTGCTAGTGTATTTTTTTTTTTTTTTTTGCATCTGTCTGGTACAGAATATGGGGATTTGGGATCCTGGCCAGCTCTCATTCATTGTTAAGTCAAAACGAACAAAACTATTTGACTATAACCTGTTGACAGTGGAAGCTTCCCACTTCCTGTCTAAGATTTATTCCTTCACCTGAGGTTTTAAAATCATTTTCTTTCTGACCTTTACAGGAGGTATATTATGTTTCCCCTCACTGAGCTGACCCTTTTCCACAAATATGCTCAAGTTCCAAGTTCAAAGCTTACTCCTGATCACCTGACCTATTAGTTAAATCAACATGGATTTACCAAAATCATCTTAAAACTAAACATTCCAACACTAAATCCAGTATATGATATCATTCTAAGCCTGTTTTTCTTCCTATGCTGCAGAACTCAATGGTAGCACTTTTCTTTCCTTCACCACTTATATTTCTCAAAATAGTCATCTATGCTTTCTATCTCCATGCATCTCCTTCTTACTTTTTATCTTTTTGTATTTTGACTTCCAATGAAGTTTTTCTTATTACAAATGATATCTTCAGTGGCTCCCAGACTCTCAGTATGTCACTGATGTTCTGGGCAATGGGAACATTAAAAAGAGATGATATTATAGAGGACTCCAGCTTCACCAAAAATCAAGTTTCATTGCATAATTTTAATTGATATTAGTGTAAGAGGATATCGCTGAATAATAAAGCCTTCTTAAGGAAGGAATCTACCTATCCCAAGAAAAAGTCAATTTTCTCCTCCAAGTTCACATCTTCCAAGTGCGGATGTGTCCTTTGTCGTTGGCCACACCCTCCCATGTTAGTTTGCTGTGTTCTCAGATCCTTCAGGGCTCATTTCTTCACGGGGGTAGTTGCCATGTGTATGGACTCTGACCTGGGCCCAGGACATCTAGAGATGGGTATGGCTCCCTTGTGGTGTTTTGAGTTCTGTGTTCTATTAAACTCTGGATGACTGCTAGTGATATGTCACTAGTTCCCTCAATAGCAGCCACGGACATGGGAAAGCACTCAACTTCTTTGATCCCAGTCTCACTCCAGTTCATTGAATGAGACCCATATAAATATATTAATGCCAATGGCCAAATATAATGGATAGTTTATATATGTTTTATTAGCCTACCCAGTGGCATATAATCCTGTTCACCGTGGAGTCTTATTTGAGATGCTTCATTCACCTTCCTATTTTTTCCCCTTAGATGGTTTTATCTTTTGTTCCTTTCTCTTTGGCAATTTCTCACTCTCCTTGAGTAGGTCATTTTTTTCTACCTCCCTACCAACTACTGTGTTTCCCTGGGATTTCTTCCTTATTCCATTCTCCAGCTGCAGTCTTCAGATGATCTCTTCCACTCCAACACCATCAATCACCACAGTTAACATGATTAATCCCATATCTTCACCTCCACCTCAAAGCTTACTCCTGATCACCTGACCTACTGGTTAAATCAACATGGATTTACCAAAATTATCTTAAAACTAGACATTCCCACGCTAAATCCAGTATATGACACCATTCTAAGCCTGTTTTTCTTCATATGCTACAGATCTCACTTAATGGTAGCATTACTTTCCCACCAACCTTAAATCAAAATTCTTAGAATTTTCATAGCTCTTCTTCCTCCACTTATGTCTTCAGTCCATCAGTTCCAACTCTTAGCTGCTTCTTGAAATGGTCCGCTTCTTTTTGTCTGCACTTCAACCTTTTCAATCATCACTTAGCTGATACAGTGCACTGGCCTGTTCCTCAGGACCTGCCTCATCTGGCGTTCTTTCCACCCATCTTGCAACCAGATGCACCTTTCTAACACGTAAGTCTGATGATTTCACTCCTCTGATTTAAAAAAATCCTTCAAGTTAGCCAGAAAAAACTTTTTGGTGTAAGTGCCACAGTTTATTTTTATATAACTTCTTGCTCTGTGTTAGCTATTTTCCTGTCCCTAAAATTTTCTTTGTGCTTGTTGGCAAATTCTCATTAATTCTTTTAGACTGTACCCCATTTTGCCTTTTTCTTTAGATCCTTCCTGAATTGTACTCGACTCCCAAGGCACGTCGTAGGAAATTAGGTGTTCTACACTCCTTGCTCCCCTAACACTTGATCTGCAGTTGTATCTCACTAGATAACAGCTACATGTTTACATGCGTGCCTTCCCAACTAGAATATAAGCTCTTTGAAGGAGGCAGTCTACTTTCACTCATCTTTGTATCCTTGTTGCTTATTAACACCTAATAAATATTTGTAAATGACTGTCTGCCCTCCTAAAGCTCACAATATAGCTGAGACAGAATTTACATACAATTGATTAGGAGAAAATGAAACTCAGAGATAAAGGTTGCAAGTTGAAAATGTATAATAGTGCATTACAAAAGAAAAATTGCATTTTTCTTCTAGTTTATGCAATAGTCACTGTATTTAAATTGATTTGCAAACTGTATGCTGCACATTTACACATACACACAGAGACTTGTTATGACTTACATGGATGTCCTGTAGGATAATGTATTAATAAATGAGAAAGTCAATGTAAGCCTAGTAAAGGTATTTCTCAGTACTCTGTAGGGAGAATTTCCTTCACTTTGCTGGAAGTGAGAATAGCCAAAATGTGGAGATTGTACCTTTTGTCTCCTGGCCTCAGTGAGATACTAGTCAGAGACGAAGATTCTGGGAAGATGTTTATGTTCCTTGAACAAGAGGACAGTGAGGTTACTAAGAATATCCTTTATAGAAATATAACTAATATACTGCAATAGCTTAAAGAAATGGGAATTCAGATGGAATATGATGAACTTCAAAACTGCAGGAATCAGTAGGAAAAAAAGGGGAAAATAATACAAAGGGACTAAGAAATATATTTTTCTACACTCAAGAAGGAAAGGACACTTACATATATGTGCAGAACCTGAAAGACTTTTTCCTGAATATTGTATCGTTAGGAAGACACAGAAACACAATGGTAATCAAAATAGCACTGGAAATCTAACAGGACTAAAGAAGTGGTTTGTACATCTTGACTCTGGAATATGAAATAAGAATGGTCAAGGTAGTGATGTAGGTTCTCCTAATAGAACACATTTGCTCTTCGGCTGCCATCATTTTACACGCTGCACTTGAGTAGGCCAGTATGATGATTATGACTATCCTGTTGGACTTTTATGTTTTCTTCCTTCCCACATGTCCTTTGGAATACATAAATAATACATAACCATGAATCTCATGGGTGCAGAGTTACATAAAAAATAGTCATAGCTAGGGAGTGGCAACTTAAACAGAAGCTACCTTTGCAGATGGTCCTAAATAAAATCTGGTAAATCATCAAATTTGTTTAGGAAATATTTAATGACTGTTTAGTAAGTCTAAATCTCTGTGTTAGTTACAGTAAGGAATGAAATATATTTAAAAAATACCACAAAATCTTTGACCAATAGAAACTGATATATGTGATCCCAACCATAGTTTTTTCTATCAGTATTCCCAGATTTCCCCCATATATCTCTTTTTATGGAGAATTTTTCTTTGATTCCAGTGTCTAATGAGAATGTACTTTTTATTCAGTTGAATCCCAATCCTTTATAACACAAAACTGGGAGAATATATCTAGACACAGGTCAGAATGTTAACAGGAAAAATATTTTTTCATGATGAATCAGTATGGTTTTTCTTTGTTAGGAATAAACCAGGTAATGGTTCAAGCAGACAATTTTTTCCCAAGTGAAAATGTTTAAGTATATTTGTATAATAAAAGGCTAAAAAGTAGAGGGAGGATTAGAAAAGCAATGAAACTGAGGCTTCTCAAAGGAAGTTTGGGAAGGTTGACAAAAGATTGCAATGAAAAAATAGTCCAAAAATTGGGAAGGAGATAAAAGGGTTTTTATAGGTTTTAGACTACATTTTCCTTAATATTATTAAGTGATATATGTAAATATTGGGAATACTTTATAATTATTTCTGGTTTTTAGATGAGATTTTTGAATGTGGTTCCATACAAAGACAGGGTCACATGAGCCCCAAGGTTTATGAGAATATATGAATTTAACAGCAATAATAAGACATGTACATACATACTGTGATAAATGTTGAATATGATTAGGAATAATAGATAAACATAGAACATGGCATTTCAGTTCTGGGAAAAATATCACTCAACAAGAAAGATCATGGAGAATACATTAGAGTGATTTCTCAAAATGGTTATTTAATTGGAGAAAGAAAGGTTAGTCATTCTGCATAGAAAAAATTACATACACTGAGGTACACAGGTAGAAAATCATACGGTCACATATTTTTCACATAATGCAAGTTGGCTAGAGCACAGTGTGTGAGCACTAAGTCCAAAGAGAGACGCTGGGCCAGGTGGAAGAGTGGGAACTTGAGACCCTGAGGAGAACCTGGAAGCCCAGAGCTGATGAAGGTCCTGGAGGACACAAGGCTGTGTCTGATAGCACAACAGCAGTGGGGAGGCCAGTCCCAAGAAATCACCCCCAGGCAAGAGTATGGGCATCCGGGAAAGTCCTGACACAAAGACCCTAAGACATAGGAGGTCCCTGCCAGAGTCTAACGGAGAAATGAAAGAATTCTGAAAGCGAGAGAGAAGTTTCTGAAGACAGGCAAAGGGCTTTGAGATGAAAGGACTTATTCCAAGGTTAAGAATCCAGCAGCTGAAAAAGCCCAGCGTCAGAGGGAAAGTGAGAAGCAGCAGAGATGCCCACGACTCAAAGGACGGCATCGTGCCCTCAAAGCAGCTGCCGCTGTCCTTTACCCCACTTCCTGCTCTTGTCCAGACGTGATCCTCAGTTTTAAAGGCACCATATGTCTTGCTGATAACATGTGGTGCATGTATAAAAAAATACGTATCTTCTTATGTGGCTCCATAGGAAGGGGGTAGAAGACTCCTTGATCTTTCCTCAGGGTAATACTAACTGCCAGGTTCTGAACAAGGTGTGGATGCTTGATTATATTACCTCTAGTCCTCACAATTACTCTGCAATGTGAGTATACTTACTTTCTTGTAAATGACCAAGGTAAGGCTCCGAGAACTCACGTGCTTGCCCCAGACCGTGTAGTTTTTATGTGCAAAGTCAGGACTGAAACTGACATCCATCTTCCCAGATGACAATGCCCAAGCTCTTTGAACAGCACCACAGCTGTCCAATGGAACCATAGTACAAGGCAAACATGTAACTACATTTTCTAGTAGCCACTTGGAAATAAAAAGAAAGCAGTGAAAAACCCAGTGTGTGTGTGCATGTATACACATACATATACATATACACATACATATACACATACATGATCACATACACATATATATGTATATATACATACAGAGGTCTGTCCAGAAAGTATATTCTGTCTAGCTACATACTGAGCAACATGAGGACATTTATTAAAGAAGATACAAGAAATGTTGTACATAGGACAATGACACCTCATTCCCCTTCAAAGTAGGCACCTTGGAACTTCATATAGTTCTCCCAATTTCCATCAGCTGCCCCATCATATTTTCCTGAATCTCATCAACATTCTGAAATCTCTTCCCTTTAAAAGGTGATTTTAGTTTTGGGAAAAGCCAGAAGTCACAGAGCACCAAATCTGGGCTGTATGGGGGCTGAATCACCCCCATAGAGCCCAATGGGGTGATTTGATGTTTGGCCAAAAATCTCTACACAAGATGTGAGGCATGAGTGGGCACATTGTGATGAATCTTCCAATTACCAGTTGCCGATAATTGCAGCATTCTGAATCATCCCAATTGTTTCGGAGGAGGAATGTTCAAGCTTAATGCAAAATTTGATGCACATTTGTTGCTCTACTCTCTCAGTCACTTTGAATGTAACAGCCACACAGCACACATGCTCACTCAACAGCATCCACCCCCCCCCCGACTAGCACAGTGAAGTCATCATTGTTCATACATGTGCATTCTAGTCCACTCTCCTTGGCTGCCAGGTTACATCAATGTAGTTCTAATGTTATATTAACAATGGTTGGACTTTTTCCAGACAGACTTTGTATAATATTGACATTTAATAAATAATATAAACGTTAAATACCATATTTTTTGGACCATAAGACACACTTTTTCTGCCCCAAATTTGTGAGGAAAATGCAGTGGTAACCCTGCTCCTGCCTCCTGTTACCCTACTCCACTGCTGGCCACCCCCACACAGTGAGCCAGGTAAGCTACCTTTGAACTATACGACACACTCCCCTTTTCCTCCCAAATTTGGCGGGTGTGTCTTGTAACCCAAAAAATACGGTATCTGGAAGGTATCAACTCTTCAAAATCCAGTGTTCATTTTATACATGCTCCATAATTCAGATTAGCTACATTTTAAGTGCTCTGGTTATCATATTGCACAGGGTTACCGAGTAGTAAGCAGAGAAATGATGTACTTTTTGAGGATGCAGTATAGCCTGTGGATGTGGGTGTACAGTTCTTTGTCAGTGATTCTCAACTCTGGCTGCCTGTCAAAATCACCTGGAAAACTTTTTAAACATGCTCCTAAGAACTGGGCCCCATCTCTACAGATACTGATGTTATTAATAGAATGAGGTCCAGGCATCACATCACTATTTTTTAAACTTGGTTGAAGAATATAAATATTAAAAATTGCACATAAGTGTGCCGTTTTATGGATTTTCATAAAGTAAATATACTCAGGCAATCAGTATCCTGATGCAGAATCAGAATATCTCAACCCCTAGAAGCCTCCGCCAGGTTCTCTCCTAGTCACCATGCCCTGCCAAGGACTGACTGGTAAAGTGGTGAATTGCCATCTGTGCTTATAGAGTAGGCCCTGGAGGTTAGCCTGGAACTGACACCGAACACCTTAATGCTCGTTGCAGATTGCCCTCGGCAGAGTTCTGTTCTCAAGTTTCTTAGGTCAACTTGTAGTTCCAGAAATAATAAACACATGTCAATCCATCTGTCTTCCTCCAGATCGCTAGTCAAGGAAACACAGGCCTGTCAAACCCTTTCACATCCTGGTCCTTGCAGGGGCAACTTCCTTTCAGCCCTGGACCGCCAAGCTGGGTGCAGCCCTTCTTGGCTGCAAGATCCTAGGAATCGGCTACCTTTTCCCCACCTATCCACCTATTTTCTCACCTAAGTTTTACCTCCCTCAGTATCACCAAGTCAAATAAACAACAAACTTGCAAAGCCAGTGACCCAGATTCCAATTTCCCGCTGAGTAGGCTTTTAATATAAATCCCAGGCTTACACCTTTTTCCTTAACACTTAATTTCCCAACCTTTTGTTTCAAGCATTCCCATTACCACACTGATCCTCTGATCCTATAAATTCAGTTTTGTTTTTTTTTTTTTCGGAAACAACAGTATTCTTCCTGTTGATCATTTACCTTCCTCAGATTCAAGTGATTTAAAATACACTTCTAAGAAAATGCAAATAACTGGGATGGGGGGATGGTGGGCGAAAATGGAAACAATTCTTACTTGAACAACAATTAAAAAATAAATGAATAAAGAAATAATAAAGAAAGAAAGAAAAATCAAAGTGATGTCTTCGACATATATCCCTTCATTGTTTTACAGGGGAAAAAAAATCACCGAGTAGGACATTTCCTAACTTTGGCCGGCCTGACTACAGAGAAGTGGTCCAAATCCTTTAGTCTCATGCTACAATAATGCTTGATGAGTAAACTTCTCCATGCATTAAATACCCAGCAATATTTGACCTGCTATTTGTTAGAATTACAATTGTTTCACAGTGTTTTTCCCTGCTCCCAGAACAATGCCTTGTTGTACTTTCAGCCCCTGCAAGAATAACTGAATAGTCTAACGCTGCAGACAGCACTTGCAGTTGGAAGAAGGAAAGCATGGCCATCTGTTCGCTCTCGTCATTTTTTAATGTGACATTATCCCAACACAGCCATCTTCTCCTGGACTCCGTCTTATTTGGCCCCCTGCCTCATCCCTCATTTCCCACTTGAGCATTTTCACTTTCATTGTGTCTCTCTCCACATCCCACCCCTCCTACTAAATATCTCTACTTTCCTCCATTTGATTGCTTCATGATTGTTATAACCCTCAAGAACACCCACTTCATTGTTTGTCATTCTCCATCTGCCCAACTCCCTGTTTCTCCTTCAATCCTTCTACCTGGGACTTTCTGCACTTGGCTCAGCCACAACCTAACACTATGTGAAATGGGGAAAAAAAAAAAAAAAAGGAAAGGGGCTCCACACCTAAGCTTCTGAAATCAATCTAAAGTTTTCAGGAAGTATGGAAATAAACCCTAGATATTGAGGAACAAGCAGGGCATAAGGGAAAGAATGCATAAACAACCCTGATGTCAAGAGTAATTCTCACCTCCATCACTACAGACTTCCATGAAGTCAGGCATTAACTACAGAAGAGGGGGCAGAAGGTAGCCAGCGCCACCAACAGTCACTGCTATCAACAGTCACCACCACCAGAAGTCAAAAATATTACAAGTTCTCCAAATGTCAGAGAGACACCTTGATTTTCCATATGTCCGTTCACTGAAAGTCCAAATGACTGATAATTTTAGGAAACATATGGAAACCATACTTAGGAAAGACTAATTTTAATAGCATGAGCTCAGAACCCAGACATCTTACTAACTACTGTATGATTTTTCTAAATTTACTTAAACTACTCTGGGTTTCAGTTTATCTGTGAGAGGCAATGATAACATCTCTTAGGAATGTTAAATAATTGTAGGTAAGAGAATGTTAAAAGGTTGAAACTAATTAGCACATATAAAGCACTGAGAACAGCACCTGGCACTGGGCATAATATTGGCTAGTAGCATTATTGTGATTGTTGTGTTGTTATATGATATGTATTTACAGTCTTAGCTCAGAAACCATAATCAAATGGCTCACACCTTGTAATTAGCAGTGCCTCCCAGCAGTACAGAGGTTTTATCTATTTACTTATGAACAAATATGAATGACAGTTTTAGTATGCTAGCTACACAATGAATAGCTTAACCACAGGGGTGACCTCTGGCCATGTGCAGCTCACAAACTACTAATGCCTGATTTCCTTAAATCTTAGCAAATTATATACTTAGGGCCTTTCCTTTAGCCTATTTTACGAAAGCCAAATGTCGAGGAGTGAAATGAGGAGAGAAAAAGTACTTCAGGACCCTCGTAGAATAAATTCCAGTTCATCTCTAACTCCTCCTTACAACTGTTACCTTTGCACTTTCACGAGGCCTGTAGGTAGTAGAAGGCGACATAAGTTCACATAATGAATACAAACCCTTTGGGACGGGCCCTGGAAGGACAGGGAGGGTCATTGGACAGACTCAGTCATTTGAGGCCATTGATTTCCTCTGTCATCTCTTACTGGCATCTCTGAGATCTGTTCCTGTTTAGTCTTGTGATTCAAGTGCCTCCAAAAATCTCATTCTCTTGTTCCTCTTAGTAAAATTGACATCAGGCAAAGAGTCTGATAAATACGAAGGTGAGGAAAAAGAAAAAAAAAATAGAACAGGTTGCTTGGGTGAGTAAAGGAAGCGTTCTCAATTTTAATCTAGTTAACGATAGTCCAGGGGCTCCAGGCCTACCCAGGCCTCTAAAGGAGATGAGACACTATACAGAAAATTCCCCTTTTTCCTCAATAGAAGCATCTCCCTATCCTTTTCCAACAGTTAGATACATCATGACAGCCATCTTTAAATAAGTATCAACCTCCAGCATACAATATTAATTATACGATTAATATCACACTCACACATTGTTCATACATACCAAAGAAGTGTTTTTTTAATTAATTGTACTTTTTGAGTTAAATTTGGGGTTTTTTAAAGATTTTATTTATTTTATTTTTAGAAAGAGGGGAAGGGAGGGAGAAAGAGAGGGAGAGAAACATTGATGTGCAAGAGATACATTGATTACATACACTAATAAACACAACTGGGGACCCAGCCAGCAACCCAGGCCCGTGCCCTGACTGGGACTCAAACCAGGGCCTTTCAGTTTGCAGGCCAGCGCTCAGTCCACTGAGCCGCACCAGCCAGGCCCAGAAGTATTTTCTTATTGACATATATTTTAAAATGGCCCTCAAGCCCTCATAATTGCAATCAGCATATAAAGGGGTTATAATGTTTATTAGCCTATTTACTCACTAGAAAATTATTTACAGCAATTTAAAAATAAAAAGCATTTGCCTCTTAATACTAAGCAAATTCTATGTAACAGATTCTGGTTGATAAAATATTTACTATAATTTCCCTTGAATAAATATTTGTATATTAAATATGGCACATTTCTCAATTTGATAGGAAAACCAACTCATTTAACAATAATTACCATGTTTTTCAGACCATAAGACACACCTAGGTTTTAGAGAAGGAAAATAGGAAAAAAATTTTTGAAGCAAAAAATGTGATAAAATATTTAGTAACATAAATAACCTAATATTTCACCAATGTAAATGTAAACAAAACTCAACAGCAGCATTAACAACCATTATTCCTCCCAAATTTGGGGGGAAAGGTGTGTCTTATAATCCAAAAAATACAGTAAACCAGTTTTGCATATAGCTCAAATGAAAAATAAAAATATACCTCCATGTTTTTCTATGCTTCTATGTTTTTCTATATTTCTATTTTCTAACCTGCATTATTGTAAACATTGATAATAAGTAATAGATCTCTGCCTCCTGGTGGCCATATGTAGTTCTAAATATATATATATATATATATATATATATATCCCATGGCTCTTACAACACAATGAAGAGATTGTGTTTGAGAATTCAGTTTGGAAAGCTGCTCACTCTGAAAGCGATGGTAGGCCAGCTTGGTACCAGGGAGGGAGAAGTCAGCCGTGGCAGCCAACAAGCGTGCTTCCCAAGGACACTGCAACACAACACTCCTTTAGCTCAGTTGGCCTGTAAGCCAGAAATACACGCACACACTCTCCAGGGCCCTCAGAAACACCAGCTTAATAAAACTGAAATGTTTGCTAATTCTAATATGTGTATCACAGATACCTTCCCTTAAGCCCCAAAGTCCTAAGACACTGTACAATTTGCCCTTACTAACTTTAGCCAAATGGAATATTCTTCATGTATGTTCTCCTGATAGAAGGTCTCTGTGTCAGTCAGATACGCCAAGCAAATGCATGCACTTTTGTTTGGTTAAGTGCTTTAACTTAGCAATGCAGAAAAATGTTTTGGGATGTACCAAACATTCCTTGACAGGAATAAAGCATTGCTTACTAAAACTATGTGTTAGAAATGCAGGAAACTGTCAAAATAATAATTTACAGAGCAATTTTTAAAAATATAATTTATCAAAATCTGAGTCAAAATTTTTTGAACTGTTGCCTCAGTAGAAATAACAGCAAAACATGTTGTATGTCATGTCACTAATAAATATTTAACTTACCTGGCCAGTGTGGATCAGTGGCTGAGTGCCGGCCTGCAAATCAAAGGGTCGCTGTTTCAATTCCTAGTCAGGGCTAATGCCTGGACTGTGGGCCAGGTCCCCAGTGATGGGGCTTTCAAGTGGCAAACCACATATTGTTTTTTCTCCCCCTCTCTTTTTCTCTCCCTTCTCCTCTCTAAAAAAATAAATAAAATCTTGAGGACTTCCAGCCAAGATGGAGGCATAGGTAGACACAGCGTGCCTCTTCACACAACCAAAAGAAGGACAGCAAAAATTTTAAAACAAAAAAACAACAGAACTAACAGAAAATTGGACTGTATGGTAGTCCAACAACCAAGGAGTTAGAGAAGACACATTCATCCAGACCAGTAGGAGGGTCGGAATTGGGCAGCCAAGGCAGAGAGGGCTCACAGCAAAACAGCGGCTGGCGGACCCAGCAAGGAGGTGGATTGTGGAAGGGTGCACCACGTGCAAGGCGGCTGGTGGACCGGGCAGTCCCACATTCGCGTGCAGATAAACCAGGTGAAACTGGGTAGCAGGACAGACACACAACCCAGAGTCCCAGCGCGGGGAAATAAAGCCTGAAACTGCTGATTGAAAATACCTGTGGGGGTTGAGGTGGCGGGAGAAACTCCCAGCCTCACAGGAGAGTTCGCTGGAGAGACCCACAGGGTCCTAGAACCTACACAAACCCACCCACCCAGGAATCAGCACCAGAAGGGCCCAATTTGCTTGTGGGAAGCAAAGGAAGTGACTGAAATGCAGCATAGAATGGAGCAAGTGCCAGTGTTCCCTCTCAGACCCTGCCCCCACATACGATGTCACAACCCAGTGACATGAGTTACCCTGCTCTGGTGAATACATAAGTCTCCACCCCTTACTACATAACAGGCATGTCAAGACAAAAAAAAAAACAAAAAAAAATGGCCCAAATGAAAGAATGATCAAAGCTCCAGAAAAAATACAACTAAGCAACGAAAAGATAGCCAACCTATCAGATATACAGTTCAAAACACTGGTAATCAGGATGCTCTCAGAATTGGTTGAATTTGATTGCAAATTAGGTGAAAAAATGAAGGCTATGCTAAGTGAAATAAAGGAAAATGTACAGGGAACCAAAAATGATGGGAAAGAAACTCAATGATGGGACTCAAGAAATGAGTCCCAAGAAATGATGGGACTCAAATCAATGGTGTGGATCAGAAGGAAGAAAGAAACATCCAATCAGAAAAAAAATGAAGAAACAAGAATTCAAAAAAATGAGGAGAGGCTTAGGAACCTCCCGGACATCTTTAAATGATCCAACATCCAAATTATAGGGGTATCAGAAGGGGAAGAGGAAGAGCAACAAATTGAAACCTTATTTGAACAAATAATAAAGGAGAACTTCCCCAATGTGGCAAAGGAAATAGACTTCCAGGAAGTCCAGGAAGCTCAGAGAGTCCCAAAGAAGTTGGACTCAAGGAGGAACACACCAAGGCACATCATAATTACATTAGCCAAGAGTAAAATAAGGGAGAGAATTCTAGAAGCAGCAAGAGATAAGGGGACAGTCACCTACAAAGGAGTTCCCATCAGACTGTCTGCTGATTTCTCAAAAGAGACTTTACAGGCAAGAAGGGGCTGGAAAGAAGTATTCCAAGTCATGACAGGCAAGGACCTACATCCAAGATTGCTCTATCCAGCAAAGCTGTCATTTAGAATGGGAAGGAAGATAAAGTGCTTCTCAGATAAGGTCAAGTTAAACGAGTTCATCATCACCAAGCCCTTATTATATGAAACGTTAAAGGGATTTATCTAAGAAAAAGAAGATTAAAAATGTGTGCAGTAAAATGACAGCAAACTCACAGATATTAACAACCACACCTAAAACAAAAGCAAACTAAGCAAACAACTAGACCAGGAACAGGAACATAGAAATGGAGATCACATGGAGGGTTTGCAACAGGGGAGTGGGAGGAGGAGAGACGGGGAAAGGTACAGAGAATAAGTATCATAGATGGTGGGTAGAAAATAGACAGGGGGAGGGCAAGAATAGTGTGGGAAAAGTAGAAGCTAAAGAACTTATGACACATGGACATGAACTAAAGGGGGGGAATGTGGGTGGGAGGGGGTATGCAGGGTGGAGGGGAGTGAAGGGGGAGAAATGGGACAACTGTAATAGCATAATCAATAAAATATAATTAAAAAAAGAAATGGTTGGAGTGGGCAGTATGAGAATGACGGCTAAGAAAGCTGTTACTTTTAAATAAAATTTTACATTCATAAATAAAAAAAAAGAAACTGCAGATAAGGCCCATCCTGGCTGCTGGGAAACAGCCGGCCTCCTGGGGCGCTGGCTGGCGATGGCCGCCTGGGGACTAGTTGGGGGCATCCGCGGCCTTTGCATCAATCAGGAGACAGACACTACCCCTCCCTTTGGCGACAGCTAACTGCCCAGAAAACAAATGCTGCAGCTTCGCTCACCTCATCCTCCCTGAATCTCAAAGCCCTCACCGCACCTTGTTTGTCCTCCTCCACCTCCCTTATAAAAATTCTGGCCAGGAAGGAGAAGGGAAGATGGTTTGTTAGTGTATGAACCCCGGCATCGTCTCAGATCGCCGGCCATCTGAATGAAGCGCCCAGAAGGATTCAATCACTGTCATCGCTTATTGGGTTTGGCAGGGACAGGCAGCCCGAACACCAATGCCTTTTCCAGTTCCATGAGCACAAACAGCCTTCTGACTCCAACATTTAAACAACTTCTTCATTAATCAAATTCTAGAAGGCGCAGTTCTCCTTGGTGACCGCCATTCACCCTAACCTCTTCACCATCAGCAATGCCTCCATTTTCTGGTTGATTCTTCACCAGCTGCACTTGCGCCCTCGGCAGCCGACAGAAATAGAGCCCTTGAGCACCTGAAAGATCGAACCACATCCGCAGCCACAGACTTGGGGATGTTCAAGTTCATGATAAACTAGTGAAATGTATGAAACATTCTAATCTAAGATTCATTTTATAATTTTAATATAAGAGATACCGTTTCTTGATCTACAGCGCATCAGTTTAATACAAGGAATAGTATTTCTTGATTTCTCTCACGTGCCACAAAGTCTCACATTCCTGAATATGATTATATACCTTCTGTTACATGAAGCTGAAGGCTTTGTCACTGAAACACTTTCTTCTTCAAAGTCCCAGGGTAAACTCTAGCTGACTCCGATACGATAATCTGAATTTTCAAATATTACACCAGTCAGCGTTCCAGTGAAGGACAGAACAGAAGGGAGTTGTTCCTATCCACCCCAAAAAATCCACAGGCTTGAGCTAACTTGTCTGGTGTTCCTAACAAACCACAAGTGGTTTCAGGCTGCTGAGAACCAAAATACTTCCTGCTATTCTTAACGGAATGTAAATTTGTCTCCAGGCTCTCCTGCAGTTGTCTTTGTTAAGCAAGGCACCGCAGCAGGGCCCTGTATGTCCCAGTTTGCTTATTATGAGAGGCTATTTGCTTTGGGGCCAGAAAGCAGCTTAATTTAAAGAACAACAGATTATTCTTTCCTAACTTTGGTTGGGAATGACCAGATTTATTTCATAAAAAAATAACAAAAAACCTTATGATTGAGAATGATAGTATTTGGTACTGAAGTTTCTGTTACACATTGACAGATAATGGTCCTCCTAGGAAATAAACTCTAAAATTACCTCAAAAGATTTACTATCCTAAGGATGCGGGATAAAATAATATT